>CADEBD010000292.1:4623126-5156322 GCA_902825455.1 Arctia plantaginis | reverse complement strand
CCGGTTCGCGATACTGCGGCGACCGCAGCGAATGCTGGCCATCAGGATCATAAGGGGGTACCGCACGATCTCCTTCGAGGCGGCGAGTCTCCTGGCCGGAACTCCACCGTGGGACCTGGAGGCGAGAGCCCTTGCAGCACTGTATCAGTGGCGCAAGGAGGCGCAGGAGTTGTGTCGATACCCCGAGATTCGAGAAATCGATGACCGGAAATCCCAACTCCGCCAGGTCATCATAGGGGAGTGGAGGGAACGACTCGGGCAACCGAGCGCCGGGCACGCCGTCATTGCGGCGGTAAGACCCGTTATGGAGGATTGGCTCGAGAGGCGTCACGGGACCCTCTCATACCGATTGACGCAGGTGATCACTGGGAAGGGATGTTTCGGAGATCACCTGTGTCTGATCCGCAAGGAGCCAACGCCTGAGTGCCACCACTGCGATGGCCAGACCGTGGACACGGCTCTCCACACGCTGGCAGAGTGCCCGGCGTGGGTTGAGCAGAGGCGAGACCTCGTGGCGGCCATCGGAGTGGGAGTTCTCTCGCTCGATAGCCTGATTGCGGCTATCGTGCGGAGCGAGAGTGCGTGGAACTCTGCCGTCTCCTTCTGCGAGCAAGTTATGCTCGCGAAGGAGACGGCGGAGCGGGACCGGGAGAGGTTTAGAACTCTCCCGGCCCGCCAGGCCCGGGCACGGGCCAGGCAGCGCAGGCGACTCAGGCGCCGGAGGTCGCAGAACGACCTTCGTCCTCCATAAGCGCAGGCCTGGGGGTGACAGGTGAGGCCATCTGTCACCCTAGCAGAAGCAGGCCGGGGTGGCGGCGAGCGCGTTGCGAAGCGCGCTCGCTTCCAGGGAGCACAGGGAACATGGGGTTCCCACACGGGGCGGGGGTCGTCTACTCGTCTGTAGATGACCCGAGGTATGTCGGGGCACCAGGGCCTTCCTTTCTAGGGTATACCTGGTTCCCCGGCTATTAGTACCCGGCGAAGGCGTGCGGTTTTAGTCGGTTCGTGTCCGACATGCCACCGACAGGTGGTATCCGAGGGGATTTCCGCACGGAAAAAAAAAAAAAAAAAAGGTAAGTATACAATAGTAGTAATACAAAGCCCTAATAATTGATTAAAAATCCTAAGTCCACTGACTGCACCGATAGCGTAGTGGTTTAAGCGGTCGCCACGCCACTTACTACTACGCTGAGTATTGTGGGTTCGATCCCCACATGGGACGACACTTTGTGTGATCCACGAATTGTTGTTCTGAGCCTGGCAGTAGTTGTCTTTTTTAAATAAGAAGAATAATAATAAGATCTAAATACTAAGATTTTGTTTGACTATCCCATTACCTAATATAAAAATCTTTACCTATGCAGTTGATACCCCAACTTATTCTTGTTTGGGGTCTTAACTACCAAATTGACAAGGAGTAAGCTGAACACTCATTATTCAGAGATATGAGGTGGCTAACAAATAACCTCTTAACACTAAATCTAACAAATACCAACTACATAGCTATTTTCTCTCAGCAACATTCATGACCCTGATAAGAAGTTATTTATTCAGTCTCACACTTACACAACGCACTGTATGCGACTGCTTAGAACTTACACGGATCGAAGATGTTAAATATTTGGGTGTACAAACCGACCACGGGCTGAAATGCAACAAGCAGATAGACTTAGTCCCAGTAAGAGTAAGGCGAGTAATTGATTTATGTTTTTAAAACCTTGCGAGATACTACTATACGAGAAACTCACACTATCCTATCTGGCTCTATTCCAGTCTGTGATACAATATAGCATCACAGTCTGGGGTGGAACAGCCAAAACGCACCTTATTAAATTAGAGAGGCACAGAGAGCGGTGCTAAAGGTGCCGGAAATAACCAGGAAGCCCTACAGATACCCGACTGTGAGCCTATGTACAAACTGCAAGGTCTTCTCAGTTCGACAGCTATTCATCTTGAAAGCTGTCCTCAGAAAGCATCGAGATGTGCCCCACCCAGACCTAAACAGACGCAGGTTATCATCTGTGTGCTCTCGTGTGGCTTGCAGAACCTCCTTCGCGAGAAGACAAACACGCTTTATAAGTGCTAAATTATATAACAAATTAATAAGAAACTAAATTTCGTTTCAATGGGTAGTCGTGAAGTTGAAAGGTGAATCAAATCCTACAAATCCCGATTTACTCACACACATATAGACACACGCAAACACACACTCACACATACATCCACTCACACACTTAGACACACAGACCAGTTACACACATACACACACATTACACACCACTACCCCCTGACTCATAAACAACGACAAATATATAATTTCTCAATTATAGTAACTTAATAAAGTGTAAAAAGCGATCTTATGCAACTACAAACAGTACTAGCTACCTTTTGTGCGACTGAACACTGTCTCAATACAGACTTCCGACCTAGCTTGAGAATCAGTATCAGTACAAATGCATTGAGTTAAAACAACACTAGAGAAGCAAACCTCATTATCACACGTCGAAAAAAGTGTAACCACTTTTGAACTTTGACGACGTAGCTTTGATACCACTAAACATTTGAAAGTAAACATATTTATGTCTCATTTACACGCGAGACAAGAACAATACCATCGCTCGGATTAGACAAAGACAAAGATATAACTTTACGATGGTGGGCCAGTGTTGACTACCGTATGAAATTTTACCCATAACAACTAAGAAACAATTTTTTTTTAAAACAATTTTGTAATAAAATAAATTAATTTAAATATTCTAAATAATATATTTCGAATTGAATAGAATAGGTATAAATAATAAAATAACTGGAAATATTTGGTTAAAAGGGTTTATATTCAGTGTAAAATCAAACTGCGCTGTGAAGCATCAGTTTTGTATACAATTGTCTTTTAGACTCTTTTTTATAAGTTTGTGTGGATATTTTACTTTCATGATACACTCTTATTTTTACGTATGTAAAAATAAGAGTGTATCGATCGTATATCGTATTTACGTATGTAAAAATAATAGCATTTAATAATAAAAGTGAATGATCAACTTGTACTGATAATAAATAATCCCCAGGGTGTATTGCAAATTCTATTATAATTTAAAAAACAAATAAGAAAAAAAAAAATATTTTATAAAAAAATTTATTTATGTTTATTTACTTTTTTGTTTTATATTTTTATTTTTATGATAAACATTTATTATTATTCTCTTTATTAAATTTTATATACATATTAATTACATTTTTAAATATATTACAAAAGAAATAAAAATACATTTAAAAATATAAAAAATAGTAGACCACCGACATCGGGTACAGGTACCAGGACACCAGTGGTTAGGACTGCAAAGATAGGAACCTCCTCACTATACGAGCCGTGTCAAGGAGGACTGCCTTCTGTATCTTATTATTATTTTGTACAATTATTATTTAAAATTGATAATAAATTAAGAAAAACAATGAATTAATTTTTTTGTACAAAAGTCTCCAGCACTGCGAGCTTGGCACTTCTGCCAAGCTCGCAGTGAACGTTCAACGGGTCCCTAAAAAAAGGGATCGGTCCAGCCCTAACAACTACCGTTCTTCCTATATTTTATTATTATTGGCAAAATGTTTAAAAACAGTATAAAGCATATTATTTCATAAATTATAAATTCTCCCACTAATGTGGGAAAACCAAAATGATTTTTTAATGGTAACACTGATTCTAAATTACAATTATCAGTGTTTTATTTCAATTATAGCCTTATTTACGATATTATCAAGACAAAAACCATAAACTTACACGTGAAAAGTAATTCCGCATGATTTATTAATGTTTTCTGACCTTGAATCGCATTCTTTCACTACGCATTTAGCCATTTTGGCGATTGTTACTGTCATGTGTCGCTATGTTCAACTCGGTTGACGCCACATTGAATAATGAATTGACGTTTGCTACGCATATGCCTGTGGACATATGTGCAGTAGCAACGATTTTAGGCGGTAATTACTCATCTATGTAAGTATTATATCAATGTACAAATGTAATAAAAATCCAAAGTCTGTGCCTAACTGTTATAATAATGTAAGTAACTTGTGTCAATATTTTTTTTTATTTGTTTACTATAAGTATTGAGGAACCTACCATTCTCGTGTATTGTATATCAACATCAGTGAGGAAGGACAACATCGAACAAATCATTTACTAAGCTGTTATAAAGTGTCCTTGAACCCGTAACGATTTGCGATTACAATCGAGAGGCATTGATGAGTTTATGAACAGAGTACCTACCGATAAAGTGCAGTGTAATATGCAGATTGGTAGCGAAAGTGATTATCACTACGATACTTGTTAAATAATAAAACAGATATTAAACCTAATATTTAAAAAGAAAATCTTTATTATTATTAATATCACAATCAAAACTATTAATGTTTTCATAAACTTCACATTTTTTATACATACAATAGTATATAAAAAATCCCATAGTTGTTTTAAAGGTAAGTCCTACAATTTGTCAGACAAGAGACAAAAAATTGATCAAATCGATCACGGAAATTTCACAAACAGATAAACAAAAAAAAAAGTAATATGCATTATAAATTATACCTCTCGTGCAGCTTAATGTCTGGCCAGAATAGGAAACCGTACTGGTTTAGGGTCAAAAGGAGACTTGGGTCCTGGAAGCTGAGGCTTAAACGGAGGTAGAGTAGGCAGCCTACTTGGGCCTAGGCTTCTTGCATTACGACGATTATATCCAGGATGGGTCGGTCCTGTGTCGTGGCTTGAAGACTGACGGGTGCTACCTCCCCTTGAAGCCCTAGGAGTACCCAAACTGCGGGCTACTCTTCTATTTGGATCCAATTTGATATCATCGATGTACTTCGGCAGGAATGGATGATCACCTGTTGCTGGTGCTTTGGGGAAATCATCACCTTTAAAAAGCCACTGAGGTTCATCATTGGATCTTCTTAGTCTTATCAGCACAGGTCTCTTTGGAGGTGGTCGATATGTTGGCAGAATGAATCTTTGGCATGACGTCTCATAAACAAACACTGAAGCGAAAACGACCAGAATTATCAGTAGTTTATACATATTGACTGTATTGAGTTTTGTCTTTGAATGATAACTGGTTTCTTATGCTTCGGCTTTTATATGAGTTTTTAAGGAAATAGAGGTTCTTTACTCAAGATAATATGGCGTGCTAAAAGAGGGAAGAACCGTATTAATTATTGTTTACATTCACATTTCATCATGCGTCATCTTTAGAGATTCAGCGTTGAGATATCCTCATTAGTGTTATAAATGTGAAAGGTAATTAAATTGTCATGTCTTCGTTATTTTCTTTCACAGATTTTGGGTCATATGCAGACCTTCTAAACTGTGCTAGTATTTATATTAAAGGTTGTTTTCCCATTATGTTATTGTTATGTGTGTATGTTAGTAATCTTGGTGGGTTTCTCTGGGCTAGAGGATGATAGGCTGTTAATCGACTTCAGTGAAGGAAGAGGTTCTAAGTTTTACTGTGTGTATTTTTACGAATGTTTACCTATAATCCTATAATCTAGTGTACTATTTAAAAAATGTATAAAAGGGTATGCTCAAAAGATCCCATTGTCAGCCAATCTGGATCTGATGACCAGAATGTCAGTAAGAGAAACCTTTAGAATCACGTTTTCTCGAAATCATTTTTATCAGAATCGCTTAGAGTATCAAGTTGAAATTAACATCAAATGCCTATATGTCATTACTATCATTGGCAAGATAGACTAACTAGCTACATACAAGTTTATATGGAACGCTATATGCGCAAGACAGACGCCGACTTGTCCGGTTATTTTATAACTTATTGATCAAGTGCAGAAAGTTGCTAGGCAAACTCAAAATATTACCACCTTAGACTATCTTAAACTTATTAAGACTTAATACTTTTACGTACTGCAGTTTGGTAACATACATTACAATAAGTATCTATCTATAACTATATTTTATTAAAAATAGAAAAAAAAACATTTAAAAAAGTTAAGCTTACTTCAAACGACACTATGAAAGAGTAGTAAAAAGTGAAAGATAAATTAGTAAGTTATAATAACTAATTACTCGATACCGTTGTTTTAATTATATATTATAGTAGCCGATTACAATCAACACCTAACAATATCAATGGCTACAACTAATTAATAACCCAATATTTGAAATCTTATTTTATTTGACTTCTGAGAAAACTCAGGTACTTTACCCACGCGAGGAAATGAGCTATATCGGATCAACTATGTTTATGTTTTAATTTATTTTTGTGTGCTCTTATATATCTATATTCATTTACTTCTTAGTTCATAAGTACTCCACCTTTTAGGTATTCTAAATTTACATATTACACACACACACCACATGCGCACTCACACACTTAACTTTTTAGGTCGAATTGAAAGCATCATATATTTAACGTCAAAGGACAATGGCAGGTCCCCATACATAATTTTATTTGAACTGAAATGTTAGCGTTTAAATATCAAAAAATCCTTAAGAGCGCGTATAAAGCCAGCAAAATTTAAGAATTCACCCGCGCTCCCCTGCCCGCTCCCCTCACATCGAAAACGATCGCGCGTGTACCTACGCGCTCGCTCGACGCGTATCTTCTGTAGTATACGTATAATAATCAGATGAAACAACTGTATTCAAACTATGACTGCGTTATACAATATTACGAAATGTTTTGCAAAATTATTTGAACTAACGAGATCTCGGTCTCCTTCAATTATAAATCTTTCAGAAGCAGTACTGCTCGGACCGGGTTGGTCTCGGTCTCCTTCAATTATAAATCTTTCAGAAGCAGTACTGCTCAGACCGGGTTGGTCACTAGCTAGGGCCCAATACATATTTTCTCTTCAGGTTTTTTAAAGATTTGTCGCGTCATACAAGGGACCTTTGTTTGATAGATTTAGTGCTTTTGTCACCGACTTTGAATCGTTCCTATTATCAACTAACCTTAACATTATCAACGTGGGCTCGGAGCCGATATTTGTCACATCCAGGGCCCAAACTATAATTGATCTTACATTAGCAAGTGAGCACGCATCGCAACACATATCGAACTGGCATGTTTCGAACGAAGCATCGTGCTCAGACCATCGCTGGATCAAATTTAACTTTGAAATGAAACTTAAACTACCCGATCCCCGACGGAATCCCCGCACAATGGACCGGAAACGGTATGAACATCTTACTGCGGAGAAACTGCGAAGCATCAACCCAAGATACGCTACGGGGACTGTTAAGGACATTGACAGTCATGTTGTCAACCTTACACAGACACTGATCGATTGCTTTGAACAAACATGCCCACTTTCCACACCCAGAACTGGACCACAGAACAAACCACCAATGGTGGGGTCCGGAACTGGAAAGACTACGTCGTAAAGTGAGAAAGTTGTTCAATAAAGCAAAAAACTCGCGATTAGACCAACATTGGGATGCCTACACGCAGGCCCGACAACAATATAAGGAGAGAATCAGAACCAGGAAAACTGAGTGCTGGAGAAACTTCTGTACTAACATAGAGAACAACAACCAGGGTAATAGAGTCAAAAACATACTGTGTAGTAGAGGCGAACACAATCTTGGCTCACTGAAGAAGCCTGATGGTGAGTATACCAAAACAGACTCGGAAGCCTCAGAGTTGTTATTAAAAACACACTTCCCTGGAAGTCGCATATCAGATGTGATGGAAAAATGGGAAGACAGATGGGAAAACCCACCAGATGATACAGACTGGGATACGGCCAAGTTGTCAACCATGACAAACTAAGATGGGCAATTAACAGCTTCCTACCATTCAAGGCGCCAGGACTAAATGGTGTCTTCCCAGGCCTACTGAGATGGTGTGATATGACACTACTGACCCATCTTGTAAAAATTTATAGGGGCTGCCTGGCGCATCAGTACATCCCCTTGAAATGGAGAGAAGTTAAAGTAGTCTTCATCCCCAAACCTGGTAAAGGTGACTACACACAACCCAAATCACACCGACCTATTAGTCTCACATCTTTCTTACTAAAGGTTCTCGGGAGGCTAATAGATAGGGAAATCAGGGAAACTGCGTTAGTCAGTCACCCTCTACACCTAAATCAACACGCATACTCGATGGGTAAATCAACAGAATCTGCCCTACATCGAGTTGTTTCATATATAGAAGACAATCTAAATCACAAAAGGTCAACACTGGCCACCTTTATCGATATCGAGGGAGCCTTTGACAAGACCAACTTCACCAGCATTAGCCAAGCTCTGTCTAGGCATGGTGTAGATTCCACAATCTCAGGGTGGATCGACAGCATGCTAAGATATAGAGCTATTCAATTCACTGTGAGCGAAGTGACTAGAGCAGTGGTGGCTAGAGGTTGCCCCCAGGGCGGTGTACTCTCCCCCCTTCTATGGAACATTGTTGTGGATGAGCTCATCGCACAACTTAATGACCAAAGATTCCTCACAATAGGCTATGCAGACGATCTTACTATTCTCATCAGCGGTCCTTTTGAGAGCATTACATGCGATCAAATGAGACTTGCACTGAAGATCGTGGAACAATGGTGCGTAGCACACAACTTGACAGTGAACCCATCCAAAACAGAGATGATCATGTTCACAAACAAACGCAGCCTAGGAAATCTCAGACTTCCCAAGCTATTTGGAACACAACTTACTCTTACCAAAGAGGTCAAATACCTAGGAGTAATACTGGACAGTAAACTCCTGTGGAATAAGCACCTCGATGAAAAACTGAATAAAGCCTGCATTATTTTCTGCCAATGCAAGCGGCTACTCGGCAAAAGCTGGGGACTATCACCCAAAATTACTTTATGGCTATACAGGACAGTCATAAGACCATTAATCACTTACGGTGCTGTTGTCTGGTGGCAGAGAACAAAGCTAAGCACTGTCATAAACAAACTGCAGCAATTCCAGCGATTCCCATGCTCCGCGGTCACTGGCTGTATGCGCACAACGCCTACTGCCGCACTGGAGGTGGCTCTTGGTCTGCCACCCCTGGATCTATTCATACAGCAGGAGGCCGCCATGGCGATCATTAGACTCAAACACCTGGGTCTATGGCACAAAAGTGAGGGATCGCACTCCAAATTATGGGATCAATTGGTGGAATACGAACCACTGATAGCAGCTCCATGCGATAGAATCCCAAAACACCATATCTTCACAAGAAGATACTACATCCAGATACATGGAAATGACCGAGATCAATCCAGCATTAACGAAGTCCGAATTTACACGGACGGTTCCAAGACTAGGTCAGGAACTGGAGCCGGAGTTTTCTCGCAAAACCTAAATATAAACATATCACTAGCGTTAGGCCAACACATTTCCATATTTCAATGTGAATGTGTGGCAATAACTTACGCTGCCACAACGGCCATGTCAAGGGGTATCAAGGACTACAACATCCGAATAATATCCGACAGCATGGCCGTCTTAAAGGCATTGGAGGGCAACACAATGACCTCTGGTATTGTCTTCGAATGCCAAGCACTGGAACAGCTCGCTATATTCAATGGGGTACTCCTCCAATGGATTAAAAGGCACAGTAACTCACACGGGAACGATGCCGCAGATGAGTTGGCAAGGAGGGGCTCGGCAACCCCAACCTCTGGCCCAACCCCACTCCTGCCTATATCGTTTAACCAAATACGATGCTGGGTCAGGCAACGGACCTGTGAAGCACACAACCGGAGGTGGAAAAACTCACCCGGCTGCAGACAGTCCAAACTGGTGCTGAATCAAGTCACACCACGACTCACCTGCAGACTGATCAGTCTTAGCAGACCGGAAATCAGAATGGTTGTCGGAACTATTACAGGACATCTAGCCCTGAACCGACAACTATTCATAATCAATGCGAAGGACAGTCCCCTGTGCAGGGAATGTCTGGAAGCTGAAGAAACGGCCGTCCACGTAGTCCTGGAATGCGAGGGAGTGGCCACACAACGGGCAAGTATCATTCATGATATAAAGTCGCTCCTAGAAGCCTGTGAACGCCCCAGGAGGCTTCTGCGCTTCTGGAAGGAGCTTGGCTGGCTCACCTAGTCAACCAATCCTCGACGCATAAAGGACCACTCTGAGTCTAAATGCGGAAACCGAAGCCCACAACCATCGACTTCGAAGCTTGACCTTTGTTTGATTGATGTGGTGTTTTTGTCACCGGCTTCTGAAGCTTGACCTTTGTTTGATTGATTTGGTATTTTTGTCACCGGCTTCTGAAGCTAAAGTTATTTTTCACTTTTTAGTGTTTTTCTTTTTGAGTTCGATTTGTGTTTATTTTGATGTCGGTTTTTTTTTTTGCAAAAAAGTTTTTTTTATTTTTCCATTTTTATTTGTAATATCCTATAAAAATATTTGACAAGCATATAAACATCCAAGCGATTGCAGCCATCACGACCGATTTAACGTCTATTTTTGAAGAGTTCCATTGTATATCTCCGAAGACCAGCATCAGATCTTCACCAAATTTAAATGGGACCACCACAGGAGTATAATTTTTCAAATAAAAAAAGAACAATAAAAATAAATGGAGTAATCCCGTAACAAACACACACAAAAGAAACATAATAGTCGAATTGATAACCTCCTTCTTTTGGAAGTCGGTTAAAAATAGGTTTTAAATACCTAATGGACATACTTAAATAGCTTCGAAATCGACATAAATATATTTCATCGAACAAAGACAGACACCAACTAAAAGCTTGTGTTTATTTTGCATATACTATACCAAACTATACTGCCCGCGTTACTTATGAGTGATCATAGACTTATGGAGAATGTAATTATTATTATTTTAATATTTTTATAGAATACTCGCAAGATCATTATGTAGTCCATACGTCTATCTAGACTTTTGGAAGATATCATAATTACACTAGGGGAAAATGATCAGATTTTTTTATTGTGAAGAATAATATAACAAAAAGCAAAAGTAAATAGCTACCTATTATTTATCTAATTTATTACCTCCTATCCTAATAATCTAATAATTGAATTGATAATAACAAGGCGCGCCTAAACACTTGAGCGCAGTCCTCTCGTCTCAACGGAGCGGTAGCGACTGATGTCTGAAATAGAAATATGCTTGAAGCTCCCGCAACGTGCGACGGACGATGAATTCTTGCGCGGAATAAAAACGTAGTATGCGCCAAAACTGTTATATCCAAATATATCCAAAACTAAAAGGAATTACATAAAATGCCTAAACAAAGCCTTTACTCTTGTAAAAGTATAATTAATTATCAAATTTTTGTCGCAATAGGCATTACCATATCGAGTACAAAACGGAAAAATATTAGAATTAGAGGTTACTTCGTGATTTTTTTCTATCGAGGAAATGTTATTATTTCATGTTTTTGATCAATGTGAACCCTCGGAAATATCATGTAGTTATCCACACATTTTTATTTTAAGATTTGGTCCGGAATTTTTCATGTAAAATCAAAAATAAGATTGGTAATTTTGCTTTATACGCCCTCTTAACACTTGAGAATTTATTCTTGACCATTCTCATATCAAAATTACTTGCGAAAGAAGTCTAGGAAAAAAGATATTGGATTTTGAATGTTTCGAGGTTAAGTACTAACATATTGTTAATGTTTTGTTTGAAACTAGATGGCGTTGTGTGTCAGATAGCCGAAAATATTATTTTCATTATTATTACAGTATATGAAATAAAAAAAATAAAAGCATAACATCTATTCGAGTTTAACACTAAATTAAACAAAAATAAAATAACAAACGTGGTGAGTCCGGAACTTGACAGGATCTAAACCACAGATTAAGAGATATGTACTAAAAGACGACGTATCGACATTTTGAAAATATCGATGTATGTCTATTTATGTGCCGTTTTCAATGACAATGTATTTTTCTCATCACACTGTGTAGTGGAAAATAACGTAACTATAGTCTTTTTCTTTAGTGTGTTTAAAATCGTTTAAAGAGAGTCAAAAATATTTTAAATCATTTCTAATTATGTTGATTCAGTCACTCTACCGTACGAGTGAAGACGTGGGCAGAAGCAAATTCATAATCATAATAGTGAACCTTCGGTAAATATTTCAGCCAAAGCTATAAGAATCGATTATCGATAAATTGTTCCATAATATAATATTGCCACCACGCATCCCTAGTCAGTTATACGTGATGGCGAATCTGACATTACGTACTTAGGTCAAATAAAATCTTCAAAAATATCTTATCTCTTATAAGACTTATACAACACATGGTGGTGTAATGATAAATCATAGAAAATTTTTTGATTAAGTTTACTGTGACTCGATTTTTTAAACGCTTAAGTTTTAGGTAAATATGTTTCTGCCATTGTTCTTTAGGTTTCGGCAAAATTATATTACATATTAAAACACCATATTATGTGGAGGTTTCTTATTATTAGTGGAGGCAGGTCACTGACCTCTAATGATGTAGCCGCTCCTACGTCACTAAGGTACGAACGAGGTAGGTTCTTCCCCAAGAGAAGCAGTCTCAGGTATGAGTGTTAAAACTCGTTTTAAAATTTCATTTGAATCACTTTCCAAGTCGTATCGGTCCGGAAATACCGCAGACGATAACTTGTCCCAGAGATTGGCTGTGCTTGTGCTGTGCGAGGCAAAGGTTGTTCAAGTTGTCTTGAAAAGCGGACAGTGGTAGAGTGCCAATTATCCAAGTGGCGGTCGGGATTAGTCTGGCCGGTATTATTAATATTATACTGAACACTTAAATGTTTTATGTATTAGGCAAAAAATCAAATAAATCGTTGGCTTCGTTGCCTTTGATAAGTGTTGCTAACATTGAATTTGCAATTAGTTAAAAGCTACATTTCTGACAACAAAGAATTTCATTTATAAGAGACTAGTTTTTGCGCGCGACTTTGTCCGCGTGGAATTAGTAATTTGGGTAGCTAATTTTTCAATCCAATCTGCTATTTCGTCAATCTTCTTATTATTTAAAAAAAAAAATTAGAGTTAAAGGAAACAATTCAATGAATAATTGGTAACAGCGAGGTATAATTTTGAGATTTTTGAGATGCCCCATACTAACTTCCACCCCTCTTTTCACACCCTAAAATGGCTTATTGGTCAAAAACAAGTCTTATAGTCCTTTTTATGGATTCCCTTTACAAATTGCCACCTTTTATACCTTTAAGGGATGATTTCGGGGATAAAAACTATTCTATATCTTTCACAACTTGAATTATCTCTATACCTAATTTCATCTAAACAAGATCAGTGGTTATTCATTCCCCATGCAAACATCTACTCCTCTTTTCACCCCCTTAAAAAATGATTTTTGGGACAAAAACTATCCTTTCCCTGGACTCAAACTATCTCCACACAAAATTTCAACTAGGTTTAGCGGTTTAAGCGTAAAGAGGTAAAAGAAAGATACACTTTCGCATTTATAATATTAGTATGGATTAGCTGGTATCCGCGACTTCGTTCGCGTGGAATTTGAAAAGCACTGCCTTAGTGGTGTAGTACAGTACGCGACTGTCCATAATGCCTCGGGTTCAATTCCTGGATCCGGCATATTTTTTAAGGGTTTGTCTGCGAGGAAAAATAGCTTAAGTTACTTCTTATATAGGCAGCTACCTGGTAGTAAAATATTATCAAAATCGGTCCAGCCGTTTTGAAGATAACCCGAAAAAACAGACAGACAAATATATTTAAACTGGTTTTTAGGCATAGGTATCGTCGTAGCGTATCGTGCAAATAACCGTATGAACATGAAAAAACCTATTATTTTGACATTACAAACAGATACTTTACTTTTATTTATTTGTTGTTACTCAGCGATTATATTCTATCCATATAAATACATGTTACATGTTCATTATATCTATGACTTATTCTTAAACATACAACAATTACATTAATCATTAAATATTAATAACAATAATATTTTTCACTGAGATCTGCCGTGGATTCGTTTGCAAAATATTTATTTTAATATTCTTGAATTATGTACGTATCTTTTTTAACTTGTTTATTTTTTGTTTCTGGTATCCAAAACGGCATGCGGTTTTTAGTCGGTTCGAGTCCGACATAGGGACCGGTGGGTGGTATTCGAGGGGATTTCTGCACAGAAAAAAAAGTGTACTTGTGTGTAAAAAAGTGTAACATTTTTAGTTGACTTCATGGAATCACAAGACTTAGCAACTATAGCAACTTTAAAATTTATTGTTATGACTTTGAAGTATTTATTTTTAGCCATTATTAATATAGTTTTAATTTTGATAGTAAAAATAATAAAGATTTGTATAAAATTATGGTTAAGAATCGATTTTATAATAATTTCGTTTGTCCCGGGTTCTCTCACATAGTTTATTAGTTTTGTAGCCCTTGGGTTTATTTTTTTAATTAAAGAGATTCTCTGTATCTCTGTACCTGTCTCTGTATCTGTATGTCTGTAAAATTACACGATAATCGGATAAACGGTAGCGCATGAATTACGAACAGACAAACAGTGATTTTAATAAATAATAGAATCGAATACTTAACGTTTATCGTGAAGAGGTTCATTACATTGACATATTGGTGGATAACGTTTATTGTTTCATAACATACCTAACCTAGAAAGTGTTTATCAGACTTTAACTCTGTTTAATAACCTTTATCCATTACAAATACTCTTCACGGACAATATTTTTTCATAAAATCTCTACCTTATCTTAAACTAATATCTATGCTAATATTATAATTGCGAAAGTAACTGTTTTTATTTCTGTTAAGCTGTTATGGCCTGAAAACGCAACAACTTTACATACACATTGTGAGTCGTATAAGGAGGACAGAAGATAACTTTTATCAAGAGTAACACTATGCATTATACGTGTGGTGACGGATTAAGAATACAAAGTGTCACCACTCTTATTCATCCCGTAGGTGTCGTAAGAGGCGACTAAGGGAGCAAACTACGAAGGACAACAGTACTGAAGAGTGAAGGAAAACTTGACACAAACCCTATACCAACCCGTCTGGCCAGCGTGGTATAGTAGGCCAAAACCTCCGTTCTAAGGAGAGGCCTATGTCCAGCAGTAGACTAGTAAAAGTAAAACTCGAATCGTCTATTGCTATGTTTCAGAAATCCATACTTCAATACTTATAAGTGTGAAAGTGTGTTTGTTTTATGATTTCACTTCTAAACTAACAAACCGATTTTAAAAAGTTCCGCAGTAAAAAGTAGCCTTTGTCCTTCCTCAGGAATCAAAGTATCTGTATGTCAAATTTCATTAAAATCGGTTCAGCGGTTAGGCCGTAAGAACGTTAAAGACAGACGGACAGAGTTACTTTCGCATTTCTAATATTAGTAGGGATTATCATCGTGGATTTTTCCAGGATGATAAGAAAAAAGAAGGATGTAAAAATAACATTGCATTCTGTAGTAAAACAATAGAAATATTGTAAAATAATTTATTGGATGGTCCATTACATACATGACATGGATAGTACTATAACATGATAGTGTTATAAAGCTACCACTGAACTATGGTTAAGTGACTTTAAGTACTAAGTATTAACTCTTAAATTATACATAAAGGGGCAGACGAACAGGCTTAGTGTCCCACGGATGTTTGGGAGCAGGAGCCCTTGGATTAAAAGGTGTTATTCTAGGTAATGGCATTTTCAACGACCTCGCGTTGCGACGATTGTATCCAGGATGAATTGGCCCTGTGTCGTGGCTCGAAGACTGATGGGTGCCACCTTCTCTAAAAGCTCTAGGAGTACTCAAGCTGCGAGCTACTCTCATGTTCGGGTCCAGTTTGATATCATCGATGTATTTCGGCAGAAATGGGTGATCGCCTGTCGCTGGTGCTTTGGGAAAGTCATCACCTTGAAATAGCCACCGGGGTTCATCATTAGCTCTTCTCGCTCTCATGATGACGGGTTGCCTCGGTGTCGGAGGAGGTCGGTAAGTTGGGAATATGAACTGACATGATGTTTCGCAAACCAACACTGTTGCGAATACACCGAGGATAAGTTTATACATGTTGATGGTTTGAAGAACAGTCTTGAACTGATGTTTTGACAGGGATGCAATATCTATTTATACAAGATTAAAAGGTAAAAGATGGTTATGTACCTATTATGATATGAAAATTGTAAAAAGGGAAGAACCGCAGTGTTTACGGTAGATGTTTCCTCGTTGCGTTCTTTATAGATAATATATTGTTTCTGATTAACTATTCAAAGATCGTGAACTTAATAATGAGATGAATAATCACAAAAGTTAACTATAAATAGTAATGAAAACATTTAGAAGGCTAAACCAATCTGAATAATTTCCAAATTATATTTTAAAGACGTAACAATTTTATGCAATTTGAGATAATCTTGAAATATTCCTAAGGATTTATTTCAAATATATGCTGTTATTTAAGTTAAAAATGTGTTCACAAAACGTAAAATCAAAATGGCAAACCAGCTACGTAAAAAATATCAATTTTCGTTTCAAATATAACTTTATTTCTTAACTTTTAATCTTAACAAAAATGTAACAGGTTACTGTGATTTCCTAAAATCGTGTTTATTTTTGAACTGTAATGTATTATCATATGTATATAATAATAATACATTACATATATTAGTATATACATATAAGTGTTCCGTATATATATTTATATATAGAACACGGCGTGAACCATTTTCATTTACATATATATATGTGTAAATGAAAATGGGACATTAGCTTTAAACACCTACTTAGTATCTTTAGCATTCAATTTAAAAAAAACCGTTTAAAAGTCGTGGCCGGTTCAATTTTCAGTTTTAAAGCCAATGCCTACTAAAATAATTAAATCAAATAAAAGTAATAGTTTGTATACAATAACGCACCTATCTTATGTTTCTAAGTCTTATATATATAACACTTAATTTTACGAGGACTGTTATACAATTTATTTTAAATACACGAAATTACCCTAACAATTTTGTAATGAACACGATCTGTGATAATAAATTCTGTGTCATGGTTTAATTTGTCTAACGTATTGTCACGAAATATCGCGAAAGTTCGAGAAAGAAAGAGAGAGAGTTCATTAAACCGCGCAATTCTAGGAATAGTTCTAGTAATAATGCAGGGTGGCACGGAACAATGAGTTTTATAACAATACGAATAATATCGAAAATAGATTATCGCGGGATTATCTTGTTTACATTTCAAACAAATTTGTATTTCTTGACAACAGAAACTTATCATAAGGATTAGAATTCACTACAATTAACCTTCTAGTAGTCTTACGAGTAATACAAATACAGGCACGTCTTCGCCGGTCAGTCAGTTCAGTTTGAGCTACAGTGCGATAAACATTGAAGCGATCTAAGCGAACAGAAGAGTAACCCAGCGACCTCGGCGATCATTTCTGACTAATATTCAGTATTATTAGAACGTCTTTAAGTGTGTTACTTACACAAAGTATCTTTAGTCGTCAGAAGGTATATTATTTCAAATCAACGAACCCTAATACGTAACATATATGTGTATTATAGAAATATATAAGTATGTTCATTAAAAATATATGTGCCCGATTGATGGCACAAGGCTAACCTCCTATTATATAAGTGGGAATAATTTAAATACAAAAATAAACTTAACAACAAAATGTGGGCGTGTAATATGCTTGTGTCTACCCTTTCGAGAATAAAGATATGAGTGCATGTATCTTTCGGCTACTCCCGTGTTTTTTTTTCCCCCTAGCTGACAGCGTGAATGCAAAAGTTTCATGATAATTGGCTAAGCAGTTTAATCATGAAAGCGTTACAAACAAACAAACCCTTCCTCATTTATGTTAACTACCATGATTGTGCCAATAGATTTGATATCTGCGAAGTCCAAATCGTTTCCAGCGATATTGGAAATAAAACACCTGGCTTCACCCTAAAGGCACTAATAAATATTCATCTACAAAATAGTTATTCTTCTCATCACAAGAAAGTAGACCAGTAGACCACGTTCAATATAAAGAAGGAGAAGGGGAAGAAAAATCTTGAAAAGCGGTCTATGTAAACCGCAGTCTCACGTCCGTTGCAGAAGGTGTCGTATTGAGGAATCGATGCGGATGTACTGGCGCGATTGTCCACTGGCGTTGGGAATATGTGCTAAAAGAAATGAAATAATTGACTTTAAAAAAGGAGAACTGACTCCATTGAGCCTGCATCACATTAACTGTTTTCTGCCTTTCTAAATTTTCTAAAATGAAAACATACATTCATATTTAAAGAATAATACCACCGTTACTATTCTTTAAATATGTCAATCGAGAAGTAAATGTACCCTTTCAAATAAAAAAGAATTTTGCAAATCGGGTCAAAAATGACAGTTAATCTATACTAATATTATAAAGCTGAAGAGTTTGTTTGTTTGTTTATTTGTTTGTTTGTTTGAACGCGCTAATCTCAGAAACTATTGGTCCGATTTGAAAAATTCTTTCCGTGTTAGATAGCCCATTTATCGAGGAAGGCTATAGGCTATATATCATCACGTTAAGACCAATAGGAGCGGAGCACCAATGAAGAATGTTTCAAAAACGGAGAAAATTTATTACTATTGAGAGACGCAGACGAAGTTGCGCGGGTCAGCTAGTGGATAATAAACATAAGAACATAAGACGAATTGAGAACCTCTGTAATTGTTAAAAGTCGGTTAAACATAAGACGATAACAATATTCGCGAACAAAAAACTAAACAGAGCCAAAAATTTACAGCCTGATAAATTATTTCAAATATAAATATAATATTGAAAACTGATATCCATAAAAATACTGCACGGATGGCGTAGTGGTTTAAGCGGTCGCCACGTGCTTCCTACTACGCCGAATGTTGTGGGTTCAAACCCCACATGGGACGACAGTTTGTGTGATCCACAAATTGTTGTTCTGAGTCTGGGTGTTCTTTGTCGAGTCCCCCGCGACATAGGATATATTCCTAATGCGGAAGTTCTCTTTTTAAAACAAATAAACAAAGTAGCTGATCAAAAGTATACACACCTTAAAAGCATCCAAATCCCTCGAAAGATCCTCATCAGAGTACCCTTTCATGGCCTTGGTAGCCACTGGGCCCATATAGTTGTTCACAACAGCGAACTCGAAGAGCGAAAGGAACACGAAGACGGAACAGGACGACATCCAAACGTCTATAGCCTTGACATATGAAACTGGTGGTAGACTTTGCTGGGATTGAGTATTTTGAGTGGCTGTGGAGACAAATAAAGATAGTAGGATCTCTCAAATTTCATAATATATACTTTCTAATATCTTATCGTTGTAGATTCTTGTCGTAGGAGACCCATCATCATCATCAGCCTATCGCAGTCCACTGCTGGACATAGGCCTCTCCCTTTGCACGCCACTTAGATCGATTAGGAGCAAGAAGACCAATGCTTCAGTACAGAAGAGGGCTGACTAAAGTGGTACTACGGCCTCACGGAGAACCGGTGTTAGACAATTTTTTCACTGCTTTTCAATGAGTGAGTAACAGCGAAAAGCACTACATCGGAATGGTGTCTCTTGAGTCGCATGTGTTCATGACCAGCGCTAGTCACTTACCATCTGGTGAACAGTATATTCTTTTGCCCCTATACTAAATATTCAAGGTTAAGTAGTCTGTCAATATTTGAACTTTAACTTATATGCGATAACTACCATTTTACGACTAATTGGGATTTCCCGGCGATAAATGTTTTAACCTTTAGTGGAAGAAAATAAACAGTTATAAAAATATAATAAAGTTATAACTGAAGCGATAATATTTTAATAGCAAATAGAAAAAATACTATTTTCAAGTTACCTTACCTAAAGTCAGTAATGATGTTACACCCAGTGTGACCCTAGCAGGTATTGCTTCAGGCTTGATCCAAAAAGATATCCAGGACATGACGACGATCAGGGCTGATGGAATATACGTATGGAACAGATGATAGCCTAACCTTCGTCGGAGGTTAAACACTACGGCTAGGCAGGTGAAGTTACCTGAAAAAAAGGTTTAAAATTAACATTTAGAGCTTGAACTGTCTGAATTTGTGTTAGATTTTATGTTGTAGTATGATAAGTGTTGGTCTTTGAGAATTTAGAAGTCAAAAACCCAGTACTTGCTGTTTCTGGCCTCTGTCACGGGGCAAGCGGAGAAACAGTAGGATTCAAGACATGTTCCACTTTTACCACGATACGAGTAGAACACCAAGCAAAAGCAGGACCGTCTTCCCAAATAAAAAAGATGTAATACTACTTCTTTTGCCCAGGGGCGCTGAAATATTCTAACATCTGTTAATTGTAAATTTCCTGGATATTATAGTTTATCAAACATACGTTTATAAGAAAGAACTACTTGCCAGTGGAGTATTCAATTGTGCAATCAGATGTGTAATTATTTGAAATATCTAGCTGAGGCAGTTCAATGTCAGGGTTCACTACCAAAGGATCTGTCACGTTCCAGATGAACACCAAGTCGTGGACTGTGTGGGATACTGAAAAAAGGAGGATGTTTTTAATTCATTGCTTTTAATATGTCTACTAGATTTTACTTTGGGTAAGTTTTTTTCAAGAACTACTTACAGCTTTCAATCATCATGGAACAGCTTTGTGTGTCGTGTGGATATGTCTCGAACTTCATGGCGCACGATAGAACCAATGTTAGTCTGTAATTACAAGAAAAATGTGTCATGGATATTACTAAATTTAGAACTTTTATTGAATTTTTATTTTATTTCATTTAGGACAATAAACAATTGTACAATAAGTTTAATATTAGTGGAAATAGATAACAGTAATTAATACAACCAACTTAATTTTTCACGTTTTACAAATTGAGTCTTAATTACACCGGTGCTTTCGCTGTGCAAGTCTTGTTCTAAATTGGTATAGTCATAAAATATATAGTATAGTATAGTATGTATTGTATAGTGTGGTATAGTAATAAAATAAAAATAGATTACTGTTCAAGTGGAGACTTTGTATAAAAAAAATATGTTTGGAATTTTAATATACGCTGAACTACATACATATATACCCTCTACCCAAGGATAGAGGCGCCATATCCTAAAGCACAGGTTGCCAACCTAGTTCAGCAACGGAGGCAACTAATATGACAAACTTGGTATATTCATTGGTTTATTTTTAAGTTGATAAGATTTGTGGATAAGACTCATAATTTGGAACAATAAAATATAATAATATATTTGTTAAATCGTTAGTGTTTTTTTTTTTGTTGCGTGGCAGTGGGTATCCATAAAAATCCATGTATATAGAGTGCTGTAACAATATCCTCTAATGAACTAACTTTTTAAAATTCACCCTGAAGTTGCCCCTGAAAGAATCGTGAATTATACATTGAATCGAATGCTGGATCAAGAGTCGCACTTATGCTTTCTGCAGTTATGACTGACTTGCATATCAGGTAGACAAACAAAATAAAGGCAAAAGAAAATATAAAAATCTTAAACTCACTTCGACATATAAAGTAACGTCTTATCATGATACAACCAGAGGTAATGATTGGGAATGCTCATTTCATGGAAGGTGACTTTTTTTGCATTCTTGAAGAAGCAGTCGGGCCGCCAGATCTTATTTAACCAATCAACGTCGAGGATCCGGTACTCCTCGTGCATGTTCTCCGGTAATCGGAGTCTAGGGTCTCGCCAAGATTGTGCTAGGAAGATGTCTGCCACATACGTCTGAAAGTAATAGTCAATACAGAATTCATGAATTCGAAATATTAAAAGTAAAAATAGCAACTTGTGCCTAACACACGATTATTTGTCCAGGGTGAAAATTGAACTTACAACCTCTCGCTCAGCAGTGAGGGTCACTCACCACTAGATGAACAGTCCCGTTATATTACGAGTACCGATATTGATATGTAAATTTAATACATAGTTTAAAAATACATGTTTTATTTGTTCATCATTATCATCATCAATAGTCCACTGCTGGACATAGGCCTCTCCTTAGAAAGGAGGTTTTGGCCTACTATACTGGTCAGACGGGTTGGTATAGGGTTTGTTCAAGTTTTCCTTTCTTTTGCAGTGGTGTTGTCCTGCGTAGTTTGCTCCATTAGTCGGTCCCACGGGAAGAATAGGGGTAGTGACACTCCGTACTCTTAATCCGTTACCACACGGACGAATTAAGAATACGGATATGAATTGGGAATAAGTTTTATTAGTTAACACGCATTTATGTACAAAATGCACACTTGTTTAAACCTTGTATAAATTTTTATATTATATTCATTGATTTTGCTAATTTGCTTATTAGATGATCTATATTGAATCAACACCAACATTATAGCTCCTTTGTGGATATCTACACACACCGACATCTCGCGTAGATTAGATAAACTATTAATACCAGTAAGTATTAATATAAAAATGCTCTACGATTGTCCCGGAGCCACGTGCATACTCTCTTACACAGAGAAAAGAGACCCCATATGTCTAGTTGAGTCTGTTATGTTATTTAGTTAGGAAATATCGACTATTTATTCTGTTGACTGATGACACTTGGTGGCACTTGCACACATATTGAATTATGTCACTTGAACTGTTCCACAATGTTTATTAATTTAACCTGACCGGTTTCCCCTCACGGCATTTTCAGAGGGTATAATATGCGGGCATAATATATGGTATAATATATATAACAAAATATGCAGGTTTCCAAAATAGATATTGTGGAACAGTACAAGTGACTTAATTTAAAAATTTCAATAAATTCATAATCATACCATGCTTTCTTCATTGATGGAGTCTAGAGACAGTACGGTGACGTGGAAGTAGACTATCGTAGGTTGTCCCTGAAGCTTCGGGGCTCTGTTTTTATCGTAGAACTTTGCCTTTTCCGGAAGTATATCTCGTAAAGACAGGCTTGACTCTGACTTTATTTCTATTTCTTGATAGGATGCATTTGTTCTGTAAAAAGACCATTATCAAAACCCCCTCAATGTTCAAAGGAAAGATTTTGGCGTCATAAATTTTATGTTACTTTTAAATTATTTGTAAATTGAGGAAATTTGTCGCCACGCCGCTACCTACGACGCTGAGTGTTGTGGGTCCGATCCTATGGGACGGGATGGGACGACACTTTGTGTGATCCACAAATTGTCGTTCTAAGACTGGGTATTCTGTGTGCCTCTATATATATATATCTGTCTGTCTCTATATATATCTGTTTGTAAAGTCGCCCGTGACACAGGATATATTCCTAGTGCGGTGTCTTTCTAAAACAAATTGTTTCATTTTCACCGAGTGAGTGAGGTAGCCGGGGGGCCAAACCCCTCCTCCTCCTGATTCTGAAAGAGGGTTTAAAGGACGGCAGCGTTGCCGTGGCTGGTGACTTTTAAGTAGCAAGTTTCCATAGGCGTTAGTTACCAACCATCAATTGGCCCGTCTGCTAATTTGCCCTCCTGTGCCATAAAAAAATATTCATCATCATCATCAGCCTATCGCAGTCCACTGCTGGACATAGGCCTCTCCTATTGCACGTCACTTCGATCGATTTTTGGCTTCTGGTATCCAGCTCCTGCCAGCCATCTTACGCAAATCGTTACCCCACCTGGCCTGTGGGCGTCCTACACTGCGTTAAAAATAATTACATATCGAAAAAGAGTTAGAGATATACTCACAAAAAACTAACAGCAGCTTGTACTCTGCTCGCTTCACTCACTCTCATGTTTACAATAGTCACAATTATACACGTTAAAACCACTGACTTCATTTTTATAGTTATTTCACTTGAAATAATCACCGTGAACAGTTTTTTTTAATGAACACCTTTATATTTGAGCCGCATTTTGTGTCAAGGATTTAGAACCTGGAAAAAGAAGTTTTAACCAAAAAACCGAGATCGTCACACTGTCTGGCATGTTCGGGATGCATAACTTATTGGTCCAGAATGTTATTTGAACTTTTAAAAGCCTTGCATAATATTTATATTAAACTGTAGAAACTTATAATATGTTTCGTGTGAAGTTATGGATTCGGCAACATCTTTATTGCGGTTTATTCAGTGCAGAGACAGCTAACATGCTAACCCCTTCAATGTGTGGGGTAAAAAATAATATCTAACTAAATGTGGGTAAAGTACGTATTCACCAATCTCTAGAAGCTTTCTTTTCAACTGAACTGAAAATCCTAATATTCTCATGAACTTCTTGAACTAAGAACACTTTTTTTTCCTGTGCGGAAATCCCCTCGGATATCACCCACCGGTGGGGTAATTATATCGGACTCGAACCGACCAAAAACCGCACGCCGTCTCGGGTACCAGTAGCCGGGGAACCAGGTGTACTCTAGAAAGGAACTCCTTGGTACCCCAACGTACCTGGGGCCATCCACGACGTGTAGATGACCCCCTCCTAATGTAAGAAAAAAAGTTTTTTACTAAATACACCTAATGTTTCATAAGAACTTAATTGGCTATTAGTTTTTGGTTTTAGATATTAGAATATTTATTGTTATGAAGTAAAAGCGGATATTTAAATTTAATAAAATTCGACAATAATTATAATCATATTAACGTGTCTTTAGATACCATGAATATACTGAGGTTTAGTTACAACAACAGAGGTCAGAGGTACAAAAATATCTTAGGCAAGTTTTTATCGCGTCAAAATCAATACGTCGTAGTGTAATAACGTTGTATGTAAATAAGTACATTCACGTGCAAACTACAGCCCCAACCTTGATGTTATAGAATACATATTATTCTTGTAATAGTTGAAGACTTACGCCCTTACAACTATAATCCATTTATATGAGTTAGTGTGCAACATTGCATTAGAAGGCTATATTTGTAACTGCATTCGATCTACGTTTAAATGTGCGACCTTCGAAGTTCGTGCTATACCAATCTACACACAATAAATTGCTGCCATAGTTAGACATTTCTTAATTAGAAAAAGTTTTTTCTACAAAAGTGATAAGTGTGTCATAGGGCCTTAAAATTTCTAGCGTATGACAACAGTTTGTAGTCTTTAGAAATTTAATTAACTTGCTAACTAATAATGAGTTCTAGAGTCCCCTTTGGTGTCGATCAGATAGTTTCTAACTAAGCTAACGATTATAACCTGCAACTATACAAAAAACGCCTCTACTAATCCCTCTAACATAAAAGGAGGAGAAGGAAGGAGGAAGGAAGGAAGTTTGCTTATGCCGACCAGCTCCAAAATTTCAAACAATTCAATTCAATTCCAAACTTAATTTAACATCAACAAACTTGCATATTTAATTAATACCTGTTAATGAGAACGTCGGGATTTAGAATATAAAGTTACTTAACACATCACAATTATATATACATTGTAGGAGAACACAACAGCGGACGTGAACGTGGATAATAGGGTAGGGCTTCCCTAGATAATGGTGTCACAATATAGTGTTGTCTCCCTCTATTGTCTTATCTATTTTATTGCATTTCAATAGCAAATAAGTTACAAATATACCTGTATATGTTTGTATTATAGTCTAAACTTTTGCAACAACTAACGACAGCTATCCTTCCATCCCTTCATCCATTCCTTTTCTCAAGATACACTTCATAAGTAATAATTGTAATAATTGGTAATAATTTCATAAGTATTTGTGAGACAGTTTTCGGCGCGATTTTGTTGTTGCTGTTAAGTTGTGAATTTACGCGATATTTTTTCAAACCGTGCATTTATATTGCGCGCCGTCTGTGTTGTGATGATGATGAAATGATGATTTGAAGCAAATAAATCAAATTAGAAGCAACTATCCGCTCTAACTAAGAATCGGTAATGCCATAAGTAAATACGTTTATTTCTTTATGCGATATAGATAGTGTGTAAATTTCTTAATTTTTACATTGAAAAATAGCTAACTTTATTTGTTTGCTTCGCTAGATATCATTACGATCGATCAGACATTTAGTCGTAAAAAGAGATGTAAATTAACAGACCGACAAACAAATTTACACATTCATAACATTAGTACAACCAAATGTAGTAATGTGTCTTAGATGTAATTTAAGAGGAAAAGACGACGATGTAAAGGTAGCCGTAGATTGTAGCAGAAACAATAAGATTTGTGTTACGGCTGCCTATAAACATCCGAAACCTCAATAGTGTTCCCATAGTTTCACCAACTTTACCACAGGGCACTTCAAATGTCCGCTGAATTCCATCAGACCGACCGACTAAGAAAGCACCAAAAGAAAACCTTGGTTAACATTTTCTGTGCTTTTTAGATCACAACATATAAACACCAAATTGTATTTAACTTGTTAGTAAGTAGGTATTTATATCATTTAACTTGAGAACTTAAGTATTACACACTTATTCTCCAGCCGTTAATTCACTATCCAATAGTATTTTCATTTTCAAGACACAAATCCATTTTTTAGAAATTGTTAACATCTTGACACTACACGACTCTGTTAAACAGTATTGAGGCCTTATGTATTCTGTGATAGAGGCGACCTGAACTGGAAGTGTGAAAAAAATGGAAGTACCTTTGTTAAAAAGAGGAAGC
The DNA here is from genome assembly GCA_902825455.1 of Arctia plantaginis. Lineage (NCBI taxonomy): Eukaryota > Metazoa > Arthropoda > Insecta > Lepidoptera > Erebidae > Arctia > Arctia plantaginis. The sequence continues at coordinate 5,129,815 of CADEBD010000292.1, read as the reverse complement.
GAGAGCGAAAAGCGGATTGTATAGAGCCCCTAATGCTTCAGCAGCAAGTGCAGCGGTATTCTCAATGCAGAAATATTTACACTCTTCTTTCAGACCTGGTTTTACTTCATTACGGTCTGTTTTAATTACCAAAAAGAGATTTACACTCAAACTCGTGGATAAACAATAAAGAAATAGTGAACACAACTAGTATTGGTTTTGGTAATTCCGTTGACTGTAGGTATAATTCTGGAAGTAAAGCTCGATTTATTTCATAATTAACTTTTAAAAAAGTATCAGGAGTACAAGTATCAGCAGGACAATAGCACTACAAAGAGAAGGCCAGCAAGGTATAGTAGGCCAAAACCTCCTTTCTAAGGAGAGGTCTCTGTGCAGCAGTGGACCACTCTTACTAAAAGCTGTTGATGATGATGAAAAGTATCACTGACTTTAATGTGTCTACATTATGAAGAATTTTAAGAAACTGTTTTCTTCGTTCCTTAATTTTCCCATCTTTAGGATTTAAAGAAAAAATATGGCGATATGAATTGAATGAGACCAAACGGGAAGGAGACCCTCCCAAAGAAAAAAATATCTACAAATGATAGAGTTCCGAAGTTACAAACAAATAAAAATACAATCGAACTGAGCATCTCCTTTTATTGAAGTCGTTTAGCAAAGAGCTTTACTAGAATACGTTGATAAACAGCAAAGAAATAGTAAACATAATTGAAAACTGGAAATTAACCTATATATAGGTATTATATATGTATATTTCAAATTGGGTAACGACAGCATTTTAAGTAGGTAGGTATATACATACCTACTTAAAATGCTATTGTTGTGTAAAATATATATTTTACTGTAATTTGCTAGTTATTGCACTATGTCCACACCCTATGTCGGGTCGGCATAACAAGATTACCGACAGCGCGGGTAAACTGCCGAGACCTTGCGCCACTTATTGCAATTTACCACCCCCCTCCCCCCCTTCTAATCATTGATCAAATTTTAGACTCTATCGAACGTTAAAACCTCGTCTCTGATACACCTAGAATTACTAATATAAAACTGAGTTTGAAATCCTGAATCCTACACTACATATTTGTGTAAGGATTTGGGTGAAACATCTCTATACCAAAAATAAACCAGATTGAGTCAGACTAAGCAAGACTAGACTTAAGTTGAAGATTCTAAACTGACAAGAAGGTCAAACCTAAAAGCTATGGAGAAATTTTCTTTTCAAATGTTATATCTTACGCGATATACAGTATATGTTTTACAGATTATTTATCTGTATTTTGTCTGCTTTGCTGTATAAATGTTTTATGATTCTTTTACATTTATTCTGTCTGTAAGAAAATGTTTTTTAGCGATAAGGCCGCCATTTGTACATGGTCATCAATTTGAAGTTCTATTGTATGTACTTATGTATGTATGATGTACTAAATTGGTGTAGGTACAATACAACTTATCTATTATATTCTATGTAATTGATTGTACTCTGAATTGTAATTCCTCACAAAAACCTTTAAAAAAATTATTCGTGATTCTACCGTAGCTAGTTATGATGTAACGTTATAATATTTCATACAAAAATGTACCGCGTCTATCGTTTCAACGTTTAATAAAAAGACACTGATTTGACTTGACAGTAATTTACCCGATTTCAAAAACAACACAATCTTAACGACTACGTTGCGCTTTAACATATTGGGCCGCGGGAATCCCTGAGAACACGATTAGGTTACCCACTTATTGATCATTTGCGGTATAGGCTTTCTTATTTTACGGCTACGTGCTTAGAACTATCGCATGTTCTATCTCACTATGGTACTTTCTGTCGCTGACATCAGCAGTGTTCGTTGTGAGTGATGGCAAAGGCCAATTATTATACTTATACCAGCTTTTGAACGTGACTCTGCCAACGTATATGTCGGTTATTGCGGTAAAAAGTAGCCTATGTTAATCGCTGATAATATAGCTTTTCATTTGTGAAATAATTTTTAAAATCGGTTTAGTGGTTTAGGCGTGAAAACATAACAAACCAACTAACTCTCTTTCACAATATTATAAGTATGGATTGGATCTGTCGAGAGCGTAAAAGCGTTAACATATGCAGTTATTTACAGGTCAGGCACTACAGAAAAAAATACAATTTGTTAACTATTGTCATGGATTATCAACGGCCGTGCGGCAATACGTGTTGCATTTTTTTTTGACATATGGTCATCTATGGGAGCCGGCACTGACTGACGTCGCGGCACGGCACGGTAAAGGATTTTATTACAGATCTTATTACAGATACAGAAGTTATTTTTATCATATTTTCAATGAGTTGATAATTCATATTACTTTATTTCGATACAATCATACTGCGGGGCTTCGTGGCATGTCGTTCATTCCGTTACAGAATTATGAAAGCTAAACTAATTGAAATAAGTTCTAAAACAGGTGTGGAGACTGAGTTGAGTGGCTTGGCTTTTGCAGGATGCCATGACGTGACACGGCATGCTTCGACATGCCACGTCATACCAAAACGTCCTTCGGGCTGCCGAAGTACGCCCGGCCATGCCACGGCAAAAACTACTTTGAAACATTTCGTTGGGCACGTAGCTAGATAGATAAAAAGCGAGTTATAAGCAGTAGTCTCGATAAACGCCGAGTAGGACGCCCACAGACCAGGTGCAGTGACGATTTGCGTAAGATGATTGGCAGGAGCTGGATGCGAGAAGCCGAAAATCGATCGAAGTGGCGTGCAATAGGAGAGGCCTATGTCCAGCAGTGGAATCATCATCATCATGATGATGAATAAGCAGTAGTGCCTTAAAGCAAAAAAATCCATGCAAATAATTTTATTATTTCGCGAGCGGAGCAGTGGGCAATAGCTAGTGTAATATATTTATATTCCACTAGCTATTGCCCACGGCTCCGCTCGCGTATATGTCGGTTATCGCGCTAAAAAGCCTATGTCCCTTATAAAGAATCAAACTACCTCCATACCAACTTTCATATGAATCGGTTCCGCGGTTATTGATTCCTCAAACAAAACTTCCACCCCCTAAAGGATGATTTCTGGGATAAAAACTATCCATATCCTTTCTTGGGACTCGAAACTATCTCTATGCCAAATTTCATCTCAATCGGTTTAAGCGTGAAGAGGTTGTTATCAACAGACAGACAGACAGGCACACTTTCGCATTTATAATATTAGCATGGATTCTATTCTATTCTATAAAAAGTTTTTATCAGTCAGACGGAGGGTAGCCTCCGAATTTTTTAATGACATGGGTTTCCATCCTCGACATAATAAACAATAATAATTAACTCCGTTAAAATATTATATTTCCTCAAATAAATAACATAACGGTGCTAATTCTGTTGTTCGAAAACTCTCTAAACTAAACTAAAAATCACTAAAAAAATATTTTGTCCTGTCAAATATTACGTTTTCAGAATAGGAAACGTTGTTTGACAGGACTAAACAATTTTGACGTGACAACGTCTTATAATTCGATGGAGCCGGCTGCACGCACGAAAAAACATGACTCATGTGGCGTTACCTTGCTCTGAGGCGTTCCATTTAAGGCTTGAAGTGCAAGCGAGAGCGCGGAATGAGCGACAAAGAGGCACAATCGGCCTCCGCCTTCGGCAGCGTTTGACATCTGTCTCTCTCCTACTTGAGTGAGCGATGCGTCCGCGTGGACAGCTGCTATACTAATAATACATTTACATGTTTTCGTAAAATGCAACCATTCCATCAGTATTTTCTTATGACGTTGTCACGTTCAACTATCGTCAGTAAACCGACTTTACAGACAACCGATTTTTTTGTGATTTTTAGTTTAGTTTAGAGAGTTTTCGAACAACAGAATTAGCACCAATAGCTACTACTATAAAATCTCCGTCCGAATTCTCCAAACATTCCAAGGTGCCTGAAGAAACTGGCTGTATGTATGTCACCACACATGAATAGAACTAAAATACTTCAAAAAAATCAGATGATTAATGACCGAGAGGTAAATTAAGTTGAAGTGGTTTTATTCTATTCATGTTTTGGTTTTAAGCTTTTATTAACAATTCTTGCGTCAATCGAATTACCTTGTAATCTTCTCTTTTCTTGTATTAATAGCAATAAAGAACAATATTCAATGCATATATTTATTAAAATTTACAATTTAATAACTAAAACAATACCTTATAGTAAAACATTTTATAATGTTAACATAATTTTTAAAAAATTTACAATCCTCTTTTATTAAAATATTTATCATACTATTAACGGTTTTAAGTACAATAAATGATTGTTAAAATAACCACTCACTGATGAAGATATCCTTCAGTTTCAAAACATCTGCTTTGATATTTAAGAATCCTACATAAAATGGATAATGGTATTGATTGGCTAGATTCCTCTGACCGATGCAAGCCCACTTATGACCCCAAATATAACTGTCAATTTAAAACGAACTCAAATATTAAAAAAGAGAACAAAATAAAGTCTCTTGATGTCCCTGTGTTTAGTGACATTACACATACGGGTACGCAGTGTCGTAACTATAGTCCTTTCGCGATAAGAAAATAGTGACGTATTGACTAAGCTCCGCCCCCTGACCAATCAGGTTCCAAGAAAATTATCGTTACGTACGGGTGAGGGTCTTGATCGATGCGTCACTATTCTCATAACGCGAATTGACTATAGTGTTTTATGGAACTGGTGCGAGCTTTTGTAATTGCGCTCCATCTTTTTATTCTGGATACCACAAATTAATAATTTGAAACTCCCCTGACACCAGCATCAACCCAAGGATTGGTTTGGATCTCTCAAACCTTGAGGTTACCATATCATGGAAATACCACTAAAGTATACCCAACTTCAAAATCAATCAGAGTTATTTAAGTTATTGAGATCCCTTCATCAACTAAGAATTGAGCTGATGATCTTCATAAATTATAGCTAAGAACCATCTCGATCACGTCAGGCACTGGCACACAGACACATCAAACTAATAACACCCCCCTCTTTTTGGGTCGGGGGTTAAAAGTAATAAGCGTGTAAACGCTCCGGCACTACAGGTACGCGACCAGCCTCTTCTAGCTTCTGTTATCTCAGTCCCGTTTTTCACCCGAGACTTGATGTACCCATTACCCTATCTCCTACTCTACCTAGTCCTGCCTGAAACCTATTACATGCCTATACACGGCACACCATAAAAACAGATGACCAAACCTCCAGACATGCAGATGATGATGAATATAGCATATTATTATATATATATATGTATATATTGTCCAACGAATATACGATTTACAGATTTATTTTAATGGAATAAGGTTTAATTTACTGTTAACGTTGATTCTGTATTTTCAGTCAGTCTTAATCTGTGTTCTACATTTCATAACAAATAAAACATTAAAGTTTATCTAGAATATGCCTCATAAAAACGTCTGATATAGTACATTTGGATTAACATTTCTAAAGAAGGAACCTATTCGAGATTATCACACATTAATTAATATACAGTATATAAGTTACTTGATAATAATAATCTCCTCGCGTAAACTAGATATAAAGCACTCTATGGACCCAAATTAACCGTAGCTTAGCTTAGCGTAGACATATTTGTGTATACACTCATCGGAATATTAAATCAGAGTTCACTCACAATGTAGTCAGATGGAGTACCGACTCACCACATTTTTTAATAAAAAAATATTTTTTTCTGCCAGGAAACTGTTAAATGTATATTTACAAGCCCACCCTAGTCCCTCCTACTACACTCCGACACCATCGATAAAGTTAATATAACGTTACCGACGAACTATTTTGTAATATTTTTAAGTTTAGCAACACGTAATTTAAACAAGCATATAGATGCTACTGAATATAGAATCTATCAGAACTGCTAATCGCTAATCTTTTGAACTACTGGTTCGAATCGAATAATGCTTTTAAATTTGATAGCCCATTTATCTAGGAAGTATCTAGGCTATATAACATCACGCCACGGCCAATAGGAGCGGCGAATCAATGAAAAATATTGCTTATTTGTTTTGAGACATGCGGACGCAATTGTCGGCTAGTGTAAAAAATACAATTACATAAGTATTCATTGGCCAATTTACGCATACAATTTTTCGGACTAGAAAGGCCGTTAAGATTTTAATATACATTATACAATTGTAGTATATATTTAAGCTTCAGCAAGCCATACTTCAGACAATAGCTATTAGTTGGCTATATTCCTAATTACCTAATCGAATGAAACAGTCGGCAAGTGTTTAGCCGAAGATAGCCAAATTATCAAAAAACAATGGCGAATTCGTAGTTGAGTATAATTTGAACGTCTTAAAATGTCATTCATAGGAAACTAATTCTAGTTAAAATCTACATTTTTTAAAACTATCGTCTAAGTCAGTAAAACCCCAGGAAAAGAAAGAAAAATATTATAAGATTATTTGAATTGCCTTTATCAGTTTAAGTGTTACCATTTTACAGCCACTTTTTCAAAGTAATGGAAATACTGTCCCATAAAGTTTCGTAATATGGTAATCACTTAATAGTAATATGATAATCAGATAATAGTTGTATAATCCTAAGTACCGAATCAATAAGTATGTACGAGTAGTTTGTGGTGCATTTTTAAACACATTTTTTACGTATTTGAAAATCCTTTAGTGGAATTTAAAGAAGTAAAAAAGAAGTGGCAGTTGCAAGCTGAAAAAAGCAAAGGCTTTTTGACAACTCTTGACAGAAATTTGCGATCTGTGAGTTATTGTTTAAATATAAAGACTGCCAGTCTGACGCGACAGGCGGCAAATGGCACCGCCAATTATATTAGCTTAGGTTTAGAATTTATGATGCATTTCATGTTGAAATAGGTAATAAATTAAGCAAAAGGAATATACTTATTGTATGCAGGTGTACATAGTATAAGAGGATTATTTCATGCATCTGTGACATAAGAATATAGCCTATAAAAGTTCTACAGCTAGTAGACGTCGAGTCGATAGCTATAGACATTTTATCAATTTGTCTATAGCTCGACGTCCACTAGCTGTAGAACTTTTAGAAAGGAAACATTACGGAGCTATGTTATAAAATACTCTTTTATCTGTGTATTGTAGCTTTAAAAAAAAAGGCAGTTCGTAACTAAAAAAATCAAATGCTAATATCTTTTTTCCTGGCATTTCCCAAACAAAAATTGTTTTACACATAGATTCTAAAAAAATAGCCGAATTTTGTAATATTTTTTACTTCAAGACAATGCAATAAGATTCCAAATATTTTTTTGTATGGAGACCCGCCATTGTTCTTTGGCATAGCATTTTAAAGGTAAATATCTAATATAATACATTTATATTAATTTTGAAACTAATAATAAAATGTACATGTCAAAATAGGTCGACATATTTTGAAAGACAACCTAATAGAACCACATTTTTCTGTTAATGATTACCTATCAAAACTTCAACAGAAAGTGTCTAACCAATTTTCCAGGTTAGACCAATCGTAGTCTCAGGCAACCGTCGGGTCCTGCAAAGGCTGGTTCCCCTTCTTGCCTGTCCCATAAATTTTCTGACACAACTCCAAGAATCTCCATCCAGCCAATTCATCAGGGGTTTCCCTCACCATATTCCTGTATTGAGTTCTGATTTCATACATTTTCTTTGAACAGGCAATCGCACTTTTATTTAAAATAGCTGAAACCTCCATCCACAAGTAACTCCTTACAAATTTCGGATTCTTAAATTTATCCAAATTACTTAGATACCATTCTAGGAGTTGTTCCGTTTCTTTATCGGTCCATGCTACTTCAATATCGGAATCTTCTACTACAGGTTTAGGTTCATTTTCCAACACCAATTTTATAGCTATTTCTTTCGCTAAAATTTCTTTCAGCAATGGTGCAAAAGGTGTCTTTTGTCCAGCAACCTCATCGGTATCACTATTGTAAAATTGTTTTAAATAATTCAGTTTGTTAAACACTTTTGTTATAGGTTCACTAACGGCGTTAGCCAGCCCTGTCCATAGATATTTCTTTTCGTATCTAGGACTTACAAAGTCTTCAATGTTTTCTAAGTAGTATTGAAGTGCTTGCACAACTTTTTCATCAGGTAAAACTACATCTTTGTATACTTTCCCGTCTTTTAAAGCCTTGTTTTTCGCCGTTTTTACAAATTTAGGCTTTAACCGCATTACTTTCTGCATTAGTGTGTAGTAAGGTGGCTTTTTAATATTTGGATCATCAGTTTCAATTTGCCTATGGTTCACTTTCAACTTTGCTAACATTTTTCTACAAGCCAATGGAGTTTTATCTTTCAATTTTGTTGCTATCTCTTTCCACATTTCTTTGGGTTCTATTTCTTTACCTTTATGGGATCTTATATAGTTTATATAATAAATAAGTAGTCGCTTCTTCGTTCTTTTTGTCCATTTAATAAAAGTTTTTGGTGGTTCTGCTGGTTCTGTAGCTTCTGCAATTTGAGTGGTTAGCTCAGTTTGAATGGTTAGCTCATTTTGAGTGGTTGGCTCAGTTTGAGTGGTTGGCTCAGTTTGAGTGGTTGGCTCAGTTTCAGTGGTTGGCTCAGTTTGAGTGGTTGGCTCAGTTTGAGTGGATGGCTCAGTTTGAGTGGTTGGCTCAGTTGGAGTGGATGGCTCAGTTTGAATGGTTGACTCAGTTTGATCGGTCAGCACATCTTGCTCTTCTGATATGCTAGAATGGTCTTGAATGATTATTTGAGCGTTTTCTATATCTTCGCCTTCTGGTATGACTATTATACATTGGTATTCGTCTTCTGTAATTAAAAAGTATAAGTTTAGACTAAATTCAAGAAGTAGTATTATCAGTACCGTCTATACCATAAAAGCAACGTTGCGTTAGCAAGGGCCCCAAAATATGACAGTTGGTTGAATAAATTTTGAAAGATGCTTGATCAAGGTTAAATTTGTTTCTAATAACTTATGACTAACAAAATCTTTAAGAATATTGTTACTAACAAAATTGACACCATGGTCTGAAATAAATAGTTATTATTATAGAGAACTACTTAAACATAAAAAAAAAGCATACCTTCTTGATCGTTCCTTTCATCAGATTCCATGGGAATTTCCATGTATGTTCTCCCATCATCCACATCCATAGGTTCATGTACACCGTCTTCCCTTGCACTATAAATCTGTTCAAACAAGGCAAAGTACTTCCAAGATATCTTCACATCTGGGTTCCTGGATCTCATAGTCTTCAGCTTCCTATAAGACTTTCTAAGTTCTAAGAACTTTTCTTTACAAGATGTTTCTCCTTTACCTATCTCTGCTGCTAACTCAGACCATTTAGTACTATCGTCAACATTCATATTAATTTCATCAAAGTTTTGAGAGAAATAATTAATAAGTTGCTTAATTTCTTTAGCAGACCAATCCTCGCTATCATCTGAATCCAGTTTACCATTTTTCAATTTATTTTTTATGGCTCTATATCCAAAAACTTTTTTACACAGAGCATAGTAAGGCCAGAGAATTGGCATTTCGGGTTTATTAATTTCTCGTTGGACATAAGCTGTGTACACTTGTTTGAGATTTCTAAACCTGTGGGCGCACTGTGTAGCTGATATCCCAATTTGTTTAGCGAGTATCTCCCACAGGGAATGTTTGTTTCTATTTGTAGTTGAGAACTTCTCTTTATTTTTCTGGTAGTATTCGAGTATTTTGAAAGCTTTGGAATCTCCTGTTCGTCGCTTAGTGCGTTTTGTGAAGCCTCTTTCGTCGAACGATTCATCATCTTCAGAAAAATCTTCTTCTAAGTCTTCAGATTTTATTTTAATTTTTTTAACTGGAAATAAAAATAGGTTTAATTTTACACACAGATTAGAAACAGAAGCATTGGACTGACTATACTGAACAATGTGAAACTCTGCTATTTTAACAACAGTTAGATATACATTACGGTTTACGGTTTTAGAATCTTTATTTCACATGTTGTATCCTTTGTTATATGCACTGTATGTTTTCCGAACAAAATAAAAAATAAAATGAAATAAAAGAATTTACAAATTTCACTTCCGAGAAAACATACATAAAAGTAAACAATACAATCCATTGTGTGTTTGAATACAACAAATATATTTTTTATTACTGTTTGCATATTAGTACATACATACGTTTCATTTAACCACTAATCTATCAGAAATAACAATAGGGATATTAAGGGTATTTGATAGTGTTTATATACACATTCCTAAAACCACACTAAGAGATCTGTAAGTGCAGCTTCCTTTTTTTTTGTGTGTACAAAGTATGAAGCTTAATTTCAAAAGTACTTAGTTTTTTAGGGTCCATTAATTCCATAATTTGGCCTAGAATATGTTTCATGGTCTATAATATCATTTGTCACAATTTAATTAACTGTTTTGCAAACAAGCATCTGTTACATTTATTTTAATTGTTTGCAGTTGCAAGGAATTAAGATAGAAGATAAAAGAGAGAGAGTAAAAGTAAACAAGTCCAAAACAACTCTTACCACCAATTTTACTGCTTTCCTGACTTGGTACCTTCAACTTTTCATACCCTGAAAGCAGATTCGTGTCCATACCATAGTCAAATATTCTATCAAAAAGTTCAATGTATCTCCAATCTATTTGCATATCAGGATTTTCTTTCTTATCATTCAAAATAGTCTTGTAAAGAGAAACTAGATCCTCCCATTGCCCCTTACAGCTTTGCAATTCTCGCTTCATCTTTTTCACCACCGCTGCCCAGCATACATAGTGGCAAATGAGATCTTTGTACATATCTACATTTGCATAAAAGAATTGAACGAGTTCATCAAGTTCTTCCATTTTCCATATTTCTAGCTCCTCTGGTTTATTTCTCATTTTAATAATCTGCAATTCAATTTCCTTTGATATTATATTATCAAATAATATTGCTATAGGTTTACGACTTCGCATATCGTATCCACCCTCTATATATTTATCCAAATGGGCATTTTTCATATCTTCATACTTTTGTTTGCAAGCATCAGCACTTTTGTCTAGGAGTCTGCCTATTTCGTTCCAAAGAAAATTGTTTGGTATGGTCCTATCTTCAAACTCATCAAAACAATCAAAACAATATTTGACTAAAACTGTCATTTCTGTATTATCCCAATCAAGTTTAGATTCTTCTAAAACAACCTGACTTTCCTTTAAATCCTGATTTGTATATTTGCGATTGAAATCTTCATCACCTTCAAATATTTTGTCAAATAATTCCATGTAAGGCCAATTAATACTTTCTGGACCAGATATGCGTCTCTTCTCAAGCAACCGAGAGTAATGTTGCTTATAATTCAAAAACCGCTTTTGCCAATACTCTCCATCATCTTCGCCCAACTCCATAGCAATAGTCTCCCATAGGCCCTTTCTCCTATATTCTTGTTGGAAACTCTTTTTGTACTTCAAATACAAATTAAGCATTAATTCAACTTTTTCATCAGGAGATGCTCGACTGTTAACTTTTTTTACAACCATGATATTTTCATGACTAGGTTTTGGCACTGATACATGTGCTATTTGCGGTTCAATTAAATCATCATAGTCTTGACTACTTTTGAAGATTTCATCATGAAACACTTGATGGCATAATTCAAAATAGGGCCACTTTATGTACTGACCTTTTTGAATATGGCCACACATTTCAAAGTATTTTTCCCGAAGGCTGTTCAGTTGTGCATCACAAGCGTTAGGATTTTTTCCAACCAACATTGTCTTGCACGCAACGGTCCATAAGTGTTTCTTTTTTGTTGTGCCTGATATAAATGTTTGTTTGTTATCAGTGTAGAAAATGAGAAGCTTCCTGATGTCATCATCACTCCAGTTATCATTCTGTATGCTGGTTTGGGCTACATTAATATCGCTGGAGAGGTCTCCAACATCTGGTAAGATATACGAGTTATCTTGTTGCAGTTCTATTGCTTGATCTTCAATGCTCTGTACTGTTGTCAATACTCCTTCTTCGTTGCCACCATTTTCTGAAATATACAAACATGTTTAATAAAATAATGTATGAAAGCAAAATGCATAAATCTTACAGATTTTGTAAAACAAGTTTTATATAATATATTCTAAGCACTATAATACTATAATATATTTTTTGACTTGGTGAGAAAATTCAATAAGTCAGAAGCTAGCTAGATGATGAGACTGAATGCTTTCAAACGGATGGTCAAGGCCTAGCAGAACAGAAACAACAGAAGAATCATTAATAATAATAATATCCAGACTCATTTCACACATGGCCTTTCTGATTCCAAGCTAGACAAAATAACAAGACTGATAAACATAATAACTGATAAACATACTTATATATTTCTAAATACATACATAGATAAATTACATCCAGATATACAATAAGTAATCAATCTCATCATACAATATTTGTCTTTGATAGGAATCAAACTCACAACCTCTGACTTAGCAGTATATAGCGCTTACCGCTAGACTAACAGGCCAGTTAATGTCATTGTTGTTAAAGAACACACACTCACCATCTACATAAAACAGCAGAATTTCCCCATTAGACTGCATTTCAGTCTTCACCACTACTGTCTGATTCATTGTCTTCTAGTAGTTCACTTTCAACTTCACTGAAAAAAATCCAATTAAATTGTAGTTATTATAATACGAGCCCCGATGCAAAATAGTTCGTCTAGTATGGAAAGTAGTGCAAAGCGTAAAATATAGAAACTAAATATTGGTAAAATAATTAAGAACGTTTAATAAAAAGTAAACCACAATTTGAGGAACATTTTAAAGTTTATTTTAACATAACTGAAATTCTTTCATGACTTTACATCTCATAAATTTTTTAAAAAACATTCTAAAAAACATAACGCAAAAGTATTCGTCTACCCTTGTCACGCACGCAAAATATTTCGTCTACCACTTAGTTGTGTCGCCTTTGCTCTCAATGACAGCTTTAATGCGAAGAGGCATGGTTGCAACCAACGCTGCACACTCCTCAGGCGTAATTGACTCCCAGACAGCCAAGAGTTTAAGTCGCTCTTCGATCTTGATGGATTTTTACTTAGAACTTTTTTTCATTTTCCACCATAGGGTTTCGATTGGCGACAAGTCCGAGCTGTTAGATGGCCATTCGATTGTAGGGATGCTTTTCGCAAGTAGCCACGTCTTCGTTGTCCTTGCAGTAAGGCAGGAAGCACCATCCTGTTGAAAAATGAAGGAATCTTGATGCTTAAGTGACGGAATAGACGGCAGTAAATTCTCTTCCAAAAGGTTTTGATACCTTGCAGCATTGATAGGACCACCCACAAACTGCATACCACCAACACCTTGTGCAGACATGCAGCCCCATATCATAAGAGACGCCAGAAGCTTCACTTTGCGTTTGAGACAATCAGTATGAAATGCCTCATTTTTGTTCCGAATCACTTCCGCAGCAGTCAACAGTGGTTTCTCCTTAGCGGTGTAAAATCCGTAACCCATTCTTTTTTGGACTCTTTTGCAAGTATCAACGTCGTCTTTGTGAATCATGTCCTTCCATTGCACCGTGAGTTTTTCAGCTCGAGCACGACGATTATTTTTGATAATTTTCTTTAGGATTCTGTTTTCTACTGCACTTGTGATGCGTGGTCGACCAGTTTTCTTCAAACAAGAAGTCATTCTATTCTTTTTATAATGCTGAATGATAGATTGGACTGTAGACCTGGGAAGTATCAAGTCTTTAGATATTTTGTAACTTGATTTGCCAGCATCGACCCCACTAACTATTCGCTTTCGAAGCTCTTCACACACGGGTTTGCCACAACCCATTGTTATTTGAAAACTAATGAAAAAGACTGAAATTTTCAGAATTTATACAGTCTCACTTGACAAATGACACAGAATTACTTTTACATTTAAATTATGCAACATAATTATAATATAATATACCTCACACATTTCACACACGGCCGTCTGATCCCAAACTAGGCAGAGCCTGTGCTATGGTGACCAGACTGCTGATAAACATACTTATATATTTTTAAATACATATTATAGATAAATTACACCCAGACACAGAACAAATGATTATGCTCATCACACAATATTTGTCCTGGGTGGGAATCGAACCCATGACCTCCGGCTTAGCAGTCAGGAGCACTAACCACTCGACCAACAGGCCCGTCAGAGCAACAGGCCCAATTAAAACATACAAAGAAGGAATAATCTTATTAAACTCACCGATAGACGAACTCTTTTGCATCAATTAACAATTAGACGAACTATTTTGCTTATAACTTCTTTGAATTTAAAACAGGATATGTATAAATTTAAAAAGCTAAAATAGTTTATTGATTCATAATTAAAAAATTGCATAAGTAACGATAGTAGAACAGCTTAATATTTTATGTAGATATACAAAAATAATGAAGTTAGAAAAAATCTGACAGAAAATTTCACACTAGACGAACTATTTTGCATCAGAGCTCATAATAATATTTTCAGACTTCTGACACACAACACCAGCTAGTTTCAAACTAAGCAGAGCTTGTACTATGAAAGGTAGATTAATTATTCTAAACAGTGTAATCAATTTAACAACTGCTATTTACTAGGACTAGAAATTGTCTGGCTATCAAATTTCGACAGTTTAAAATGTTTTGGTTGATTTCATTAACCATTATAACTAAGCTGTCACTGTATAGTTTTATACTATCATCATCACAACTTAACAGTGTTTAACAGTCCACTTCTGGACATAGGCCTCTCCTTAGAAAGGAGGTTGTGGCCTGCTGTATCACGCTGCCCAGACGGATTGGTATAGAGTTTGTTTCAAGTTTACCTTCTGTTTGCAGTGCTGTAATCCATCTTCTTAATCCATCACCACACAGAACTTTTATACTATGAGGGAAATCAAAATATATGCAAGACTCCTATATCTTTAAGTAGATCTTTGGCATAAATTTTATTATACATTTTGTATGCTTAGTGCAATTTTATCTAAGTAAATATATGAATATTCATTGGGACCCTTTTTTAAAAAGGGGTGCAAAAAAAAATCTTCCAATCTTTAAATATATAATTCTTCTGTACATGTGTATGTGACTGAACTCCCCTTCAACGGCTGGACCGAATTTGATGTTTTTTTTTGTGTGTGTTCAAGTGGATTCAAGAATGGTTTAGATTCACAATTTTGTCCCCTACAGAATGTTTTTTAGTTATTTCTTTATTTATATATGTGTACAGGACAACGTCTGTCAGGCCCACTAGTCTTAATGTATAAATTTGACTTGGAAACCAGCTAAAAAATCAAAGTTCAGTCATGTATTTGTAGACTGCAAGCTTTTCCCAACCTAGTTTGGGAAGGGCTCAGAAGATGATTAATAAATTTGTTTCATTGAAATTAGTACAATCATAATCAAATTTTTTTAGAGATGAAAAATAACAGACTTAGTATACAAAGTTATAAAAGGAAAGAAGACATTTCCTACTACAGGTAAAGTTTGTCTTTCTATAATTTTATAATGACAGCATACAATGCATACAGAAAGATAATTATTTCATATTTTCTTACAGCCTACATAATACTGCTTTGTACATTCCTATGTGACGTTTGATAATGTTAAATTAGTTGTTGTGTCTATGACATTAAAGTTTTGTCAGTGTTAGTAGTTCAAAACAAAAAATACAAAGGAATTTATAAAAATAAATATCATCGAAGATGGAATTTTATGAATAAATTTACAGAACTGATTTTAAAAGTGCAAGGTAATTTTTATTCGATTGACCAACTGCAGTCTCTCTTGCACCAATTAACCTAACCTTCAATAAATAACGATTAAACTTTACTATCTTTAAATACAGTGATTTGTACATGTCAGAACTAATGAGATATAAACACATAAACATCTGCACTTGAAATGTAATGCAAATAAGCTGCTATCTTTACAGAAAACTTAAAACGTTGGGCTACAGACAAAAAGACATTACGAAGTTTAATAAATTCATACAGATAGTTACTTCTTAACTTACCTAAAAAATAAAACACGATTATTTATTTTGATACAATTTGACATTGGCGGCCAAAATATACAAAGTTGATCGGAAATCGTAACAAGTTAAGCAATAACAAGCGCAGCAATGCGGTAACGAGAAGCGTTTATCACCGCCATTTTGATTTCTGAACCACTGTCAGTCGTGTCACTCATGTCACTGCTGACATTATTTTAAGACTTAAATACACAGATTAAAAATTTTGCAGCAAGGCAAGGCTGCAAGCCTGTTAGAAAGGTTATACCTACTGCCTTTGAATTTAAAATTTAATACCATGGGTCATTTCGGTGTCATATTACTTTAACTTTTATTATAAATCTCATTCGGAGCTTTATACTTACAAGACTAATATTATGTTGAATGATTCCTTGCCCTGCTATTCTTGTCTGCATAAAAACTGCAACTAAGTAGGTATACAAGTGTTTTTTGTTTTCAGCATTTCGAGTTCCTAAATGATAACTAAATTGTTGTTCACCGTTGAATGCTTTGATCTAATACCGCCTTAGAGCCCGTGCAGCGTGCCAGCGATGTTACGGGACTTCGGTCGCGCCGACTCGCGGCGACTTCCGGCTATAAAAAAGAGTGCAGCGAATGCATAATTTATTATTTATTTATAACATGGGCGGCTAGTGATGAGCGACTACTTGCGACCAATCGATGACAATCCATAATTTAGTTACCTATTTGGGGTAAGCACTGAACATACTTTTCTTAAAATCATTTAATCATATTTTTAACCGACTTCAAAAAAAGGAGGAGGTTCTCAATTCGACTGTATTTTTTTTATGTTTGTTACCTCATAACTTTTGACTAGGTGAACCGATTTTTTTAAATTGAATATTTACATACATAAGTTCCTCGACCAGCTACACAGCTTGTTGACGAGATACGATATGATACGAGATCTTGCACCTTTAAAGTATATTATATAATATGTTAGTTCTTCTACATAGCACATAAGTTCTATTGTTTGGTTTCGTGAAGAAGAGTACTTAGAGCGGAAATGGATATAGTATCAGAACTTTTATTGTTAGAAAATTCTGTTTTACGGGGGATTCGGATCATCAAGAAAATGAGAAGATTTACGGGCGGTTACGAACTGCATCTATTAAGTCTCCTGCATCTATTATTATAATACTAGCGACCCGCCCCAGCTTCGCACGGGCGCAATGCTGATACTAAATATACTACAGAATGTCTTTATATACAACGTTCACAGCTTTTTTATTATTAGACAATACAAACATGTTTTCTTTAGAGGTTACTCTTGAAAGAGCGTCCATGTGAAAATCACTCAACGTTCAAATCTAAGCCTGCAACGTTGAAAGTTTGACCCTGTCATTTATTAATGGTCATTGCAGAAGATATCTTTACCGGAAATTTTAGGCGTTTAAATTGGAACGGTAAATCCGATTTTATCAGAGGGATCCGGGGAATCAATCATCTTCTCCGCACTTTGCACTCTATTATGAAAGATTTTAGTAATCCCTATCCTGGCTAAGACGAACCTCAAGCTCTACAGACGATTCTCTGGCTCTCTGAACTCTATGTCTATCGCGATCCTGGCTGAGGCGAGCCTCACGTTCTGTTGACGATACTTCATCTCTTGCTGAACGTTCTAGCATTCACTGTACTACGACCTATGTTCGAACGACGACGTTTTCCAGACATGACTTTATAATTTCTGTACAAAATTTACTCAGTTCCTGTTTGAACTCACACCTTAAAACTAATATTATGATTATGAACAAATTGCAATATTATTAGCATGTGCTGCAGTAAAAAATATTTTACTTACTATTCGTTTGACTTAAAACAAAAGATAATCAAGAATCATAAACAACAAAAGATACCTATTCTATTCAGTTCTTTTTGAACTTAAATACCTTACTTTAAACTACGATTTTCGATAATTAAAAATACTTACAAAATAATTGCCCTAATACTAAATTGCCTTAACTCTAAATTCAAACCAAGATCTTAATAGAAGAAATACAATTGATAAATTATGGTTTTAATCTAATTATATCTAATATAATGTACTTAGTAAAAGTGCGGTTTAAAATTAACCTTAATACCGACTAAAGTACGAACATACAATTTCGAAAAAATTGTAGCGCTGAAAAGCAAGTATTGTCTTAAAAATTAAGAATTCGCTTTTATATTTAAACACTATCATACAATTTCGAATTTATATTTGTTTAATTTATCGCAACATACTCATAGGTACGGATTAAAAAGAGAATTTTTAATAAGTTTTGTTATTTTCCTCGCTAGAGAGCTCCGATAAAAGCTGCGATCGCTTCTAATCATAAAGTGCTTTAAGGCTAATCGTGGCCTTCGACGCGCTATTTATAGGCACGCGCCGCCCCCATTTCTTTATTTTTTTTTTCCGTGCGGAAATTCCCTCGGATACCACCTGTCGGTGGCATGTCGGACACGAACCGACTAAAACCGCAAGCCGTCTCGGGTAATAATAGCCGGGGAACCAGAAAGGAAGTCCCTGGTGCCCCGACATACCTAGGGTCATCTACAGACGAGTAGACGACCCCCCCCCGTGTGGGAACCCCATGTTCCCTGTGCTTCCTGGAAGCGAGCGCGCTTCGCAACGCGCTCGCCGCCACCCTGGCCTGCTTCTGCTAGGGTGACAGATGGCCTCACCTGTCACCCCCAGGCCTGCGCTTATGGAGGACGGAGGTCGTTCTGCGACCTCCGGCGCCTGAGTCGCCTGCGGTACCTGGCCCGTTCCCGGACTTGGCGGGCCGGGAGAGTCCTAAACCTCTCCCGGTCCCGCTCCGCCGTCTCCTTCGCGAGCATAACTTGCTCCCAGAAGGAGACGGCAGAGTTCCACGTACTCTCGCTCCGCACGATAGCCGCAATCAGGCTATCGAGCGAGAGAACTCCCACTCCGATGGCCGCCACGAGGTCTCGCCTCTGCTCAACCCACGCCGGGCACTCTGCCAGCGTGTGGAGAGCCGTGTCCACGGTCTGGCCATCGCAGTGGTGGCACTCAGGCGTTGGCTCCTTGCGGATCAGACACAGGTGATCCCCGAAACATCCCTTCCCAGTGATCACCTGCGTCAATCGGTATGAGAGGGTCCCGTGACGCCTCTCGAGCCAATCCTCCATAACGGGTCTTACCGCCGCGATGACGGCGTGCCCGCCGCTCGGTTGCCGGAGTCGTTCCCTCCACTCCCCTATGATGACCTGGCGGAGTTGGGATTTCCGGTCATCGATTTCTCGAATCTCGGGGCATCGACCCAACTCCCGCGCCTCCTTGCGCCACTGATACAGAGCCGCAAGGGCTCTCGCCTCCAGGTCCCACGGTGGAGTTCCGGCCAGGAGACTCGCCGCCTCAAAGGAGATCGTGCGGTACCCCCTTATGATCCTGATGGCCAGCACTCGCTGCGGTCGTCGCAGTATCGCGAACGCGCCGCCCCCCTGGCCGGTACCGCCGCAACTGCCATGTTCATGCATTTTAAAACTGTAATATCTTTGAAAATATTCATTTAAATTACATGCTGTAAACAACCATATTGATCTATATTAAATGCACAATGTATTTAAGTTATTTAATTGGATAAGGATTAATGTTGTATTGCTTAAAATCGCTTCGTAAATAAGTCATTATTTATCGTAAAAGTAAAGGATAAAAAATGGTTATTGGGGGTTATCCCTAAGAGATAGAAATATACCATCGTGGACTTTTTTGTAGACCTTTTTAATGTGTATAATACCGTAGTACATTATTTTGATGTATCTCGTAGGTTCAGTTAGCGTTTGCAATGTAAGCGCAAAAAAATGTGTTTATTTAAGACATCACATTAGAAACCTCTAAAATTATCAGTGTTTCTCCACTATATAATGGATATAAACCTTCCTCTTAAATCTATCTATTAAATGGGAATTCTATGGGAATTCAAAAAACTCGCATCACACGTGCATTACTCCGAAAGCATCATCATCATCAACAGCCTTTACTAGTCCACTGTTGGACATAGGCCTTTTCTTAAAAAGAAGGTTAACTTCTTTACATCATTCATTTAATTAATTTATTTTGATATATCTAGTAGGGTATTGCTAGCGTTTGCAATGTAAGCAAACAAAAACACGTTTTTTTACGAATTCACATAACAAATTCTTGGATTTCCTCTACTATAATACGCATGTATTATGATGCTCTTGAATCACTCTCTATTGGTGAAAACTACATTAGGATCCATTGCGTAGTTTGAAAGATCTAAGCGTACAAGAAAAAAAGCGACTTCATTTTATACTATAGAAAGATGAAAACAGGACAAAACTTCATAGATGCAGTTCGTAACCGCCCGGCCTTCTGTTATATAAAACATCCTACTAGCCCCTAAATAAGTAACTAAATTCTGAATTGCTATCGATCGGTCGCAAATACTCGCTCATTGCTAGTCGCCCGCACACTGCAGTCTTCACTGTTTTCGTATCTGAAAGTCGATGCGACCAAGTCGTGAGACATTGCTGGCACGCTACACGAGTCCTCAGGCTTCTCTCTATGTAAATAATAATTACAATGACAGAATAAAAGAAACACTTGTGGAAAATTTGAAAACTCAACTTTATTTTCAAGGACATTCGACAAAATTAAATAAATCAGTCATTAACAAATTTAAACACATAAACGCAGTTGTTCTAAAAAACTTAACGTTATGAAATGAAGTCAATTAAAAACTCAGCTGTCGGAATATTATATATTTTGGCACACTTACTAAAAGTATGTAATACTGATTAAATATGAAATATTTTATTTATAAAACTTTTAGAAATTCCGGTTGTCTATCATTAACACGATATCTTTGATTGTAATTACTACAATGCTTTTAAAAAATCTATTCGTATTGATAATCTTTTGATTTTTACTACATATATTAGGTAGGTGTTCTACAAAGTTTTAACGATATGATGTTGTTTAGACTAGATGATGTATAAAACTGATGATTTAAATATTAATAAGAATTACAATTATATTGAAAATTTAAATTAATTAATCCCAAAAGCGTCTTGCTTGCGTCTTTTTTAGTTAAAATCAGGATGCTTTTAACTAAAAATAAAAAAACGAAAATCCTTCTCTGTCAAATAATGAACGTATAGTAATTATTTGATATTACCTATATGATATATATATATATGATTACATTAATTAATAAAACCTATATGATATATATATATGATTACATGACATTAATTAATTAACAGCGAAGGTAATAATTTTTGTTTTATTTTTTTTAACCAAATTTTGACACTTTTAGGCCTATTTACTTTTACTTGGCACTTTCCTGGTTATATATTTCTATTTACAGAATGTTCCAGAAAAGTTTTGTCAAATTTTAGAGGCGTTATTAGGAAAAATAGTAAAATTATACTTGAAGAAAAAGTGATTTACTTTTTTTATTTGTTAGCGTTTTATATGATTACACATAAGGTTAATAGGTTGACGATCAGCTTTTGATAGTGGAAATACCTAAAATTCTGAACAAATGAGTAAGTATGGAATTTAAAGTTAGATTAATACTATATAGGTACGTACATTTTATATAAAATAAAAATGAAGTGTGTTTGTAATGTCAAAATAATAGGTTTTTTTCATGCTCACACGGTTATTTGCACGACACCTATGCCTAAAAACCAGTTTAAATACTTTTGGCTGTTTGTCTGTCTGTCCGTTTGTTTCGGGTAATCTTCAAAACGGCAGGACCGATTTTGATAATATTTTTACCTTAACTGTTTAACGATTAATTTATATTGTAAATACGATTATAAACATTGACAGAAGGATTACGAATTTATATATATTATTATAATGTATATAAGATAACGAGAGACAAGAAGTTTATTGTCATATTTGTGTCGGTAGCCATTTTAAACACCCCCCGTAGTAAATATCTTGTGTTTTGATTTATAATTTAAAGGTATTGGTAATATAATTCCGATTATATTTGCATAATTTTGTATACATATTTATAGAATGCCATAAAGCTGTATATTTTATGAAATCAATAAAAAAGATAAAGAGTTAAAAATTGACAAATACACTACTAACACAAATTTAGCATACTTATATTTGATTAAGCAAATACTTAACGTTATTTTCCATATTCCCACCCGATCATTTGTACTCCTCCTGCTCTTAAAATATACACAAACAACTATTTACCTAATGGTTACATACATTTCAAAGCAAACACCGATAAAATAATATTCAATAACCTATGTAAAATATACAAAAATATTTATCTTGTACAGTTGGTCCCAAAAACTGTGTACAAGTACACATATCAAATTTTAGAAAAAAAATACGAAAAAAATATTTTGATAAATGTACCGTACACATTTTTGATGCTGACTGTACCCTAGGAAACACTGACACACATTTTACATATCACACAAATATTTCTAGAATGATCAAAATAAGCATGTTACATTATACATCAAAAATGACCAGCATCTTTATCAAAATGATTCACAAAACTATATTTTGTGACAGTTGGGACTAAATGATGGCACTATTACGAATATCTTACTTATAATAAGTACACTATTTCTAAACATTGCACGTTTAATACATTCAACTTAAAAGTAAATACAAATATTATTATAATTTTTGTTAGTACATTTGTTGTGAGTCAATATCGACTAACTTCTTTACGGACTGTGAAAATCATTACAATATCTTAATTGGCAAACCAGCTAACTTCACTTTTTGTAATTAAAAAATATTAACTAAAAAATTTTAAATGCATTTTTAAGCGAACGCTAACAGACAGGATTGTGAAGATTATATGTCGTAGCACAATTGCATAAATCTGAAAATTTTAAACCCAATTTTTGCAAACTGCAAAACCAGTTAAATGTAGCTATAGTTTACTTGTCCGCGGTACTGAGGTCTGTACGAGGACAATTCAAGTACCACAATCCTGTCTGTTCGCGTTCGCTCAAGAATGCGTACAAAGTATTTTCTTCAAATATTAATATACAGATACTATATCAATTTAAAAAAAAGTACACCAGGTACAGTCAACAGAAAATATTATAAAGTTTCAATATTTCCTGAATAAATATTGCTATGGAGTAGTGGGTTTGCCAATTAAAGTACTTAGAATCATCAAAGTCTGTCATCACTGGTCACACTCGGCCATCAAGACAGAATCGTTCATGATGACTTGTAGATATTCTATATTTGTTATTTCATTATATATTAGATTCAATATAGTTTACTTAATTATTATTAATAATTCCTATTTGCCTATTTGAGTTATAAGGAAGCTCTATTTGTATTTTAAGATAAATGTAAAAAGTATTCATCTTATGTTGGTTGTCTGTCCGTCTATTTTCAATTAAGTTAGTTCCATGTTTATATTTTGAAGTTTCGTTAAATTGTTACAGCTAAGGTTATATCTTAGGAACTTTCTGAGTAACATATCAATGTATAAAATATTGATTTAAATTTAGTTTACACAGAAAGCAATAGCAATGTTATTTAACGAACATTATAAGTATTAAATATGTTAGAAAGGTACATGACGAGTGAGATACATTTAAATGTAATAATACCTAATTAGTAAAAAAAAGATTACCTACTTCAATGCAATTTAAAAAGTTGCATTGAAGTCGGTGATAATAATTTTGGTATTTATTATTGAAATCGGTTTTATAAAGTCGAATTGAGAATCGCCTTATATTTATAGTCGCTTAAAAATATTGTGTTTTGTTTTTCAAATTAGGACATGTGTATGCAAATCTAATATCTGGACACACTTCTAAGTTGGTTAACATGTTTGCCAGTGAATGGCCCCCACAATGTTGCCAGAACATAACAGGTATTTTACTAATAATATTTGTTCTCATTCTTTTTATAATTCATGAAAAAGATTTTACTTCTATTCACAAAAAAATGTCATGTTTAACAGTTTGTAAATAGAAGCTTCACTAAATGTGAGCAGTAGGTATTTATTAATTACACTAAGTAATCTTTTATAAAATATGTATTAATTCTGTATTTTATTCTTACTTTTGCGTAAACTCCTATTAACTCATATACCCGTTTTCTAAACAACAGCTAAGCTCATATATACACACAATATAAATATCATTTTTTTGAGTTGCGGCAACTCAAGAAATGCACTCTATTTTTGGTAATTGGAATAGACAATTCGCTTGCATCTATGACAGTTTTTTTTTTTTTTGGTTTTCAAATTACAGATTTCACTGCATAAGCTTGGAAGCTCAACTTTAGATTAATTTTGAAACTTACTGAGTTTTAAAGTACATCTTAACTTCCTGAACTACTTTATAAGTAGTCTTTTATAAAAAAAATACCCATGTATTGTAGTCTCTCTTTGTACAATGACAGGGCCTCAATTCTGCTATTTTACGTTAACGCCAAGCCAACGTCATTCCATTGCCACGCTATTAAGATGCTTTGGGACGCTATTGACATCGGCCAAAATATAAGTATTCTACTAACATAAATTCACAGTGTCAATAGACTGTCGATATAGTAATATAGGTCATCAATGGTGATATAAACAACATTGAAATACCTGGAAAATTAAATAAATAATTTTCTTGCGAATTTAAAATGTACCGTTTACCAAACTATTAGAAAGACATCGACGACATTTGTATCAGTGGCAGTTCAGTGACAAGTCAGTTAAGGCCACTGGTCTTACATAGTAGAATACGAAAAGTGAAAAACTATGCCGACGACATTTCATAGTCTATTGATACAATATTAAAATAGCAGAATTGAGGCCCTGGTCGCCATGTTAAAAACTAAAAAATATATACCAGATTGAAGTCTATTCCTATTACCAAAAAGGTCTTGTCAATTACACCTGTAGCACTGAAGCTCAGTAGCAAATTTACCAGACCTCACACTTATCCTTAGGGTTCATTTTTGATCCTAGTTCGCAATGGAACTCTTCGGAAAATTCTCGTAGGTTTGTCAAAGGACCTATGACTCTATACTTAGCAATCGTGTGGTCATCCTTTTCTATTTGCATTTTAGTTGATTCTTTGGTCATTGCTGAACACCATACCTAAAATAATGCAAAATATTGTTATAACGGACTTATCTTAGATGATATCATAGAGAGAACACGGAGTACAGCTGCTTGTAAGTGGAAGCGATACGGGCAACGAGAGAGAAGGATACGATATTGCACTCTGTCTCTGTTTAGCTAAGCTACGATTAGCTACTTATATTAACCCATCATATTCCCCAGTCAACCACAGAGCTCGGCTAGAAAGAGATAGAGGGGGCTACTACCATCCATCTCTTTTGTTGCCTTTATTGCAAGATTGGGGCTCTTGTTCCATCTCTATGGTTAATATACTAAAGCTAAAGAGTATTGTTTGACGCTTATCAATCTCTGGAGTAATCGGTTAGATTTGGAAAATCTATTCGCATTTGATCTACGATCAAAAAAACATACATTTATTTGATCGAAGCATCCTCTAGCACATTTTTAAGAATATTTAAAGTTTACTAGCTGTACCCTGCCAAATTATGGTTGCATTGATGAGAAATGAGGAAAGGGACACGATCAAAAAACACGAATAAAAAGACACGAATGAAAAAAAACTAAAAGTTTAGAGTAGCAATTTCAAGTTCATGGCTCACCTGTGCAAATGATATGAAAAATAGCTGTCGATCATTGTACTTTAACCCTGGGAGGGTCAGATTCTGCTTGGTATTCTTGCTGTAGTCCAGGTACGCGTGGAACGACGCCTTCAAACCACCATTATCTGCTATGTTCTCACCTGCAATTGAAACGTGTTCATTTAGAGACTGTTTCGTTTTTTTAATAAAAAGCAAATAAATATTCAAATTTAAACATCAAACAAAAAGTTTTCTAACTGAAATCTTAATGGGTCTGTCAATTAGCGAAAGGTCGGTTCAAATTTCATATTATCACACGAAAAAAGATTCATATTATCACACTATAATGAGAGTAATGCTTTCGGGGTAATACACGTGTGATGCGAGTTTTTTGAATTCCCATAGTCTCTTAAGTTCTGAACCAATTTAAATGTATAGGGTATTATTAGAGCCCATAAACGAGTAACACAGATTACCTCACGAATAACAATATGGCTTTAATTTAAAAAATACAATACATATGGCGTCTGCTTCACGCCATTTTTAGATGTAAGAAATGTTACGAAAGCAGACTTTTTTTTAAGGTATGTCAATACAAAATGATAAGAAAAGTCTAGTTTATTTCGTACAAATGCAGTGAAGTTAATAAAAGAACCTATGTATTTAGACAATATTCAAAAATCTTTTTAAGTAACGGAAAATTGGTAAAACATTTTTTTGTTAAAAAACCTACCACACTTCACACGCAGCCATCTGATCCTAAACTAGGCAGAGTCTATGCAACATACTATATTAGCAGATAAAACTGATGATAAGCATCATCATCATCAGTCTATCGCAGTCCACTAACAAAATATTTTTTTAATAATTATTGTAATTAATTAAACCTCCTTTCTAAGGAGAGGCCTATGTCCAGCAGTGGACTATTAAAGGCTGTTGATGTGGTGTGATTGTAATTAATATAAAATGCATAATACATATATAGATTTAGTAATATATAATTATGTTTCATGTTGATAATTATAGATAAATTACATCCAGACACAGAGCAAATGATCGTGAGATCGTGCTCATCTCACTATATTTGTCCTTAGTAATTGAACCCACGCCCTTAGGTTTAGAAGTCAGGGTCACTAACCACTATACCAACAGGACAGATAATATATGTAAATTCTTACCAAGCGTCTGTTTTCCATTGAGGTGTTGTCCTTCCACGCCATAATTTGAGTACTGTTTCTGAATGCATTCTGCTCGCTTTTTAAATGATGCTATCGTTTTATTATTCCACCATTGGTTTAGATTACCAAACCTGAAGGATTAGAAATAAATTCATGTATAGACTGAGATGGGCTAGAAGGCCACCAATATAAAAACTTTTCATGACGAAGGGTGTACAGGATTCACCGGATTAGTAGCCATTTTAAGTCTCTTGTACGGTACAACGGCCTCAAAGTGCGCAAAAGCGATGAAAATTAAAAGAAACTGATTGTCTTAGGGAACACCGAAGCCAAAAGATCGCGCGGTCGTTCACTAACAAGGTGGACCGACCAAGTAAAATAGACATGGTCCCTCAATCTGTACACGGTTTTAAGAGACGCGCTGGACAGGAACCGGGGAAGAGAAATCATCCGTTACGGGTGTAATCCTGATGCTGACCACGATTCTCAGACACGAGGGACCGACCGACCAGAGAGAGAGAGAGAGTACGATACGATACAATAAAATAATTGATTTGTTTTAAAACATTTATTTTTTAAAGACGTTAATCTTATACGGTAACCAGTAACTCTGTAGGAATATTCACTCTACTGAAAGCCCCAGTATAAATACAAGTCAGCAGACAGCTAAAACGTTTAAAAAATCTGTTACAAATTTAAAAAAATGTTTTAAAAAGGGTCAAATCAAGCTACATGTGTCAATATATTCCCCTGACATGGCGAATAACTTATATAGGAAATGAGTAGGTAAAAATACATAAAATATGATCTAATTTCAATCAGAAATCTAACTCCAGTAAAAAAAAAACAAAGCATTAGAAAGAGACTAAAAGGTATTCTCACCTGTCGTACTCCCTGCCTTGATCATCAAACGCATGCGTCAATTCATGTCCCATGACCACCCCCATGGCCCCATAGTTCACACACTTTGGATTGTCCCCATCATAAAAGGGAAGCTGCAAGATGCCCGCTGGGAACACAATTTGGTTTTTCGTTGGCGTGTAGTAGGCGTTCACAGTTGAGGGGGTCATGCCTGAAAAGTGACATTTCTGTGTAAAATAAATGCTTACGACCTAGATTGTAAAACTGGGAATATTAACCTTCGTAAAGTGGTATTCGTATTAATTAAAGATAAATGTATTTACTAGCGGACCCGGCAGACGTTGTCCTGTACACGCGTCTTAAATCAAAAAAACTAAAAAATCATTTTGTAGTAAACCGAATTTTAAATTTAAACCATTCTCGAATCCACTTGAACACACAATTTTTTTTATCAAAATCGGTCACATTAGGAGGAGTTCAGTCACGTGCACACGCAAAGAAGAATGATGTATAAAAAGATTTCGAGGGTGTCATCTAGCTGCTGTGAAAACAAGGTAAACGATACTTCTTTCGAAGGAGTATCTTTATAAAGGGTCCCATATGGCCTAAAAGTAGTTGGGAATCGCCAAAACACGTGACTAAAAGAATTTTAATTAATATCGATACTACAAATCCAAGTAAATGGCTTAGTATTAATAACAAAATATGGGACACTCAGTTCTATATAAACCAAAACAAAGTATAGTTTGTACTATAGTCTTTCAAATATGATGTTGTGATCTACACGTATGTACCTACTTAGTTCGATTTTTCAAAATATATATACATTTTATACAGAGAAATCCTCGAATCTATTTATATCGCCTAGTTGACGATCCGAACTTACCCCATTTCGTCTTATTGACCGGTTTGTCAAGCTTCTTCAAGTCATTCCTCAAGCTGTACACGTTGAAAGCAATATTGTTATCAAAATATTCATTAGGTTTTACTTCTAGCTCTTCGTATTGCTTGTCTAGCTCATCTTTGTGAAGAATGTAGTCGGGAAAGCCTAGACGACGAAAGACAGTTATTAAAAAAAAAACATTGCCGCGAGACTCTTTCAGGAAAGTGTAAAACTGTCTTTATTCTTTCCTGAACAAGTCTATATGTTTTAACAGAAACTGAAATTTAAACTGACTTTCATTAGTATTAACAAAGGGCACTGACAATGCGTCATCATCAGCGTATCGCAGTCCACTGCTGGACATAGGCCTCGCCAATTGCACGCCACGTAGATCGATTTTGGGCTTCTCGCATCCAGCTCCTGCCAGCCATCTTGCTCAAATCATCACACCTGGCCTGTGGGTGTCCTACACTACGTTTGCATTCAATCTACATTCCTTACCAAGATCATAGGCTATTTACCATCACGCTTAGATCTTTAGGAACGACGCTGTGATGACAAACGCAGGTCAAACTGCAGTGAACGGCTAGTACTCGTAGTTTAGATAACTAGTCGTTTGAACCTTAATAATATTGAATTTGAATAATATTGAGAAAATTTATCCTGGACTTCCTCAACATACGAACTCCATTCTAATTAAGAAAAATGTAAAAGTCTCTAATCTTACCAATCATATCAGTGATAGCATCGGCCTTAACTTCTGCAGCTTTCCTGGTCTCCGTGTCCATCCAATCTAAATTCTTCAGATTCCTCTTGAAAGCGTTGCGGATATTGTTAATCATTATCTCTCCTTGGGTCTTTGCTTCGCCATGGAAGACTTCGCGGACAAACATGGCTCCCACTGCGAAACCTGCAGGTAGTGGGTGGAAATTAATAGGAATTTCAATTTAATCATCAATTGTCAATAAATTTTGGCATATCGGCTGTGAGGAGTACAGAAGGGTAAAAAGATACCGAAATTCATCCAGGAAACTAACTTTTTGCAAGGGATAAAAATAAATATGGCGGGTGAAGTAGTGGTATAAAGTATTTTTTAATTCCAACTAAATTAAACCCAGTACCTAAAAGGACTATTGTGTAACTAAGGACTATTTTACTCCGAGCTTTTCAATTTGATTAAGCAACTGGTGTCCCCTACCTCCCTAAACTAATTGGTATTCTTCGAAAGTTTTATTTCTAGACTATCTAGACTAGAATTGACTAGAGAGTTCATAGACTTACCAATAGCATTATTTGTATCTGTAACACAATACCGCCATGACTCCTCTGTACCTTCAGAGCCAAAGAGCGCCTTCCTCAAGATCTTGGTCGCGTCTCTAAACGATTTGGATAAATACGTTGATAAGGAACGTGATACTTGCCACATCATATAGCTTGTTAGGGTCCTGGAAAAATACAATTGAAAAATGGTTAAATCTTAATACAAAGGTTACGATTGCGATTCTGATGGTCCTGTAGAAAGGAGACCCTGGACCCTGCATGTCATAGAACTCCTCTGGTAGTGTTCCCAGAAGGCTGGAAGCCACGTTTCAATGCATTGCTAATTTTGTACCCAACTCTGCTGACGAAAAGTGTAGATCAGTCGTTTATCTACTTTCAAAACGAACGCTAGGACCCCATCTACCCAACGGCTTGACCCCATATGGTATAAAAACATATTTATACAGGATGTAAGGGACATCCCAACGAATACTGAAATAGTGTATTCAGACCATCATTCTGAGACTAAAATCATTGGAATTTTCTGCCGGAACATTAAACTTTTTATGTAATCAGCTGTCAAAGGTTAAAGTCATTCCCCGTTGGTATCGCACAAAAGTAATAACTACATGTGTATTTCTTGCAAACAGTCTACTTACACTAACAGTCGACGGCCGGAAGGAAGCCCCGCGCGCTTCGTCTGTTTGATTAATTACATTGCAGTTTTTGACTGTATGCGGTATTTGTTAATTTGTTTACGGTGAAATGTTCTGTTTACTCATTGTGGTATCATTTTTACCCAAAAAAATGGAAAATTAGAAAAAAAAAAAAAACCGGAAGAAAGTTCCAATGATTTTCGACTCAGAATCATGCTCTGAATACACTATTTCAGTATTCGTTACGATGACCATTACACCCTGTTGATTAAATAAATATTTTTAGACTATAATATTGTAATTTGCCATTCTGGTTAACGTATATTTATATTTACAAGTCCATTGAATAATTTGATGAACTTACTTTTGATATATTTTGTTCCGGTACACTCCAATATTCTTTAGAAGTTACCCTATATTAGTTAGTTGAGTATTATAAATTTACCTTTTATCCTCTTCTGTCTTGCTGAACTTCCTGATCACTTTAGTCAGATTCTTGAAGTACTCTGGTGCGTATACCACTATACGTTCTGTGTTCGGTATCTGAAAATAAAAGTAATAAACAAATACCTATGTACTTGGCCAAAATAGTTCTTATAAGATGAAATGACACAAATATTATTTCAAAAATGTGACACACGGTTGATCTATTGAAGTTACCTAAAACCACTCTGGAAGACAGTCGTCTTCTGGAGTCCCAAATTGTTGTTGAAGTCTTCGGCCGTTTGACTCAAGAAATAGGTTTGTGACTCCGACGAGTATCGAACGATACATACACCATGTATTGTTCCATTACTCGACATAGGTATATGGATTGATAGATTTTGCCTTGTTCGGCTTTCTAATAATGAGAAAATCCTACACACCATCCAGTTTAGCATATGGCGTAGCAGTTAAGGTGACTTTGGCTAATAATCAATAGGTTAAGTTTCAATAGGTTTTTGATGCTCGCAGATTTGGACACGCGTGGTTGGGGACATGATACCGCAATACAATTTGTAATCTACTTGTACTACCAATAAAAAAATCGAAAATACTTTCTGAGAGCAAAAAATACCAAATTTATTTTTCTTTCTCTCAGTTCATACAAATTGTTTGTATGAACTGAGAGAAGGAAAAATAAGAATGTGTATTTACAGAAAAATCCTGTTCCTATTCGTGTCCGTGTCCGTTCAATTTTTTTTTTTATGTTATAGGTGGCAGACGAGCAGACGGGTACCTGATAGAACGTGACCATCGCCGCCCATGAACGTCTACAACTCAGGAGTCACAAACGCGGTGCCGGCCTTTTACGAAGGAGTACGCTCTTTTCTTGAAGGTTTGAAGGTCGTATCGGTCCGGAAATACCGCAGATGATAACCCGTTCCACAGATTGGTTGTGCGGGGCAAAAATTGTCTCGAAAAGCGACACTATCGCTACTTGTGTTTATCGGTCACTGTTTTAACTCCATTCACATTTTATATACATTTCTCCAAAATTTACTTCTGTTTTTTACGTTATTCATGTTTACGTTTTCTAAAATTTGATAAAGAATATTTTATACTTACAGTTTTATTGACCAACTTAAAAGCATCGTTGAAGAACATACTCCAATTTAAGAAAGGCGCTTGTTTCTGCCATGTCTCTATCGTAAAAGGGTTGTACAACCCTTCTTCATCCCTTCTATCTTCGGAGGGTGTGGTAATATTTGCTAATTCTGTTTCAAAGAGTATTACTCTATTCATTTGTGCGCGTGCTTCTGTTTTATTTGCGCCTAGCAGTACGCATATACGCGTCATATAGTCCAAATAGGCATCCAAGACTTTTTTGTGAGCTGTCCGGTTCAGATAGTTGTCACGCGTGGGTAAATTCAGTCCCCCTTGATCGAGCTGGAAAAGTAATAATAATATTTTCGGAAATCTGACACTCTTCAAACTAAGCATAGATTGTACTATGAAAGCTAGATTGACTAATAGAATACTTATGTACTTTTTTTTGTAAATACATACATATTATACATAAAAACCCAAACTCCGAAAGAAATATTTGCAGATCATACAAACATTTGGTCCGACCCGGGAATCGCACCCGAGAGCTCAGCAGAGCAGTCGTATACGCTACCACTGCACCACCGAGACTGTCTAGTAAGAAATGTTGATTTATAAAACATTACGTCATTCTTCAAGTTGTATGTCACGGTACTTATTGTAGAAGTTAGGCAAAAGACCGGCATTTTTTTAAATGGGACCAATCCCTCCCACACGCCCACCACTTTAACTCCCGTACACCAGGATCAACAGCAGTGACCCACGAACACACCGAGTTATGACACTCGGGAAGCCCCGGGAAAAAAATTAAACTGTCTTGGAACCCGCAACGAAATTAATCAGAAGAAAGTTGGAGGAGTTGGAAATACAGTAAATCCACTTCCCTACTTAGCAAAGCGGGAGACAAAATGAAGTAAAATAGGCATACACCCTTTTAAACACAACACTTTTAAGCATCACGGCCACAAAATATTATGGGTACTAAGTGAACTACATTTAAATTCCATAATATGTATGGCAGAATCGCCTAAACGCACGGCAATTCACCCTAGTTGACACAAGAACCCTAGTATACCGCCCCAGGTGTCAACTGCAAGCTTTTCAGCGTACGTTCAACCACAAAACGTGACGAATAGACCGACATTATAAAAGATACGATAATTCTTACCACAATTACATGTTGAGAAGAATTTCGGTCGTCCTCTGTCACCGCCCAATTAAACAAACCACCCAAGTTATATCTGTAAAAGTTAAAATATATAAAGTTATAAAATAAAGTTAAATATCTGGAAAAGTATAATATTTTGGGACAAGTGTGAGTATTAATCACAGGGTTCCGTACTCTAAATCTTTTCTATGCTCGTACTAGGAGAGTTTGTACAAATAACATGGTAAAATTTTACATGACTAGTTTACTAGATCAAGACTACAAATGGTAGAAAGAAGGAATCATCAACCTTTATATTTGTAACGCTGACAATAAGCACCTACTACCAAACTGCCCTTCATTTGCACTCATTTATTTACATTGCACATATTTTTGGGTCCCAAACACACATGTGATTTTTGACACATGATATTTACGGACATTGCGTCCGTAAATATCATGCAAAAACACAGTGTGTACCAAATTTTAATTAAGATGCTACAGAAAATTTTCATATGCACACGTTAAATTTATAAAACCCTCATTTTTCTGTTGGAAATTTTGAAAAACCGTCCTCTTACGTCTGTTGCCTTAAATAGAAATCTACTTACGTATTTTGTACGTCTTGCACAAGTTTCTGAAGATTCCACTCCTGTTTCCCCATGGTGCTGGGCAGTAGGTGCCATCCTCCCAACTTTTTGATGACACCCACTAAGGGTTTCTCTCCTAATTTCTCTATGGTCTCATTGGTGTCTATGCAAGCATCGTAATAAATACGGGCTTTGGCTTCCGCGTCGGGAGGTTTCGAGATGTTTACTTTTTCTGAAATTTGTTAGAAAACAATACAGTTAAAGAAAATTCATTCTTCAGCTATACAAATAAGGATCATATTACGAAGCAGAAAAGCGGCTTTAATATTATAGACGCCAAAGTTTCTGAGAATGGATAATTGACTTGATTGATGGATGTGTGTTATTCGGCTACGCAGAAACCGTTGAACGATCATGGCATTTGGTACACAGACTACACAGAATACAGTTTGTGACCTAAATTAACAATTAGGATATTCTACAGCAGAGTAAACGAGCCCCATAACGATTCTCTCTAATAATTTTGTTTAAAACCAACAGGTTAAAAGATGTAACTGAGAATCGTATGAAATATACCAGAAAGATAAAGGAGATCCTTTGACCAGGCTAAGTGATCACACTTAATGTGAAAATGCTAGTGCCGGTGGTTTGTAGGTCGATATTCATGACAAATAATAACTAAATAAGTGCTAGGTAGCAAAAGTAATTCGCACAAACGTAATCGTAAAAATCACGTTCTGAAATATTTATTGAAATAATACAATAGGGTCTAATATATTGTACATATACAATGATGAAGTGGAACGATAAACGATAGTTCTCGATTGTAATTCACAATGAGACTCTAATATCATCCTTATATGGTTAGAATACTTCAATCAACAAGTGCCGAAACTGGGTACAGTCAAGTTCAGATACAGTATTTGTAACCATAATATTGCTTACAAGTATCGCTTATTATTTTAATGTTTAATGTAATAAGGGAGCAAACTACACAGGACTATAACACTGCAACGAGACGGGAAACGTAAGACAAACCTTATACTAACCCGTCTGGCCAGGGTAGTATACGAGTAGTAGGCCAAAACCTCCATTCTAAGGAAAGGCCTATGTTCAGCAGTGGACTATTAAAGGCTGTTGATGTGATATGATGTGTGATGATTTTAATGTTTTAGGCTCAAAATAGGCAACAGTTAGTAGGAGTTACAGGTATGCGACCTTGATCTTCTTGATCTAATGTTTATGATCAGCGATCTATCCGCATACCTATCTTTGTGAATACAAAGAAAAGCATATTGAAATCAATATGCTCTGAAAATGCCATCTTCTATTTTAAAAGTATATAGCAATAATTCCCAAAGTGGTCGATATTGACCCCTCGGGGTCGAAATCGGCGTCCCAGGGGTCAACATAAACGAAAACTGATTTTGGAAGTTGACGAGATCTAAAAATTGACCCCCATTAATTAACACAAGTTTTTATTTGAAATTTTTGTGGTACTGTATTAGTTGTGTTACGTGTACCAACTTATTATAAGAACGACTAACATTTTAGTAGGAAGTATCATTGTTTTACTATTTTAAAATTCATCAAGTCGACAAGCATGTAGTAATTTGGCTATGGGGGTCTGAGGTATCATTTCATGTTAGAAAAGGGGTGTGTTGCCCAAAATAGTTCCGGAATTCCTGGTACATAATGATACAGGCCAACGAAGAAATAAGCATAAACTATTTACTTGAGTGGATAAAATGTAACAAAATGATCATTAAATTATCATTAAATATAGTAACAGAGAGCATAATTTTAAATTTTGTTTCTTCTTTTCATTATGTAAGTGTGCGTATTTTCCCAATAACTAAACTGATTAGAAAATAATCAGTTACCAAACACCCCAGGAACGTTTAGAATTAATTGTCTATCTGATTTTACTAAATATAAACAAAAAAAATCTGTCGAAACATTTACATACGTATTTAACTCTACCTTGGCTTATGTCCAAATACATACTTTTTAACACATCCGTAAGTAAATATCCTAATATCATTATTGTACTATGTCACTCAGGACACAAGTACCGAAAAACCACAGTGTTTTGTCGTCTACATTATTATATCAACGATAATTTTACTTAGAAGTTTTCTTACACTGATTTATTGGTTTTTACGTAGAGTTGACTATTAAGGGTTATGTTGGGTTACATCATTTAGCTATGTAAATACGTATTCACAGAAAAGAAATACCTAATAGTCTTATATATATGTAGACTAGCTTTTGCCCGCGGCTCCTTTTGCATGTATGTCGGTTATCGCGGGCAAAAGTAGTCTATGTTACTCGCTGATAATGTAGCATTCCGTTGATAAAAGAATTTTTAAAGTCGGTTTAGTGGTTAAGGCGTGAAAGCGTAACAAACAAACAATTCAAGATGGAATTGGTCATTTAAAAAAAGGAAACACTAAAACTAAATGTGTTATAAATATTTAAAAACAAAGTTTGAATTAGCAGGCTGGTGAAAAAAGTTTTTAATGCCTTCTAGTCTGAGTTTTATTTCTGAACCAATTCTTTTCCTTTTATAAACAAAGATATTTTTACGAAAGTTAGTATCCACAAAAAAGTAAAAAAATCAATGAGTTAGCAGTGTGACTATATAAAGAAAATTCCATGGGCCTGTTGGTTAGTGACCCTGGCTGCTAAACCGGATGTCGTTGGTTCGATTCCCACTCAGGACAAATATTGTGTGATGAGCACGATCATTAGTTCTGTGTCTGTGTGTAGTTTATCTATAATATGTAAGTATTTAGAACTATAAATGTATGTTTATCAGCAGTCGTTATCATAGTACAGGCTCTGCCTAGTTTGGGATCAGACTGCCGTTTTTGAAATGTGACAAGTTATTATTAAGTTATTATTTTTATTATAAAATATTACTATTTTTCTCTCTTTCAGAAGGGCCACTCACCTAAAGCGTATCTGATGATCAACTGGTTCTGCAGTTCAATCTTGCTGAATATGCCCCAACTGGATTTGCCCTCTGGTATAGGGTTATTCCTGATCCAACCTCCGCAGGCGAACTCGTAAAAGTCATCACAAGGATTCTGTGTCTCGTCTAATGCTCGAATGACTTCGCTTGCCGTGTATATGCAGGAACCTTTTAAGCAGACATCTGGTTCTGCAAGAAGCATACAGAATGATAGGTAGGAATGGTAATTTATCTTTGGAATTTTGTAAAGGTATACTTTTTCTTGTCAATGGGTGGTGGCAACCACTTACATAGTGCGTGAAAGCGTAACCAATATACAAAAAAAGGAAAAGTTATCTTTGTGTATATACAACACGTATATACAACACATACGTAAGTATAATAAACATGCATTTCTATGTATATGGCCCAGTTAAACCGTAGTTGATCCACCATGAATAGTTTTACTATCGTTTCGTGAATAATTTTCTTTGTTTAATGATTATTTCGGTCACGACCGTGTTTTCATAATATAGGCGAACACTACGGAGTCCTAATTTATTTGAGATTAGTTTCAACATGTCACACGAAATGTCTAGAGTATACGTACATACACATATAAATGTTTATACACTGTTCTCGTCCTAAGTAAAGCACCATTTACTACGATCCAGTCATAATACTTGTGTCTTATTATTCATCAGACAACATTAACTTGGTACTTTTTATACCACTTTGGTCCACTGCAGATTTGAACAGTACACGTATTTCGGGGTCTACCCGCACTGTCTTTCACGCACGTAACATTTCAACGTATGCTAACCATCGCAACATTCCCTTCTTTATTCTTATCACTCATTCAGCCTAGAAGATAATATTATAAAAATCAAACCTGGAGTGTCTGGTTGATAGCACGGTGGCACTGGCAGATCCGTTGGTCCTCTGATGGTTAGGAGTAGAATTATAGTTAGGAGGAGCGCAATGAAGAGTATAGCGCTGATCACCAACAGGACTCGCTCCAGCATAGTACGCTGATGCCAACCGATGAAGGACACGCCCTGTGGAAGAAGAAAGAGAAAAAATATAATATTTATTATATACTAGCTTTTGCCGCCCGCGTTTATGTCGGTTTTCGTGGTAAAAACATTTTTTTAAATCGGTTTAGTAGTTTAGGCGGAAAAGCGTAACAAACAAACTGACTTTTACAATTATATTATAACTATGGATATATTATGACGTAGGTCAGAGGATGACAGCGACTTGGTAAAATGTGTTTTTTTTAAATTAAAATACTGTCAGTCGAGGAAAGGGCATTGACAGCCAGAGTAGTGTTTATCGTAAAGTATGTATTTCGTATGTAAATATGTCGTATGTATTTATTGTCAAGGTATCTGTTTGCTTCAAGTTTGTTTCAGTAGTGCACATACATAGTTATACCCACGTGTCTTTTTCCCTACCAGGTTATAATAGGAGCATGCTGTCAAGGGTTAAAGCGAACTGAAGGCCAATTCTCGTATTAAAAGTTCAGTTCCGATCAACTTTCGATCTCACAACTATCGTAAAAGGTATTTTCATAGTAAAATAATAAAGTATTACTAAGACTAGCAGATTTTAGTTGCAATCCTCGATCACAATACGATATAATCACGTTACAGTCAACGTTGGATATTTAATACTTTACTACGAAAATACCTTTTATGATAGTTGTGAGATCGAAAGTTGATCGGAACTGATGCGAGACTAAACTTTTATTACGGGAATTGGCCTTCTGGCGCATAGGTATCCCCGAAATACGTTTGATATCTTAAATTAGTAAGAATACCACGTACGAACAATTTTATTCAAAGTTTATAATAACAATAAATTAAGTTACAACATTTTAAGATTTGATACAATGGTATAACGTTTTCCTGGTTACTGATACCATTGTTTTAGTAAGTAATCTATAGGTATATTTTAGTATACGGTTTACCTCCTACGATACAGAAAACGCAAATTATCTTAAAACAAACACTTTTTCGTAACATTGTCCATGAAATCTTTTAATTCTGTTTAATAGTTTTCTAGACGTTACTCGCAGCTTCACCTGCCTTATACCTACTCCACTCCTAGCGTGCCTAACGTGATGTTTTTTAGCTTACATTGTTTCTTAATAAATACTCTATTAAGTACAAAAAGAATCATTCAAATCTGACAGATAGTTCCAGAGATTGTCAAGTTTAAAACAGACAAAAACCCTTTAGCTTTATTTTGTAATTACAGATTTAAATCTTATCTGATATTTTATGACAGGTCTGACGTCAACAGGTTGGAAGTGCTTCCTAATGAGGTAAGCCATTTTCTTACTGATAAATGCTTCTAGTTTACAAATTTACTACGTAGATATGGTACACGGGTATTTTGTGCAAAATCTGTCCCTAGATTATCTAGATATATATTTTCATCATCATTTTGCTTTTCAATGGGCAAGTTGTTTCGTCTTGTATAGGAGAGCAAAAGAGAAGACCGGTCACCTGATGGTAAGACATCCGCAACTCAAGAGTCACAATTGGATTGCCGAGCTTGGAGTCCTCCCCTAGTATCTTGGGGCAGAAGAATTTTGGGCTCCGTTATCCTTACTCAGTCAGTGAAAACAACAAAAGAATAGCCTAACAGCAGTTTTCTATTACCGTGCCATTAGTAATACCAAACCTAGATAAATTCGTGGTTTTGACCGAACATTCAATTCTGTATGAACATTCAATCTGTGTTGTATGTTAAAACAAAATCTCTGACCTCTGAATGGAATATTGGGGTCAATCATGAGAACGTCAAAAATGCCACTAGGTGAATCCCCGAAAAAGTTAAATTATTATATTAAAGAATCTCCAACGAATTCAATAGGTAGGAAGTTAAAAGAGTGGTAGAAGTAGATAATTAATATTTCCATTAGTATCTACTTCCATTTTGTTTTTAAATATCTTCGTCATATATTGATCAGAGTTTGTCTAGACATTACATTTACGTGGTAAATATATGATAAAGACAAAACACAACAAAAAAATTACAACAAAGGTTTTAAGCATATGTAAACTATGTATATATATATAAGGTATATTATTGAGGATTATCTTCAAAATAATAATAATATAATAATAATAAGTTATGACAATTACACTTCTATCTCACCTGAAAATACAAAGAAACGACATTTAAAGTTCACTAATATCGCTTCCTCAATCGTATCCTTCGGTTTATCTCTCTACAAGTTTTTATAACAATAAAATGCACAAAATAATCTAAGCGTCATCCGCCATTGAATCTCACATGTCATGAGGAGGGGGCGCTATAGTGCCAATGTTTACTTCGGCTCCGTACTAATAGTGATCTCAAAATAAAAATAAGTGCATTTACTAAGCGGAAAAGACAAAAGTGAAGAAATAAACAAGTGTTTTACATCATACATTGTGGACAATATCTAACATTGAGTGGAAACTATGTAATCAGTGAAAACATCTTGGCTGCGAATTAGTCGTATTACGTGTTTATACAGAGATACCCTCCACACTTTATGCATTCGAAGTGAAAGACTAACTAAAACTGAAGTAAAGTGTGTTTTCATAATCCCGGCAATTGTTTTTTTAAAATAAAGTGATATAAAGAACCCTACTTTTTCAATATCAAAAATAACTTGCAATAATAAGTGAGCGAGAACTGCACAAAGACACTAGCGACATCTGTGGAAAACTACCCGTATTACTGACACAAGTCCGAACCATTGCGATCGATCCGTCAAGGAGCTGGCCATCTGGGCAAGTTGAAGCGGAAACACAAGAGGGCGCTAGTAGTAACATAACAATCACTTCAATAGTATTTTACAACTTATAAAATAATCTGGAAAGTATAAAAATGGAGGAAATTATGCAAGAGCTTCGAAAAATTCGAAGAGATTTAGATGAACAGAAAGCCGCAATAGAAAAAAGTGGGGAGAAAGTGACAGAAAAAGTTACACAAAATATAAACTGCATATTGGAAGATAAGTTTAAACTATTCAATGAAAAATACGAACATCTAAGGGAAAAATGTGAAAATCAAGAAAAACGACTATATTTTATAGAAAAACAGGCGAGAAAAAACAACATCGTCTTTTTCGGAATTAAAGAAACAGAAACATCATATTCTAACCTAGAAAGTCTCATAGTGAACTTTATCAAAGAACACTTCTCTCAAGAACTAGACCGCAGGGATATTCAAGAAGTTAGGAGAATAGGCAAGAAAGGGGAAAGACCTCGACCAATAATTGTCACTTTTTGTACACTCGGCACAAAAATTTATTTGTTTAAAAATAGAAGTGCACTAAAAAATACCGGTTACTACATAACGGAAGATTTCCCACAAAATATCCTAGAGAAGAGGAAAGAGCTTCAAGTACAAGCAAGAATCGAAAGGGAAAAGGGAAATCTTGTAAAAATAAAATACGATAAGCTTGTCATAAGTGAAAGAAACAAAACAGCTGGAAATAACAAAAGAATGCTTTCAACTTCGCCTGAAAACAAAGCCACAAAGGGAGCCGAAACTAACACACAGGTTTACAAGAAAAATAAATCACAAACACAAATTAGAAGAACTTCAAGCCTATCGGAAGGCACTTCAAAACCGGGCATGCTGAATTATCTGATCAACAGAAACACAAACAACTCATCAGATCTGCAGAAAAATAATAACGTTAATATATAGCAATTACCGCCCCCCTCACGAAGCGTCAACATACACCAACCACTATCAGAATACCAAACTCATCGTCCAAGCCGGCTGGTCACCGTGGATGATCATGACCAAAACCCTCCAAACAACCCTCCAAAAAATGAAAAAACCTCACAAAAAACGTTATACATTCTGACATATAACGTTAAAACACTTTCATCATATGAACGTTTGTTAGAGCTAAACGAAGCGCTCAAAGAAATTAAATATGACATACTAGGTTTAGCGGAAACAAGGCGTATTGGAAACAAAATTGAAGAGTATGAAAACTTCATTTTCTGCTATACAGGCCACACACCTGGAAGACATGGCATAGGTTTTATAGTTAAATACCATCTTAAAAATAATATAGAAGGCTACCTCGGCCTTTCTGAAAGAGTAGCCATATTAAACCTGAAATTCGAGAATACCAGCTTATCAATCATTCAAGTCTACGCCCCTACTGCACAAGCTAGCGATGATGAAATCGATAAATTTTATGCAACAGTAAATAGGGCAATAGAACTAGCACACAAAGACTTCATACTGATGGGCGACCTGAATGCTAAAATTGGGATACCAAAAAATGAGGAACATTTAATCATGAAAGCACACGGATATGGAATTAGAAACGAGAGAGGACAAAGACTAATCGAATACGCCAGTGAAAACAAACTGTCCATTTTGAACACTTTCTTCAAAAAAAAACAAAAAAATAAATGGACCTGGCGATCCCCGGATGGAGGCAACAAAAATGAAATTGACTTTGTGCTGTCAAATCGTCCTCGTCTATTTAAAAACATAGAAGTACTAAACACTAACTACCCTTCGGATCATAGGCCAGTAAGAGCAACAATATCATATGACACACACTTCAAAAAAAACAGAACAAAGTTTACTAACCGTCAAACTAACACAATAACAAGCGAAGAAGAAATCACAAAGTTTAAAGAATACCTAAGCTCCTACATATCGAAAGACCAAATTTTCACTAAGATTACTGTCCCAGTCCAGGAGTATTACGACAACTTAATTAAAATCATCACCTTAAGCTTGCAAAACGCCCGAGTAGCACATAACCCAAAGAAAGTCCACAAAATAATTTCAGAGCGTACATTAAAACTTTTTAAAAGAAGACAAGACCTGCAAAAAAGTTCAAATAAAACTAGAGCAACAAGAAACGCAATCTCGGCCCTTTACAAACTTGTCAACAAATACATAAAAAGAGACTACGCCAACTACAGATATAAAACTATTGAAAAACACCTAAGCCAAACTGGAAGCACAAAAAAGGCATACAAAGAGCTAAAACCAAATAAAACTTGGATCGAAGAGCTGAAACGA
Organism: Arctia plantaginis; assembly: GCA_902825455.1. Lineage (NCBI taxonomy): Eukaryota > Metazoa > Arthropoda > Insecta > Lepidoptera > Erebidae > Arctia > Arctia plantaginis. The sequence continues at coordinate 5,087,043 of CADEBD010000292.1, read as the reverse complement.
GGCGATTTAACTAAAAACAACCGCGGCGACATTATTAGCATAGCGACAGAGTTCTACAGGGATCTCTATAGCACAAAAGAGCCAGAATGCAGCAGCCACGAGAACCAAAATAACAGCAGCGGCGGTAACACACTAATAAGACCCCAAATTGAAGAAAATGACGTTATTGAGGCTTTAAACAAACTGAAATTAGACAAAAGCCCGGGCTCGGACAACCTAGCAAACGAAACCCTAAAGATATCTGCCCCAATACTAGCTACATCCTTTACAAAATTATTCAACTCTATCCTCGAATCTGGAGAGACACCCACCCAATGGTCTGAATCTAACATAATTCTGTTATATAAAAAAGGCGACCCGAAGGATATTGGGAACTACAGACCTATAAGTTTGCTGCCGAGTACATATAAGCTATTTTCTACTATCCTGACCAAAAAAATTAGCTCTACATTAGAAACAAGGCAACCTGTTGAACAGGCAGGATTCAGAAAAGGATTCTCTACCATCGACCATATTCACACACTCGAACTTCTCATTGAGAAATATCAAGAGAGAAATAGACCACTTTACTTGGCATATATTGATTACAAAAAAGCATTCGATTCAGTGTCACACAACTATATCTGGGAAACTCTAACAACACAGAATGTGGGAAACGAATATTTAAGAGTAATCAAAAGCATATACAGGAAGAGCAAAAGTAGAATTAAACTAGAAACAACCGGTCCCTGGTTCCCTATAAAGAGAGGCGTAAGACAGGGGGACCCGCTTTCACCTATACTATTTATAGCCACATTAGAGTCTATAATAAGCAAGCTTGACTGGAATGAATGCGGAATAAAAGTAAAAAATAAATATTTAAGCCACCTACGTTTTGCCGACGACTTGGTGTTGATATCAGAGAAAGGAAAAGAACTACAGTACATGGTAGAGTCACTTAACAAAGCTAGCAAGCTCGCCGGACTAGAGATGAACCTATCTAAAACTATGGTAATGACCAACAACACCAAGGTACAAATATACGTCGACAACGAGCCTCTCCAATACACTGATAAATATATTTACCTAGGCAAACAAATAAGCTTCGACAGACTAAACAACTACCAAGAAATTGAGCGCAGAGCCCAGTTAACATGGAATAAGTACTGGAGCCTTAAAGAAATATTTAAGAGCAACATGCCAATCAAACTGAAGACAAAGGTTATGAATTCTTGCCTTATACCATGCTTGACCTATGCTTGTCAGACATGGAAGTTTAACAAAAATATTAAAAATAAAATAATAACGTGTCAACGAGGAATGGAGCGGAGTATGCTAAACATAAAAAGAATAAATAAAATAAGGCATACAAAAATACGCAACATCACAAAAGCAACAGACGGTTTAGCACAAGCTCTTGCTTTAAAATGGAAGTGGGCCGGCCACATAGCACGCCTGCAAGATCAAAGGTGGACTAAAAGAGTGACAGAATGGAGGGGGCCAGTGGGAAAAAGAAAGAAAGGGAGACCTTCCATCAGATGGGAGGATGAAATCAAACACATAGCGGGCCCGAACTGGATACAAACAGCACAATCCAGAGAAAACTGGCTCAATTTGGAGGAGGCCTTTACCTGCAGAGGGGTTCTTACAGAATAATTTTATTAAAATAAGTTTTACTATATCTATGATAATAACATATCTAAAATTCTTTATATAAAACTAAAAATACTAACAATTAATCGTTAAACTACAAAAAAATTTTTCTTGACACTAACAAAACTAATAAACTTGTAAATTAGCATTTTCTGTAAGAAATAAAAGGCTTTTTTATTTTTATTTTTATTTATTTATTAAACTATGTATATATATATAAGGTATATTATTGAGGATTATCTTCAAAATAATAATAATATAATAATAATAAGTTATGACAATTACACTTCTATCTCACCTGAAAATACAAAGAAACGACATTTAAAGTTCACTAATATCGCTTCCTCAATCGTATCCTTCGGTTTATCTCTCTACAAGTTTTTATAACAATAAAATGCACAAAATAATCTAAGCGTCATCCGCCATTGAATCTCACATGTCACTTCGATGCGCGAAATTCAAATTAATGAAATGTCATTCATTTCATTACATATATATACTTATATTATATAGAAGAATCACCTTAATTACAGACCAATACAAATGGCAATGGTATGTGCATTGAGCGAAAATATAACCTGGGGGTTATACAATTATAGCCTTGACTTAGCAATTTCAACAATTGTCCTAATCTTTGGACTGTTTCTATTGTACAAAAAAAAGTGTGTGTGTGCATATCACACACGGCAGAAGTGAAACTTTCGAAAAATAAATTTTCAATTTTTTTTTATCTCAGAAAAACCCTATAAAATTTTGCCCGGCCCGGGAATCGATCCCACTAAGGCAGCGTTTTTAAAATTTCACGTAAACGAAGTCCCGGGTACCTGCTAGTATTTAATAAAAAGATAAAAATTGTAATACTGTCCCAATATTATATTAAAAATAATGTGTAATGTATTGTATCTCATTCTCTCGCCGACTTAATCCTATACATTTATGTGTTTGTTGTGCACGAATGAATGAGTGCATGAATGACCCATTGTAAATCGTCTCTACTAACTTAGGATAAGTTTATGTATTACTTACAAGCAATGAGTCATTGTTACTCTAATAAAAATGATTATTATTATTATTAATTTCACCTTATAGATAATTAAGATTAAAGATAACTACTTAAGATAACTAAATTTAATAAGGGTGGAATCTGAAACGTGAAACCACTGATGTTTACAAAATCTGACGAAGCAAGGCAAAATCTTGTTAAGTTATAAGTGTGTAGCCGGTGCTACGTGACCGAACATAATTCCCTAATCGACAAATTTTGAAGAAGACGGGGCTGCCATGAAGAATATTTGATGAGATGAGATTCTGACCTCTTGTTATCAATATTAGACTTAATAACAAATTTATTTCTTTGATATTTTTATTTATTTAGTTTCTGGGTAAGTTTTCTTACGTTAGTTGATTACAATTGTCTTTGCGTAGCACTGACATATAAGTGATTCTACTCGTATTAGGGGACACACCACGACGGGCACGCCGTCATCGCGGCGGTAAGACCCGTTATGGAGGATTGGCTCGAGAGGCGTCACGGGACCCTCTCATACCGACTGACGCAGGTGATCACTGGGAAAGGATGTTTCGGGGATGACCTGTGTCTGATCCGCAAGGAGCCAACGCCTGAGTGCCACCACTGCTTTGGCCAGACCGTGGACACGGCTCTCCACACGCTGGCAGAGTGCCCGGCGTGGGTTGAGTAGAGGCGAGACCTCGTGGCGGCCATCGGAGTGGGAGTTCTCTCGCTCGATAGCCTGATTGCGGCTATCGTGCGGAGCGAGAGTGCGTGGAACTCTGCCGTCTCCTTCTGCGAGCAAGTTATGCTCGCGAAGGAGACGGCGAAGCGGGACCGGGAAAGGTTTAGGACTCTACCGGCCCGCCAGGCCCGGGAACGGGCCAGGTGCGCTCGCTTCCAGGGAGCACAGGTAACATGGGGTTCCCACACGGGGGGGGGGGGGGGGGTCGTCTACTCGTCTGTAGATGACCCGAGGTATGTCGGGGCACCAGGGACTTCCTTTCTAGGGTATACCTGGTTCCCCGGTCATTAGTACCCGAGACGGCGTGCGGTTTTAGTCGGTTCGAGTCTGACATGCCACCGACAGGTGGTATCCGAGGGGATTTCCGCACGGAAAAAAAAACACTACGAGGGGACACTACGAGTCCAAGGCAAAATATTTACAAATTTATTTTTAAACTAGCTAGTACCCGCGACTACTTTCGCGAGGAATTTCAAAAACGTTGTCTTACCGAAACGCTATGAGGCTTCGGGTTCGATTCCCGGTCCGGACAACATTTTACAGGGTTTTTCTGTGAGGAAAAATAGCCCAAGTTACTAAGGAGTAACTAAATATTTTACTACCAGGTAGTTGTCCATATAAAGGACATAGACAGCTACCTGGTAGTATATTATCAAAATCGGTGCAGCCGTTTACAATATTACCCGGAACAAACAGACAGACAGATAGACAGACAGACAGACAAAAAATATAAAACTAGCTTTTAGGCATAAGTATCGTGCAAATAACCGTGTGAGCATAAAAAAACCTATTATTTTGACATTACAAACAGACACTTCAATTTTATTTATTTGTATAGATTTGATGATGATTGGAATTGGCAGTACTTGTGATGCAGTAGTTTACAAACTTCTAACACCTACTACCAGTATGTATACAATTGCTGCCACGAATGAATTCTTTAAGACCAAAGGTTAAAATAAAATGACTAAAAACTGAAGAAACTTGGCAAGTACTTGTTGATTTATATTTAGTTTACTAAGTTTGATTAGATGACGAGCAATGTGTACAGGACCAGTGTAGCTGGCAAAGGACCGTGTGGATTGCCATTCAAAATACCTCAAAATTCTATGACCCTCGTCATGAAAAATTCAGTAAGGGTTTTATTCCATCACGATGATAAGTTATGGCAGTATTTCATGTCCTGAAGCTTGGGGTCTACATTAATCTTAGACCTGGAATACGCCGTCTTAAAAAACGAATCAATCATGAAATAAATCAGCTTTGTCTTGCTAAGGAAATAATGCAACGTAGTGGGGGATACTCTTGTCAACATTTAATTCTCACTTTACTATTCTTTGAGAAGATTATCAGCACACTAAGAAATCTGCGATTCAGTTCTAAATCTTCTCATTGTAACGTCAACGATTTGGAGGGTAGCCAACGCGTGAATGAGACCTGCTTTCTAAGAAGGTGCCCAAATACTTGTTTTCAACTGATAAATTCTAAGAACATTCTGCTCTAAAAAGTAACTATGACTTATTTTTTTATGTGATACTAATTTAGACATTTGTTAATACACTCGTATTTTTTTTTATTCTAGTATAAAGATCTTTACATGCGATGGGAACTCATGAAGTCATAAGCAATAGTTATTCATATTGAGCATTTGTTTTTGACTCTTATGCCTTAAGCATAAAGTTTAAAATGTTTAATGCTACTCACAAATTGAATTCAGCCGAAACTTATAAAAGTTTCGGTTCTAGTTGTTTTATATAGTTGTTTCGAAGTGCGACACTCCATCTACAGATAGTGATGATTTAAAGCTCAAATTTTATGTTTGGCTCATAATGGATGGATCATAACATGATCGTTCAATGCTAATTTTAGTCAGATTTTATTCTATCGTTGTCACAATGGTGTTATCAGTGTTTGGTATTGTTTTTCTTAATTCATTTTTTTCGGTTTCACTTTTTTTTTAATTTGGGCGAGTCATGCTTTGGCACTGCTGGGCTTTGAAGGGGCTCGGCCGGAGTGATACTACGGTGTTACTGTAAACCATAAAAATTGTTAATTTTCCCCAAATAAAAGGGACTTCCGAGTCAAAGCGGTTATCTTTTATAGGACATAAAAACGTTCATTACATTTTTATAGCAGCTTTGTAATCAAAATTGCGTCTTGGGAACGCTCAAAATAATATCTTGTGCTTACGCCGCCACCAGTTTATATAGGTATAGTAATTGGCTCGGAATATAAAATAAACGTTGGTATTTATATACTTATACAAACACATTTTTGATTAAATTTTTACACATTGCTATTTAGACCCAAACTAAACTAGTACTATGTTCCCTACGTATGTTTAACATACATGGGAAGACCATCGAATTACAGAATTAAAAAGTACTAAGTGCCTGTTGTCTGGGGGCACTTCCGTGCCCCCGCCAAGACGAGCCAAGCGAAGCGCAATAGCATTACTTCTCGAAGAGCTTCGTCGTTTGTTTTGAACCCTCATAATTTGGGTTGAGATTATACCAGCTAAACAATTCTCGGGATATGATGCCAATTGAGGACTTATTAAACAATATCAAGTTTCAATTGCACAGTTCTTATACTTTAAATTTTATTGATAAAAACACCTATTTCGTCACTGACTCACTGATGATCATCAAAATTCTTAGGCTACTTCCCTTAGTCTTAGAAAGCTGAAATTTACGGCAGTTTCATACAATTATACCCAATCTTTGTATGAAACTTCCGCAAATTTTTAGAGGGAGACCTTGTTTTAAATAGTTAAATTGTCGTAAGCAAGCAAAAAGCGTAAAATTCCACCAAAATATTTGAAAAAAAACGAACAAAAAATGCTTGACCTGTCCAAAAGTTACCCGATCTCATGTAGAGGCAAGCTTTTAACTTTACACTCTACAAGCCCTTACTTCACAAACTCAACACCTTGGGGCGAAAATATATCTGTTATTTGATCCAAATTGAACGCGATACGGTGTCGATTTATTTCCGCGCCAATAAAAAGCTCGCGGTGAAATATCGCTGTATAGACGGGCTCTTAGTCAATATAATATGTGGCTTGGCCGTTTCGCGACTGTCAATTGAAAAAAATATTTCGCTACCGTCACATGGGCGTAAGGTGAGAAATTTATTCACTGTTTATTACTTTTCTATTATATAATAGTTCTTGTAGTCACAAGTGTCTTGTTCACAATAAGGCGGTGATTTGCTCATAAAATGCCTTTAACGAAATAATTCGATCATCCGGAATGGGGCGGAGCCAATGGCCGGCTCTCTGAGGTCTTTGGTACTTGTAGGTCCAAGGTTACCAATATTACAGCTGGTGTAAGTACTTAAACAATAATGCCCTAAGACATCACTCTCTATCACAAAGCAGTATCTAAACCCACACGAATAAACTATCAAATATGCTGATAAGTAATTTATATTTGATTGTTAATAATAAATAAACTGTATTCTTCCTTCTTTACTTTTTTGAAGTTTAGGGGTGATATGTAGTATTCTAATTTAAATTGGACTAAACGAGAAGTATACCCTCATGAATATAAAAAAAATTAGCAAAGATTTTCAAATCGATTTTAAGTTATCGATTAAAAAACATACATTCGCATTTATATATAGGTTACTATGTACTCACAGTGTCCGCCATGTCTCTCCGGGCCACTAGCACCAACTAACTCCGTTCTCCTACACCTCATCACCTCACAATGAACACTCTTCATTGTACCACAATCAGTGCACCTTTGTGCTATAAAAGTTATACGTAACTTAAGTGTTACCTGTCGTAAATCAATTTACGTACGAAGGGAACGAATAGATTTTATATGTATCTCCCTTTGTATATTATAACTTGATACACAACCATCTGATCCAAAAGCAGAGTCTGTTCTACAACAAACAGACTGCTGATTAACGAATTTAGATATTATTCTGTGGCTGTGGCTTCATTCCTTCGATAGTTACTCTGTATCCCTTGTATCGAGTACCCAAATTTCTTGATGATTATGATTCAAAAACATTAAAATGGAAACATTATACTCATTTATAGAACAATTAATTGTGCTTATCACACAATTATTTATCATGGGTTTGAATTTAATATAAGATATCAAGAGTCAGAACCACTAACATAACATAAACCGATGGGGCTGTCAACTGTTTTACTGATAAAATTAGGGGTAGCCCATACTAATATAAAACGTAATATAAAACGTTAAACAAAGCTGAATAAGTAGCTTGTTGATAGCCGCATTCTTTGGATATGTCAACTGTCGGGTTTTGAAAACTATTTTTTTTTAAATTTTACATCTCACTTCTTGGGTTCTTCATGTTTTGTAAACATAAGTTTCTCTAAGTTACTGATCAGAACCGTACTCGTAAAGGCTACAAAGTTTTCATTCACTGTATGATCCTAATCACGTCTTACCTTAGTCATTAAACCTCTTTATGTCTCTTATCTGGTCGTTTGACGTTTTTGTTCCTCTGCCGGATCGTTAAAACTTAGTTAAATTTAATATTGTAATACCAGCTGTACCTTGCCACGCTGTGTCACATTGTGGTTGCATGGGGGATAAATGACCAAACTGGTATGAAAAACAAACAAAAACGATCCTTGAAGCGGTTTGTATATCGTGTCAAAATTTGAGCTCAATCGGTGCAGAACTTTTTGATTTTTTTTAAGCGTACACAAACCTTATGTATTTAGATAAAAAATTATCTTATAATCTAACTGTATTTTACCTTGAGGACGATAGAAGTGAACTTTACAGGGCTGATATAAGACATTTTTTAACATATTAAAATATGATGACATTAGCACGATGATTAAATCTCAAACGCCATACGATCGCTTAAGTAACGAAAATCAAGTAACTTGTCGCAATCGCAAGTGATAGTTAAAAGAACTATTTAGTGGTTTAATAGTGAAACCTAAGTAATAGCCTTTTAAATCTGAAAACGTGACCGGAAAACATCCATAGCTTACCACTTGGACTAAAATCTATTTAGCAAAATTAAAAAAGTCTCGAGTACGTCAACTAATCTGTTTTCTATATCTCAAATGTTTCTAATGCATCATCAATGCCTGTTTGATTGCAATCTGTACGGGGAACGCTATTCATTGTTATGCTAAGTACATGCCATATCCTGCCTGAACCTAGACTAAAAATAGAAGGACGATCTTCATAAGTTCAAGAGAGCTTGCCATATCCTGGGTAATAAAAAGATGAGTTGCCCTGTGTCTGAAGGAAGGAAATTTGCCTGATGACAATTGTACTGAAGATAGTCTAGTAGAAATAGGAACATAATAAATATTACTGTATTACTTACTACATTTAATCTAAAAATAATAAATATTAGTGACTAAGTTTTTAAACTTGACTGCACAGGTGGCGTAGTGGTTTAAGCGGTCACCTTGCCGCTTCCTACTGCGCTAAGTGTTGTGGGTTCGATCCCCACATAGGACATCACTTTTTCGTGCGATCTAAAAATTGTTGTCCTTTGTGTCCGTTTCGTGTATGTTTGTAAAGTTACCCGCGACACAGTATTATATTCCTAGTGCGGGAGTTATGTTAAAAAAAAAAGTAGTAGCAAATGTACTAACCCTACAATACGTTGTCTTTTAAAAAACAAATAAGTAGAAGATCAAAGGTACCCTTTGCCGATCAAAGGCATGATAAACCGTTGGTCTCGGTTGCAATACGAATATCTTTCGCAATCGTTAAGGATAGTTGGAGTAAAAAATCGAAGTTTAACCGTATCGTAGTGGACTTAAAGCCGACCCCAGCATAATTTTGCAAAAAGGCTCTTACGAAGAAGTGAACAATAACAGAGGAAATATTGTGTATAGGTATTTAATTATGAGAATGTTTCAAGTTGTCTTGTCACGCGTTTCCGCATCTAACTGCAAAACGTTTAACATTCACCAGATGTACAAGCTGTATTCCTATTAATTTAAATGCGTCGTGTTCCTGATACGACCATTATCGACTCGTGTTCCTCTACACTGTTTATTTAAAACGTGACGAGAAAACATTGTGAAGATGATATTGCGGGTATTTTTTTGTTACACTTTGAATAAGAAAGAATTTTAATAGTAATATTTCATACCAAAAGGGTGAAACAATTACTGTAGTATTGTAACAGTACAGTACAAGTACATTGGCCTAGTGATTACAAATAAAGGTACCTGAGGACCAGAGATATGCAAACGAGTCGGCATGGCAAACACAGCGATGATCCAACTCGGCTAAAAATGGAAACATCTCGAATAGAACCAAGATGCACTTCGTCCGCACGCGGTTGTTCTCCATATTTTGCTACGGCAACCTAAAAAACTATACAGATATTTTACAGTGTCGCACTTCACCGAGCATTGGAGTCAGTCTAATTAGGAGTCATGAAGAGAAAATAGAAACCCTGGACAACGAAGGTAGGCTTGTCACATTATCTAAAAAGCAATACTGTTTTTGCTTATTGCAAGTTGCTGGCGCCCTGATGTTGTTCGATTCTATTCTTTTAGGTAGATTTATTGTCTTCGCCGTCTAGACTGACTAGTACTTATCTTTGAGGTTGCGAAGAAAAAATCTCGGCTGAGGAGAGATAAAAATATTATTCGTCTAGATCAGCAACAATTCATTTTGGAAATTTTGAATGACTTTAACAAGACAGACACTAAGCCAGTTTAGACCCCAAAGGAAGTAAGTTTGAAATTAGAAAGATCGACAAATTCGACTTGATAGGGTGTCTAAATACGAGAGCAGACGGTAAGTGCGCTTTCAAAATTTAATTCGTGTTATGATGAAACACGAGTACACTTTAAATGTGCGAACCGGTTCTTGAGATATTTGAAGGGTACGTCTAACCTTTGTCTAAGGAAGTCGGGAGATTTAGAGTTACGAAGCTACGTTGATGCAGATTGGGGAGGGGAACTTGATAGAAAGTCTTTCTAAGGATTAATTTTTTAAAGTTAGGTAAAAGTATAGTGTCATGGGAGAGTAGGAAGTAAGCGATAGTATACTTGTCCTCCACAGAGGCAGAGTACGTAGGATTGCGTCAAGCTTCGAAGGAAGCTTTTTATTTACGTAGTTTACTAAACAGTTTGACAGCTGTGGACAGTAAAGCGATAATAATTTATAATGACAATCAGTCGGCGCATAAAATTGCAGCTAACAACATGATGCATAATATAACAAAACAAATAGATATCAAGTATCATTTTATTCGTGATTGTGTACTGGCTAACAAAGTTGAAATAAGGTACATGTCAACTGATAAGATTACAGCGGACATCTTTATTAAAACTGTTTACAGGCCAAGGCTTAGAGATTTTTCAAAGGATTTATCCCTGCCAAATTATTACATTAAGGGGCGGATGAGTAGTTTGATGTTATGATGTTTTTTTTAAGTGTTTTGTGTAATAGATAATTTTTCACTTTATACAAGAATTATTTGGTTAGAATTCATCTGTTTTTGTTCTTAACTTTTGGGTATAGCGTAGTAGAGTCGGACAAAGAAGTGTTAGTAATTTATTTAGTTTTATGTACCGAGTACTGACAAGTACAGAAGTGTTCATACGCATGTGTAATAGATTAAGGGGGCGTATTGGAGGTCGCATATACATATGTATGTACTGGCCTATCTGAATAATCTTATTTACTCATGCCTGTCACCTATTTAAAAAATACATAGTTACGTGTTTGATTATGTTCTATATGAATATAGTTACTATCACACCACTGCTGCTCTTATTACTGCTACTGTTTTCCAATAGGCGTATCTTGCCCTCGGGGCTTATGCACGTGCAGTTCAACACGTGAATAAAAACCCAAACGCACGTGAATGGCAAGGATGTCACAAACATTTTTTCCAATCGCAGCAACAAAATTTGACTACTATATTTACATATTAAGTACTTAATAATTAAGATATCTATAATAATCTGGTAATTTAAAAAAATGTGGTCGTGAGTTTGTTTCTCTTTCTTCTGTTAAGGCTCTATCCCTTGGAAACGGGTGGTTATAGACCGGCACAGGCATATAATAATAATATTAAATATTTCGAACATCTAACACAACGCCATCTAGTTTCAAACTAAGCAGAGCTTGTAGTATGAAAGGTAGATTGTCTGATAGAATACTTATAACAATCCGCCTTCGCCTGAATACTCATATCCTTACGTTTCTGTATAATATTCTGTTTAATCCATTAACTCCTGTTTACCTCAAAGAACGCTTTAAGCTACTTCATGACACACATATGAAATGCCCGAGGTCCTCTGAAAGCCTGAGATTGGAAATACCAAGGCATTCTTCGAATTTCTACACAAAATCATTTTCCGTAGAAGCTGTACGTTTATGGAATGCCTTGCCGGTTTCTATCAGACGTGCGCAATCCGTAACCACTTGAAAAACACTGAATCTGATGTTTGTCTGTTTCAATGAGTCTCTTTGTCCAGTGGTTAGTGCCTCGACTTCTAAGCCAGTGGTCGTGGCTTCGATTTCCACCACCACAATATTTGTGTGATGAACACGATCTTTTCTTTTGTGTCTGGGTGTAAATTATCTATATGTATATATTTAGCATTATATAAATATAGTACAAGCTCTGATTGGTTTGAGATCAGACGGCCGTGTGTGAGATGTGTGCATTATATACTTATGTATATCATATTATCGCATCGAGATACAAATAGTGAAAATATTACATCGATAACATCTGAATTAGGTATATGACAGGTACAATTTGATCCAAATGTAATCGCCATCCACATTTTTAAAAATTTAAATTTATGAAATTTAAAAAAATGTTGCGGTCGACCTTCTTTGTACGATAGGTGCTACTCTATTATTGTGTAGGCATTTCCATAACCCGTGTTTATTTGCAATTGAAAATCACACATTAATTTAGCTGACGGTACAATTGCAACCATTGTGGTTGCATGCAAAAATATACCACGGGAATAGGTTGTTATTACTGGAAAACGGCTTATATAATGTCAATTTTACGGTTGTCTGATCCCAAACTAAGCATAGCCTGTGCTATGATAACCAGACTACTGATAAACTTACTTATTTATACCCACATTTATTAATTCTTTCACTATATTTTTCTTCTCCTGTAGAAATCTATATAAAATAATGCAATAATAATTTAAAAAAACGAGAGAAATAGAGAGGGATTAGACGTATTTCTTTATTCACGTACTCTAAATATTCAGTAACGTCAATGAAGAAACAACTTTCAAAATATCTTGAGAAAATTTAAACTAAGTATTTATAGATACCAGTCAATAAGAAACGAATTCAGAAGCTATTAAGTTACTTCTAACCAAGGCCTGTAACGTTAAAAATTTATAAACAATTACTGTTTTTGAACTATATTTAGAACTGTTTACACTACTGAACTAAAGCTGCAACTAGCCGCGCAAATAATACCGTGGGACCGATTCGTCCACACTCAAATTCTCTCGAGAAATTCGTTATACGATAGTCTATCCAATAGCTTGTAGATCAAACATTAGAGTGAAAGATTGGCGATAGTTATTGTTTAAATTTACCGTGAAATAACAGTTTTTCGGTTCCATCTGATTTGGTTAAATACATATTTTTAAATAATAAATGGAAGAAACGAGCACACGAGTCACCAGAAGGTCAAGTCTCATAATAAACATCTAGTAATAAATAGTAAAATGTCGTTCAATATTCAGTTCCGATCTACCGTCGATCTCACAAATGGCATAAAAGGTATTCTCGTAGTACAGTATGACCAATACTAGCGGAACACTGATACAACTAGTAACGAATTTCCAATATGAGACATATCTTGAACGTTATAGATAACTTAGGGTAACTTGCAAGAAGACTTGCAGTGGTTTATGGTTATAGTGGATAGTGAGTTCATCGGTAAAATAGATTACACAGCATGACCCATTAGCGCGGCAAACATGATGCTGAGTAGCATCATAAGGGTGCCATCATCTATATAAAACGGCTGATATTATAGTATCCTACTACTACTACATAACTGTACATTTACATATTAAGTACTCTTTTCTGTTGTATCCAATTACTTGTAAAGAGGTAATTTATTTTTAGTAGGTGTTTGTTTCGTAATCATAGTTTCCGAAACGGTACCTAAGTTGTTATGTTATAGGAGAAATAATTGGATTTAAAAAACGCACTTACTACTCGTATTACAACATATTCAATTAAAGAAAACGAGAAACAGACGTTTGAATATTATCGTAGTTTCACGGAATTTAGTTATATCTGTTTCTAGTTAATCACACTGATGACGGTCCAATTTACGTATTTATTTATCGTATTGACGCTAAAGTAACAATTTCACTAAATATTCTAAGTTCATTAGCACATATTATGTCATTATCTTTATTTTTAACTTTTGAATGTAATTTACATTGTCATATAGTCGGATTTCAGTTTCAGAAGTTGGTTCTGACCTTCAATGACAAGACGAACACACGGGTTATCTCATTCTCTCCTGGTATAGTAGGCCAAAGCCTCCTTTCATAGATAAAAGAAGAATTTTGAATTGGTATTTACATTATTTTTTTAAAACGATTACATGCCTAAATAGGCAGGCTGCTGGCCATGAAGAAAAAAGCTAAATGTGTTTGTAAAGTTACAAATTTACTATCACTCTCCACCTACATTCGACATAGAATAGGAAAAAAAGCAGAAAAATAATAATGATGTTGGTTTTCCAATATCCGAAAAACCTTTTCATGGGTTAAGAGAACGTCTATTCGCTTGTTCTATAGAAATACCTGTCTAGTAGAAATGTGTTAGTTATTAGAAGTACCTATTATACTAAAAAAACCTTAATTTATACAATGTAAGTAAATAACATTGTTATCGCATAAAGTAATCGAATACCGACACATATATGCATTTTGTTTGTTCGGACATCCATTGCGTAGTGTTCAACGAATACTCTTATTAATGTTTTCTGGGGTATTTCAATATATTCATAATGAAAAGCCTTTGACGTGTGCCCTTTATGTATGAGACAATTTTAGTAGTGGCCGTCGCATTATTATTAAAATTTGTATTTGTAAGGCATCAGTATATTTATTGACTGCTTAATAACTCTGATGTAAATATAATTATTAGGTTCGGTATGAGATGTATATCATTTTTAAACGACTTTAAAAACGGAGCTCTTTCTCAATTCGTACGAGTAAGTACTTCTTCGGTGGTATAGAACAATAATATTTCATATTTTTATTTTGCTGTTGCATAAAAGCGTGAGTGACCTCGTCGAGTTTCGGGGCAAAAGGTTATTGAGGTAAGGAGCGAATGTGGTCTAAATTAACAGGACGATCCTCATTGAGTAAGGTGTTAAAATGCTCCGCCCATCACTCGAGTATTTCCTCCCTATTTTTAAGAAGCCCTTCGCCGCTGGTCGGCTTTTGTGGGACTATATAAGGATAAAAGTGGCCGAGCTGACTGCAGTTTTTACCGTGGTATTTCTCTACTCTCAGTGCCTTGTAAAGACTTCACTAGGATGCTCCTAAACCGCCTTAGGGATTTATCTGAAAATATTCTGACAGAATTCCAATTCGGCTTTCGACCTGGCCGTGGTACTTGTGAAGCAATTTTCTCATTGCGTCAAAAGCAGAGAACAGAGTAGTAATATGTATCTCTGCTTTGTTGACCTTGAGAAGGCATTCGACAGTGTACCGCGAGAAGCCCTCTGGATAGTAGTGCGGAAACTTGGATGCACAGAGAAGTTTGTGAAGCTTCTGAGACTCCTGTATGACGACATGCCGAGCTGCGTGATTGACAACGCTGACCAGTCAATGTTCTTCCATGTTAATTGTGGGGTAAAACAAGGGTGTGTCCTCGCTGCCACACTGTTCGCTATACTTTGTTGTCGTAGTCCGGGAAGTCTTACAGACAACCCCTGAAGGAATCCGCATCCGTTTCCACAATGATAGTAATCTCTTTAACTTACCCAGACTGAAAGCGCATATGAAAGTGTCTTACGCACTGATCACAGAGATCGTTTATGCAGATGATCTATGTTTTGTGACCGATTCCCCAGATGGCCTACAGAAAGTTATGACCACCTTTCACGAATCCTGCCTTAGTTTTGGTTTAAAGACTGAGGTAAGGTCTTTAGACATCCACGGTCAAGAGACACTGACCATCAAACTCGGGCATGATATACTTAAGCAGGTCAATACATTTCGTTATCTGGAGAGCACTATATCATCAAAGTGCCACCTTGATGCTGAAATCAACAGTCGACTCTTCCGAGTCATGGACAGTCTATCGCCGCCATATAAGAGCGCCGGACCCCTTTCACACGAAATGTCTGCGCAAAATACTCAACATCCATCGCATTGATCGCATTCGAAATAGGGAAGTGCTGCGAAAAGACAATATCATGGGGATTGAGGCTTACCTCATGCAGCGGCAAGTCTGCTGGTGTGGACACGCTACTAGAATGGCATAAAAACGTACGGCAAAGTGCATATTTTTCCCGGAACTTGAAGAGAGCAAGCGTAAGCATGGCGGACAACTCCTCAGGTATAAAGATGTTCTTAAGCGCCATATGAAAAAGAGCGATATTGAGCCTACAGGGTGGGAGCAATCAGCTGCTTAACGATCGAAATGGAGGTCTTTGGTGAAAACCAGAGTTGAAGACTTTGAGGACAATCGCTGCTGGATGCTCAGCGCGATGAAATAGAAGCACACCAGTAATTATAAATGACACCACCACAATTTTGGCTGTCACTTATAATTACTTCAATGGTGTGTTCACATGCAAGCATTGTGCGCGTACATTTATCAATAAGATCGGCTATGTTAGCCTCACACGAGCACACCAACGACAATTTGAACAGAGTTGAAGTCGGTCGCCGTGGCCGAAATCGGTTGAGGATAGTAGTATTTCATTTTATAACACTTTATCTATATCCATTTATTCAGACAATTATATTCTTAAGATGTTCAACAGATGTTAATCAGAGTAAATAGGTTTCTTGGACAGGCGTATCTCGTTTTATTCCATCAGAAACAGATAGTGACCAAAAAAGTAGTAATGAAAAACTTATAATCTACTGAAATTAATATTTGTGTGTATATTGTCTATTTGTGTGTGTATTGACAGACTTTGCCACTGGTGTGATAATAATGCCATGGAATTGAATATCAGTAAATGCAATCACATAAAGTTTTCACGAAAACGCCAAAAGTTCGATACCGCTTATAACATGAATGGCAAGAATTTGAGAAGCGTCAATGAGATCAAGGATTTGGGTATCACGGTTGACTCTGAAATGAGGTTTTTTAAACATGTAGACAACACAATCAACAAATGTAATAAAATGGTAGCATTCATAAATCGTAATACTCGACAATTCAAATGTATAAAAGCTCTAAAAACCTTATATTACGCTCTAGTACGCAGTAATGTAGAGTATTGCTCTATTGTGTGGTATCCTATATATCAAAACAATATCCAACGCATTGAAAGTATACAAAAAAAGTTTGTGAGGAGGCTGTCTGTTGCATGTGGTATTCGGCATGCTGTCAAGGATTATAATCAGAGGCTTAATTATTTCAATATGAAACCATTGTATTGGAGGAGAGACTACCTGGGTTTACTGTTTCTACATAAGTTATATAATCATGGGGTAGATTGTACGCCATTAATATCCAAAATAAATATTAACATACCCAGACCCTCTGCTAGATTAGTAAATTATAAGCCGTTTGTAATTAAAACTAGTCGTAACAATTATGGGAGCAACACACCTCTGTCCTATATCCTCGGCAAATATAACGCTGTTTGTAATAAAATAGACATAGACATTTTCTCCGAAAAAACAGTTACAATTAAAAAAAACAAGATATAGTATAGTATTATAGTAAGTTAGTTGATTGTGTTATGCTTTTGCTTTAGTTTTTTATCTAACCATAATTTTTTTGTTAACGTAGATTAAATTTTGAAACCTATATGTATGTACACTTATGGAAAATGCTGTGCTCACCTTTAATTTAAAAGCATACACATATATTTTACTTGTATGAATGTTTTCTTGTGAAATATCTAGTATGTATTTTAGTTGGTAAGCCTTATGTTAAATAAATAAATAAGTAAAAAAATCTATCTACATATATCTTCTATTCCCTTATACAGATGAATTTAAATGTCCCTACCCATATACAGAACAATACAATCAACACTGCATGCCATAATTGCATGTATTAAAGCGGTGAAGCATCTCTCATTGTCATTACGTAACTGCTATGAACTCGCAGTAAATGCACACTGCAGTCTACCAAGATTTTAAGAAACATTTGGGGTTGAAGATGCAACGAATATCCAGCAAATATTCGGCATCAAGCGTATTGTTATGGGGAAGTGGGCCGAGGATGCCTCATCAAAGGTCAACAATGCACTTGTGACTCATTAGTTGCAGGTTTCCATGGTCGGCAATCACTTACCATCAGATAGCTGCTCATATACATCTCATATTTCAGCGATATTTTCTTCTTTTTTTCCGAAATGGTCACATTTAAATTTCATGTAGATCTGATCGGAGACAGACAACGGAAATCTTCAAAAAATGACAGAAAATAACCGCGATTGCTGCTAGGTTTTTAATGGTCTTTGTTAGTATTGTTTGAAGTTGTTTCAACGTTTTTTAAGAAGGATTTTCTTGTTATTTTAGAATATTACAAAATATATCCTCTCATATCTACTTTTTAAGTAGGTGTTGAAGAGTAAATCCTGCTGACTGAACTCTTTGCAAGATTTTTTTATAAATACCAATGGATCACCACGTAGTTTCTTTTAAATTTTGTGTCGATTTTTTGGGCTCTGATTTTCCTTCATGGTAGTTCATTATTTCTTTGTGTAGTTACATCTATTTTATAATTTTCATTTTTTTTCCAACATAATCTTTAACCAGAAGTCCGGCGGCCGGATATCCAGTTGGCTTTATACGGTATCCGGCTAAACAGCTATCCGTTTTATATGATACTGCTACTTTTTATCTACCAAGGCTATGACGCCATAACCAATAACGATGAATTACTTTTTATTATTTTATTTGGTGACCACTCAACAAAACATAATTACTTTTTTTTCTGTTCGAGTCCGAGTTATTTTAACGTGAGAGTGAGTGAGGTAATAAAATAAGATTCTTGAAGTTAAAAATTCTTAAGTAGTATCAAAGTGAATTTTCAACTTGAACTTCCAAAAATGACGATATCTTCAAATAGTATTATATGTATTTTAATAATTTTAGAGTAATTTTTTATACGTGTCCTAGGCTCTGAAGTATTTACATAAAATTGTAATAAGAGATCTAAGAAATGTCTGGCGTCAAACAAAACTTCTAAAGACGTTAGCGTGACAGTGATCTTGACTTGATGTCAAGTTGATTATTCAGATAAGTCTATCTAAATTCCTGTAAAAAATGAAGTTTGCGTCCTTAAACACGATATAAATCTTAATAGTTTCGGAATTATGTAAATTGCCGCTACGCAACTCGTTTCAGCTGATGCAAATAGTTGGATCAATTTGAATGCTTGTCACGTAAAGGTGATTTCTTACCTAGCAAAATACTTACCTTGTAATTTGTCTAAGGGCTTTTATGTATAACGAATACCGGTTAAACTCGCAGCACAAATTTGTCTGAATTTCGTGATGTCATTAGTGTTGCGATGGATCGTTGGCAAGAATCTTCTAGTGTTCTATCTCTTTCACTGACTTAGTTACTTTAATAACACGTTTTAATCAACATCATCTATCAAGTCTGACTGATGACTTAGGTACCATCAAGACTCTTAATCAACTTATAACCGAGGCAAAACCTCCCAAAAGTAAGGCAACCTCTTAGTAGGCAACTCTTTAAATCAAAGAGTTTATCTTAATTTTTATACACATATGTTTATCTAGTTTCAATTGAGATTAAAGATGAAATATATTCGGTAACTAGCTGACCCGCGCAACTTCGTCTGCGTCTCTCAATAGTAATAAATTTTCTCCGTTTTTGAAACATTCTTCATTGGTGCTCCGCTCCTATTGGTCTTAGCGTGATGATATATAGCCTATAGCCTTCCTCGATAAATAGGCTATCTAACAATGAAAGAATTTTTCAAATCGGACCAGTAGTTCCTGAGATTAGCGCGTTCAAACAAACAAACAAACAAACTCTTCAGCTTTATAATATTAGTATAGATTATCCAGTATCCGGCCGAATTTTCGATAGTAACTAGTTAGTCGGCCGATTACCGGCTGTAAGATTTAGATACTTCATTCATACTTCGCATAAGAAAAGTAGCCATAGCCAGTTTTTTACTTTAACACAATAAAAAGGAATAAGGTAAACCTTACTATTAAAATAAATAAAATAATAAAAACCAATTTGTCCACATGAAGGGGAAACTAACGGTTTTGCTGGTCTTCATACACAAGGTCAGCTTTACAATACAGTGCTTGTCTGTACCATCATTTCATTGATTCAATTTTAATTGAAATTACAATTGTTACAAGAGGTTTTAATAACTAGACGCGTCTTTCCTGCAAGTTGGGAAAAACTCAAGTTTGACTAAAACCTATTTAATTAAATGTTGTTCGATAACACACATACACACAAAAAACGAATTGAGTATTTTGGTCAGTTTCATTTTTATCTGTATTTAAGGCAGCAACGCATTTGCATCGATAATAATTGATAACCCGGGAAGTTATAAATCATGAAACTGTTACTGAACACAGTACAAAAGTGTGCGTTCTATAAACGACCGTGTTCTTTTATTAGTTCAAAGTCTATTGTATGACATTGAGTAACCCTGAACTTGAACACCGTGGCCTCAATCACGTAAGAATCAGTACATAAACTAATCTAATTTAGCTGTTTAACTATAGATAAAATTTTACGTTTTGTTTACGTTAGAATTAAGTTTCGAATATTTAAAACTGGTAACAGCTAACTTCTTAGATTATTAGGGAAATATTGATACTGATGAGTTAAATCGGACAAAGTAGTTGTAGCAGACCTCATAAAAATGATTTTATTGGAACAACTGAATATCTAATAGTAATATTTATGAATGGGCACACAAACTTTAATTTCATCAGTTGTATTTTGGACTCAAATCACAAAGGTCGTCTACGAATTGGAAACCTCCTTACTGCTAATAAGGTTTCCTAAAGACCTAGTCAAACAGCAGACAGAGCGTAATGGGGAGGTGACGTGAGCGGGTCTTAATGTACCAGTTAATATAAAAGATGTTACACAGAGCCATGACACGGTGCGCAGTATTTAGACATGGGTAACTAAGCTGAATTCCTTGTTTCAACTGAATAACTAATTACTGTAAGTTAACACAAAACAAGGACATACCACAATAAAATGTAGCCGGCCAAGGGATTTTAGATCGTGTGATTTGTACCGTGTGCGAAATTTAGAAAATGTGCTGATTTTCTTTGCGAATAGAATTAGGCTAACTGTTAAACGCTAAAAGATTTTTTAAGAATTGAGCCACTGTACGTGAACTAGCCCGATTCTGTGGCACAGTATTATTCATGACTTACACCGTGTTGGCGTCCCGCCCCGCTTACTGTCTGCTCTATCTAACCTTAACAAGAAATATGTAAGAAATGAACAAGACCTATAATAATCTCTGGAACATCTAATCTGATTTAAATAATTAAGTTTGTATTGGATAGATGATTCATTAGGAAAGATTATAGTCTTTAAATCATCGCGTTACGGCACTTAGAAGCAGAGTTTTGACCATAAACGTAGATGAAACTGTAGGAAATAACTAGTAATGGATAAATCGAAATCGTGATCTTTCAAAATATCATGAAAAATGTCTAACAAAGTTTATAGATACACTTCTAACTCACCCAAATGATGTTAATATGCTCTCCAAACAGTCTTGATATCAAGAGTTTGGGTATAATCTAAAATATTATAAGCAAATAGGAATATTTCTCTAGGAGCTAAGTATGCTATATGCCGTGTGATTATACGATATTAACATTATATGTAATAAAACAATAGTTCAGTTTTTTGTTGTCAAAATAAAGATACAACAATCCTTATGAAATTGAATTACAACTTTGACTGTCACAAGTTGAGCAAAAAAAGTGTTTATAGCGTTTCTGTTAAGAGTTTAGAAAAGACATAAAAGTTTAGAAATAGCCAGGAAAAAGGTAAGACTTATTATAATGTTGCCAACCCTTACAAAGACTAAAATTTAAGAATTTTCAGAAAAAAGTTAAGAATTGTTTTAATGTTGAAAACCTAATAGGGTTTATAATATCTAATAAATAACTAATGACTAAAGTTTATTTAGTAAGTTTATAAGAAACGAGTTGATATACCGAGCTCGGTGAAACTTCGGCTTAAGGGCTCCGAAATTTAAGAATTTAAAATTAAATCTAAAAGAAATAAGCATGATTTTTAAGATGAAATGTGTATACTCGCACAATATGTTGTATTAAAATACTGTATTAAAAGTAAAACTCACAAGAAAAGAAATTCTTACGGCCTGTATTCTTCCTAAGCGATCGATGTGGCATTCAAAATTGGGTCATGTTAAACTTTCACACAATCGCAATAAATGGTTCAGCGCCAGATGGCTAGTAAATCATTAATAATTACTATGATGTCACACAACAATAACACGTGCTTAACACTTTAAAAGTACATCTTTACGGCAAAAGAAATATTAAATTAGTTGGATATTTAGACTTTTTTAAACCGTGAGAAACCTAATCCTCCTGATGACATGGAAATAACTGATCTCTTCAGCAGACATAGAATTGTTGTCCGACGGTCTTTGGTTCGATAGAAGTACAATTGGGAGACTACGATTCAGAGTAAGAAAGTGCACATGTACTTGTTTTAAATTCAAATGATTTGTGAGAAGAAGAGACAGATCGAAAATATCTGTAATAGATGATTTTGTGTGTAAGATTCACTGACAGGTACTCGTACAGGGTATAAGGGACATCGTAACGAATACTGAAATAGTATATTCAGACCATGATTCTGAGTCATTGAAAATCATTGGAATTTACCGCCGGAAAATTCATCACTTTTTTTAATTGCTTTTGGTTAAAAATGATTTCCCAATGAGTAAACAGAACATTTTACCGAAAACGAATTAATAAATACCGCATACGGTCAAAAACTGCAATGTAAATAATAAAACAGCCGAAGCGCCGGGGCCTCAATTCCGGCCGACAACTTCTGTTAGTGTATACTGTTTGCACGGAATACACGTGTAGTTATTACTTTTGTGCGATACCTATGGGAAATGACCTTTACCTTTGACAGCTGATTGCATTAAAGAGTTTAATTTTACAGCAAAAAATTCCAATGATTTTAGACTCAGAATGATGGTCTGAATACACTATTTCAGTATTCGTTACAATGTCTCTTACACCCTGTACAACCGTATATAGTATAAAATAGCATATATATAAGTATGCAGAGTAAATAGTAACACTACTAAAAGGGATTGCGATCCAGTATATCGGATCTGGCATCATTAGACGTCAACTGGAATCAGTATCATATTACAGAGTCCGGTCATTGAATCAGGCAAAAAATAAACAACTACAATTAAAAGGATTTCTCCGCATTGTTACTTATTGTACAATTACCACGCATCCGCTCGTGCTTATTCTTACTCTATTTTAGATTGCAAGTCTATCACCGATAAGTATAGAAGCTGAAAGGGCCTTTTTAACTGCTGACCATATTTGCAACAGTGTATATACACTTACATGCTAAATCTGGCCTTGTTTGCCCAGATCCGGTTAAGTTTCAATCCCTAAGGATGAAGAACGTCGCAGTAATTTATCGAATACAGCGATAGTGTTAAGCATTATGCTATTTTAGTTAGTCAAAGATAAGCAATACAAATGACTAGATCTGATTACAGACATATCTTTGATGTATATGGTTAAGAGTGGACATGACTGCTAACTGCAGCATAGCATGCAGACTATCCATGTGACTATTCACAACTCTTAATTTACGTCATTTATCTGGCGTGCGTCATTCGAATTGTCGATTACTGCACGTAAAACAACTGAAATAATTTGAAACAATAATATTTATTTTTAACTAAAATTTGTGTCAAGTAAGTTATTTTAACAATATACATTTATCACTAAAGTGTAGCAAATTTGAACTTAAAGTTTTAAACTAAATAAATAACATTTAACTTTTTATAAAACAGTCAGATTTTTTTCAATCCATACATTTTGTCAGCGTATATAAATTATGATTATAATACAATGATGATTTTAATACCTTTGTTTAAAAAATACATAAGTATTCACCTATTTAAAAGTACCTTTATTATGATTTTTTAAAGCAACCGAATGAAGCTTCTGTGGCCGAACAAGGATGAGCCTGTATCTCGATTCATTAGCCCCAACGCCTAATGTACAATACATTTAGACTACCAATTTAATTAAATATCATTAATACGATTTCAAATTCCTAATTCTATTCAATCTAAAATCTGAATCAGAGTTGACGATCTCAGAAAGGATAGACAGATTTTCTTAAATTATAGCTAAGAACAAACTTCATCAATTAAACTTTAAACCAAAATAAACTTAATCAAAATAGATAAGGCACTATAATACCACAGACAGAAACGTAACACTTCTAACTATTTTGGCGTCAGGGATTTTAAATACTCATCATTTATTTCATAATAATTAAATTTAGGTTATGATTTAATAATCACCATTATCTCACCTTTAATAATTTAATAACCTAAATTTAATTATTATGAACCAATTTGATTATTCTTTGCCAAACTATTTTTTGATTACTTCATTTAGGTACATACGAGTATTATTAAACGGCCACTTTTTTTACTTACACACCTGTTTTGATAAACTGAAGAAACTAAAAAAAAGACTCGTCAACAAGGCTGAATTGGGCCCGTTTTTGGAATCGGTGGTAACTCAAGCTGCAAAATTGCCAAAATAGACAGTTTTTCTTTTTTTCTTTCTTTTCTTTAAGAATGCCAATACCATAACGACCTTTTTGGCGCTTCAGTAATGCATCCGACTGCCTCACCTTGAGTCGTAAATTCGATCACCGCTTATTGTAAATACTTGTATGGAGGAACACGTCTTTTTATTGGTCTGGGTGTTTCATATATTGTAAATTTATATTATTATTTTGCAATTTGGATCTATATAAACAACTATAATACTATCTATATATCTGAAAGCTACCAGTAGGCGATGATGCGGGGGAATTTTGATGCTTGTAAATAGTGTAAATCATCATCACCATCATCATCAACAGCCTTTACTAGTCTACTGCTGAACATAGGCCTCTTTTGAGAAAGGAGGTTTTGGCCTACTATACCACGCTGGCCAGACGGGTTGGTATAGGGTTTGTTTCAGGTTTACTTCTCTTTGCAGTGATGTTGTCCTGCGTAGTTTACTCCCTTAGTCAGTTCTTACCACACCCTCGGGATGAATAGGGTGGTGACACTCTGTATTCTTAATCCATCACCACACGGATAGTACAATAGTGTAAATGTTGTAAATATTTTAATTGCATAGTAATATATTTATTTTTTACTGTAAGCTTAGATATTGTTAAATAATCTTTATAAAATAGTATCTATTTATCATTATCCGTCGTTATCTACAACTTATAGCACATGTTCTGCTTTATTTCAGTCTAAACAGTGATGTCATGTTTCAGAACAATATTTTTATTTTTACTGTATCAAATTCCTCTAAGTACTGTATATGAAAAAAATTAATGATATGTATGGTGCATGAGAATATTTTCTGGATTTCATTTATATTTTGTAAATAGATAAAAATAGAATAAAGATTGATGAGAGATGCGCTCAAAAAGATAAAAAGTAATAATTACTCCGTCTATAAACATTTTACTTTGCTGGATAAGATCCTTCTCAATTAGTCTTTTGAGAAGGATCCTCCTCCTTCTCATTGAGTTTGAGCACGACAAGGAGTGCTACTGTGTAAGAAGCTTAAATGAATTAATAAAATTACCTTATTGTACGCATCGGCCTTTATTTCAGGTTTTGGGGCAGTATCAAAGAGATTCAACCTGGAACTTTGAAATAGATCGGCACTTGAATTTTCTCTAGTGAACAATTCTGCAGTGGAACTCTCTCTGTTCAAAGTAGGTCTTGCTTTTACGAATGGGTTATTTCTTGCTGCGTGTGATTTCTTCAGCCAGTTAAATTTGGTCACGGTTTCAGGACCTGGTGAAGGTGTTGGGGTATCCGTAGGAGTATCATCGGGAGTTCCTGATGGTGTATCAGAAGAGATGGACGCCATAATGTTTTCTTCTATTAAACTTGATTTGAAGAAGGATAGTTTGTAGATATTGCTATTTTTCTATCCTTTCACTTCTTAATGTTTGATAACACAGACAAGCACTTTTTTTTATAATTTATTTACTAATAAAAACTATTAGCCATATTTAACATTACACAGACTATATTACTAATAATTAAATTTAGAACATTATACTTAATACACAAATAGGCACGTCTATATCCGTTAGGGCGCCGCGCTAGACTAATAGGTCTGTATTTTGATCGGCGCGCGCGCATACGACTCAGAAAGACACACAACACCGTTTGTTATATATCTCACTCAACTTTGATATTGGCATTATCATAGTTTTTAGTTTATAATGTTTACATTACATTAGATCATTCAACATACTGACTTTGTTTTCAGTGATTTAAAATGTTTTCTTTTGCAGTTGCTTTGCAAATATAATGTATTGTGCAGTTAACTATCTTTGAAGACTGTACTCCTAAACTTTAGTATTTTATAAAAAAAAACTAGTAACTATTGCAAAAAATAGGTTAATTTTTTTAACTACGCTGGAGTAAATCGCCTTTGTCGAATATCTCTTTCTACTCATTTTGGCAGTATTACTATGTAACACTTACACCATTAATACTTATTTTTAAAGTTATATATAATTAATCTATTCCAAAGTTAGATTAATATTTATTTAAAATTGTATCAAAATTAGTCACATTCTTGTAAAGTAATACTTACTAATATTTTTGTGATCGGTAGAGAGTTAGACACCAATCCTGCGTTCCATTCACATTTAAGTCCTTTTCATCCGAAATACACCAAAATTTGACATTCATAAATGAAATATATTTATTTATTTATTAGATGGGTCTTCGAAAAAGACACTTCTTGGGCTTTTAAAGCGTAAACGAACCAACTTTACATCTTTATATGATGATGATGATTTTTATAGATGTATGCTTCGCAACTTTCCAATATCTTTGTATTATACATAAACGTGTATAAAAATACATAATAACATAACCTACATAAAAAAAATAGAAGATTAATTCAGCTGTTTGTTATTCAATGTCACTAACTAATAATTATTCTACAATCATCATCGTCACGTTTAACACGCACTACGGTAAATTATTAGTAGTACATATATATATGTTTTTAGGTTGTAAGGCGCAGACGAGCAGACGGTCACCTGATAGGAAGTAACCATCGCCGCCCATGAACGTCTACACCTCAGGAGTCACAAACGCGTTGCCGGCCTTTCAGGAAGGAGTACGCTCTTTTCTTCTCTTTGATCATGATGAGTTGTACTGTTTTTTATGGTATAGGGGCAAACGAGCAGAACGATCCCCTGATGGTGAGTGACTACCACTACCCTTGGACACTTGCACCTCTAAAGTCATAAATGCGTTGCCTCCCTCTCCATAATTAGGGAATGAGGGTTGGGGCTCCAGTTACCTCATCACTCGGTGAAAGCTACGAAAGAGTTGCTCAACGCCCCCGTTTTCTGTGAAGCCGAGCTTACCCATTTGTGCCGGTGCATTTTTTTTATGTTAGAGGGGGCAGACGAGCAGACGGGTCACCTGATGGAAAGTGACCATCGCCGCCCATGAACGTCTGCAACTCAGGAGTCACAAACGCGTTGCCGGCCTTTTAGGAAGGAGTACACTCTTATCTTGAAGGTTCAGGTCGTATCGGTCCGGATCCTGTCGAGCGCTGTTGCGCCCCCCTCAGAATACGCGGGGCAGCCCAGACATCCACGCCCAGACGTATAGTGTTCTGAGCGTAGATATCCAGACGTTTAACGCATTCTTCAATCCTAAATTTTTCACCCTTGGAGTGGTATTTCTTCTTCTTCTATATATCCCAAATGAAAAAAATAATTCCAAATGACGCAATTCTGAGTGTACCAACCACAAAAAACAGCATACAACCGGCACCTTCTCTTTTTTCAAGTGGGTTAAAACTGTTCAGTTCCATGCAATCTATTCATTGCAAGTCTAATTTAGCCATTACATGTACTTCACCAATACAATGCTCGATGCCAAATAAATTCAAATAAGGATGTGACCCGGATCTAATTTCGATTTGTTACAATGAAGATCGACTTATGTTACTAACCCACTTCCAAAGGAAGAAGGTTCTTTCTCAATTCCGACTGAATTTATTATTTTATCGATTAAGTTGAGGCTGTATATGGGTCTATAGAAAGCAAAACCAGTTCTTTATACCACAAAATACCAATAACGTACAGTAATTTTGTAATAATTAATGTATTTGGTAAAGTTATATAAGATGTTAATAAGCCTTCTATTTACACCTGACAGATAAAAATATAAAAGATTCACCTAAAAATGCAAAGAAAATAAGATGGGATAGCAGATAAGCTGCAATAGTTCTTACTATAATTCTCAAACGAAGGCATAACGAATATTAGGGAAAACAAATTGTCACCTTTTTGGTTGTGTGACTAGGTATTTATAATGTATTTATTTTTTAAATAAAAACAGTGTAAGATTATTCAATAGACAACGGATTACAAAAAGATAGTATGGATGCTATGAGGAAATAAGGGATTTATACCATGCTCACAAAACTTAAAAAAAAAACATAGAAGGTCTGCTTTTTTTTAAAGTTTTGTTATACTTTTGTTATATTTTGGTGTTGTTGCCGAGTACGGTCCTTTGATGCCCTCCTATTTTAGATTTCATATATTTAAAGAACATTTGTTTAAACATATTTAGACAATATTTATCAATAAAACTTTATCTCAATGGCTATTTACACTATTTGTTATATTTATGTTTAGTGATGATAGCCATTTATTTATATAACGGTACCTTTTATAAATGATTGTTTAAGTGACACATGTATAAGTAATCAATACGTGACATGCACTGAAAGTTCCTGGAACTATCTAGTTAAAAAAACAATTACGGAACAAATCCTAAGGGTTCTATTTTCAAAGAAAATAGAATTCTCTAAGGACATGTTACTTTTTATTTTTCCAGAAGGCCAATTCTCGTAATAAAAGTTTGATCAAAAACAGTAAGCAGTTCCGATCTCGTATAGTAATATTACATAGACTTCAAATTTTGTCTACATTCTTGAATAAGACTTTAAGATAGTATCGAAAACAGAAATAAGACAATTAAATCATTCCTTTATTGCTTTTTTATTTACACTTTTTACAATTCACAATTAGAAGGCTTACTCGCGTAATAAAAGGTTCGATCAATATTTTCGGTCGATCGGTATTTTCGTAGTAAAATAATAAAGTATTCCTAAGACTAGCAGATTACCGATTTTCGGTCACCATACGATAAAATCACATTACAGTCCGCGTTGGATGTTTAATACTTTACTACGAAAATACCTTTTATGACAGTTATGAGATCGAGAGTTGATCAGAACTGAATTTTGAACTTTTATTACGATAATTGGATTTCAGATTGTCATTTTGTTATTTCACTGTCGCGTATTTAAGTAAACTTAAGCTTTTTTAATGTACTAAATGCTTGTTTTAAGATTTCCCTATACATTAATTCTCTGGTTCAGAGAAGACAATTTAGGGGACGTGAACATCTTCATAACAATGTATGTAAAGGTCTACTACAAATGCCGCCGATGTCTGTAATAGTTTGGTAAACGGTATATTTTAAATTTGTACTGAATGTGTGTACGAAATGATGTACTTAATTTTTCAGATATAGTAATGTTGTTAATATCACCATTGATGAGCCAATGTCATTACATCGACAGTCTATTGACACTGTGAATTTATGTTAGTAGAATACCGAAATTTTTACCGATGTCAATGGCATCTTAATAGCGTGACCATGGAATTACAAAAATATATATCTAAAGTTAAAAATTATGTAAGACGATCTCTAGTACTACTAATTGTGTATTCCATAAGATAATTTACAAACACAAATACATTGCAACATCATAATCGGCATCATCACTACATTGTCATGCCCTTCATGACTATTTACAAATAAGAACAATTGTGATACATTACAAACATTACGTCTTACGTCAAATAAGGCTCACGCAGCATTGTAACAAAATGTACCTTTTTTTGTTAACATGGTGGAAAAACCCCTTCGGATTTCGGACTCCTTTGAAACGCGATCGTGACGATGCAGGAGCCAAGAGAGCCCAAATCTCGGGAAGACCCGGATCTTGTATTTTAGGATCCAAGCTGAATTGATGTCGCGCTTAACAAAGTCCTATCCCGGGGGTATCCGTAATTATCCCCCAAAAAAATGTACCTACCTAGTATTCAATAAACTAAGCAAATTAATGATAGCCTTAGAAGAAGGCGCTATGAATGAAGTGTCTTTGAAAGATACAATTCGTAATGAGTTCCTCCGAAAAAAAAAACAAAGTTACCGATATAGGTCGCAGAAAAAGAACATTGAAGTGGCATTAAGCTGCCCACATCTGCCGAAATATCGATGGACGCTGGAATTATTACGCTGGAATTAGCGTAACATTTACGCTATTAATCTGTTTCTTACACATGAAGAGATAGAATTGCTCACTTTAACAAGACATTATAAAGTTCAGAAGTAGTAAGTTATCGCAGAAACAAGCTATTCTAAATTTAATTACTACGCCAGAAAGTGTGTTTTGCAGTAGTAGATAGCAGTTGCAGTACATCAAACTGCTTGGTCTTAAACCCTGTCTAGTCTTAAACCTGGGACTCGTCCTGGATAGCCGATGGCATTTCGGGCCACACTTTCTGTAGTTGGCGCCCAGGCTTTTGAGTGGGTACCTAAGGAGTAAAGAATTATCCACAAACACGGTTGCAACTGAGAGAAATGGTTAATATTTTATTCATCTTTTGAAGTATCTTTCAAAGTAACAGATGATTTATTTATTTTCATTATTGATTTTCTTAGTAACCATTTAAGGATAATGAAATAAAGACATGTTATTTTTGTAAGGGCATGACAATTTACGATCATACTACTCACGGCGGGCGGTCTCTGCCAGACAACCTTTATAAGGATATTGACAGATCTAGTTCCGGGTAGTGCGTGGTGAACTGTTATAGGGTTAAGGACAGATGATGTAAGCTCAATACTGTATTGATATAAACTTGTATAGTTTATGTTTATTAATAACTTATAGAGGTTTGAGTTACGGCTGAAACTTTGCGGTATACCCAATTCGGTATGCTATACTTGCTCGAACTATTGCTAGGTCCGTAATTTTTTTTTTTTGGTCCCGTCAGTAGAAGCAATATCCAACTCCTCCAATTTACTTCTGACTAATTTTTTGAGGGTTCCAAGACAGTTTAAATTTTCCTGGGACTTTCCGAGTTTCATTACTCAGAATGTTCGTGGGTCACTGCTGTTGATCCTGGTGTACAGGAGTTACAGTAGTCGGTGTGTGTAGGATTAGTTTCTTTCCTACCATAACCCTCACTTATAACATTTGTAGTGTATAAGCAAGTGTGTAAACTCGCTATAAAATATAAGTCATGTGACCATATGTAACCAGTATATATTTATTTATTTACACTTTATGCACAAATGTGACAGAGGCGGACTTAATGCCGTAGGCATTTTCTCTCAGTCAACCTTAGGGCGATGCAAAGCTATGGTTTAAGACATTTATTTCCTCAAAAGAATATTTACATTCGTTTGTCAGAGAAAATACAAGATAAAAATAGTAAGTAACAAGTGCCGGAGCGGTGCTTAAATTACATATTATTGTTTTTACATCTAAGTAAATAAATATGTAGTACAAAACTATTAATAAATAAATAAAGAGGGTAGCTATCACAAAACAAAACCAGCCGGACCCACGCCTGCCGAGATTACCAAGTTTGCAATATTGCAAGTTGTAAACAAGTATGTTATGCCCGTATTACGTATTGTATGGCGATTGCTATCGTACTTCTATCGAGTGACTGTTATCATGTTTTTTTTTTTAAGACGTCTTAATATTTTGTTTTTACTAAGTATTTATTCTATTAAATATTTACTTTATTTCAAAATATTAAACATTTATATTTTATACTTTTGAATTGAGTATTCATAGAAATACAAGACACCTTTTCTTTTTTTTTTTTATTACTTTTTTATCATTAATTTTTTGTCTCTTCTACTATGTGTGCTCGTTTACTTACGTGTTACTTTGCAGGACATAATATTTGAGCTTCTTTTTGAATAAAGCCATTGATTGGATTTCTTTTAAGTAGTTCGGTAGTTTATTGTAAAGTTGGGCAATTTCGTATTTAATATTTCTTAAGCCGTAGTTGGTTCGCGGTAAAGGGAGACATATATTATTAGCGTTCAAAGCAAAGCTAAAGAGTTCATAGTTCCCTTTGCTTCCAATAACTGTACATGACTGATTTTTTCATGGTTATCATTATAAATTGTTCATACTTATAATATATATATGTATTTGTATGTATGTGTATGTATAATTATATAATGTATATTTATTTATTTTTACACTACGTTAGCTTCAATACACCTAGACTAGTGGGTACTAGTGGGTAGTCTAGGTGTATTGAAGCTAAGTGTTTCTTTTTATCTACTGTCGATTTGTCCATCCAAAGGCCGCCGGTTCGACGCACGTACAAAACGAAGACGTGCAAATTAGATCATCGATCACTTTCGTTGAAGTTAATAGTATTATCTGTGTGCTACAAAAATAACAAATTATGGGCAATCCACAAAGCAATTTAAACGAACAGATTGAGATATCACAGGCAGCAACTGGGAATATTCAAAATATTGCCAAGACCGAACAGGTTTTGTACCACATAAGCACAACAAATATAATTCTCGTGGTTGTCGTACTACTTCTGGAATTGGAACACTGGTTGTGGGATACCGATTATATCGCAGGTGTCATGGGCGAATAGTCGAGAGACACGTAAACGACCTTGTCCTGAGGAGATATCCGAGTATTCTACGCGGGCAACGTAAGCAACAAGCAGAAAATATCGTTTAAAAAAAAACGAACTAAAAACGTAACATTATTACGCGAAAAATTATTCGAGTGTGGTTCAGTGCGTATCTAAAGAAATTCGGTATAGTAAGTAAAAGTAAAAAATATGCTTTGCCGTCATGGTCGCGGTAATAAAAATAACTAGAGACTAATAAATTTAGTACATTTATGTTATGGTTTATTTTACATTATAATTATGTTGTGCTGACAGTATCGGTATCAAAGCCATTGGCATGTACTGATTTTATTATTATACATAATTGGTTAATATATAATATAATATCTAGGAATTGTATAATGAATTATTAAAGTTAATAACATGTTTGGTTAAAATTCGCCCAAATAGGAGATAAGAAATTTTATCTTTGTGTATTAAAGAGTTCAAAGAAGCCGATGTTTTGTACGAACAGTAAAATAATCAGTTAAGGGAAATTTCGAAAGTAAAGGAATTAAAATAAGTATCTGCGATTAGGAGTATTCATAAATACTGTGTTAAAATTAATAATCTGAGATTACTAATTTGTGTAAAAGCTGTCATTCGTTAAAAAACCCCGAAATGGCGAATTTTGACTTAAAAGTAGCTCTTAGCTTATTAACAGTTATGGACTACATACTACAAACTCCAGCGCTCGACAAACTCAACAACGACCTTGTCGAGTATATTTTTAATGTGTATACAAAATAAGGAGTAGTATAATGCCATTAATTATTGTGTTTAATTAATTATCGATCCTGATATTATACATTTTCTTTTCAATATACTCCTAGTTAGTCCTAAAGTATCCGGTTGGCGGTAAATAATTGGCTTGTCCCCGATAACGTCAGTGGAGCCGAAAATACGCACTTGTAAACAAAACAACAACAAGAACCATGAAAATGTATTATAAGATGAATTTATAATTTATGAGCTAACGTAACAATAACTCTTGTGTGTAACATTACCATAACAGTACGACACAATATCACTCGTACTAAGTCTTTACACAATAACACAGTAAGTTTCAATAAATTTCAATAACTTGGCGTGACGTGCGTAACTTCAATGACGTCACGAGCGCTATCTTTGACAGGTGTTTTTGAGCCGCCATTTTAATTATTAATGGAGTTTTAGAGGTTCGATTATATTCGAAAGGAAGTTTGGCGTTAAGGTGCCATTGGACAGAAGCGAAAACAGTCAAAATCCTAAGCAATGTTACACAATGCACAACGCCATATAAAATTTTTGAAAAACCAGAAAATTTAACATTATGATGGGGTTCACTTTAAACCGAATGGAATGTAATAAACACAAAAACAAGAACCCTTCCTATTATTCCCCTAGTTAA
Organism: Arctia plantaginis; assembly: GCA_902825455.1. Lineage (NCBI taxonomy): Eukaryota > Metazoa > Arthropoda > Insecta > Lepidoptera > Erebidae > Arctia > Arctia plantaginis. The sequence goes on along the minus strand of CADEBD010000292.1, from coordinate 5,053,001 downwards.
ATAGTTTAAGTTAAACAGGTAATATCGCGATTTTCTTGGAAGTGGCAAATCTGGTTTGTTGGTTAGTGACCCTGACTTCTAAGCCGGAGGTCGTGGATTCGATTTACACCCAGGACGAATAATTGTGGGATGTGTCATTTGTTCTATGTCTGAATGTAATTTATCTATTATATGTATGTATATTATGTATGTATATTAAGAAATATATAAGTATATTTATCATTAGTCTGGTCACCAAAGCAGAGGCTCTGCCTAGTTTTTGATTAGACGGCCGTGTGTGAGATGTGTGATGTTATATTATATAATTATTAAGGCAGGAACTTACAGAGACCATACTGGAAATAAAAAACACAAACTTCCAGGCCAGTTTGAGTTAAAGGTAGGCGCTGAGCTATTCCAGTTAGTATATATATTATGTATAAAAGAGGAGCAGTGTAACTCCCCCTTTTCTAAAAAAGAAACTCTTATAAGTATGAATGCGTGCATCTATACATTACTAGAAATAGAAATATAGAATAAATATAGAAATATAACATTATTAGTTCCGTATAAAATCCGATCATATAAAAGCAATATACTGAGAAAGATGGGAAAATTCATTTATCTCAATAAAATGTTGAGCAAATGGATATTAACTTCATAAAACAAAAAGGTCGTACCTTACAGCGTACGATCGTGTTTCTAGTAATAAATTTTAACTTTTATAGGTTTTTAGTATTAAATATTAAACTTATAGAGAATTATGATTAAAAATCTTTGCCTGTGTTGGTTTTTTAGGTCGGCTTTGTTCGTAAAGTTATACGAATGGTACGTTATTTATTAATAACTCTCTCTTACAAGACTCAACTTTTAAGTTTCCAAATAAATTATGTATACTCGTATTGAAAAGTTGAGCTGGAATAAATTCATGATCTTGTTACTACTTTGGCAAGTCAAAGACGGAACGCATACTATATAATTATTTTTATGGTCCTTGTGGTTAGGCCAGGTCTAGGACCTGGTGTACGACGCGAGAAGCCGTTAAATGCTGGAGCACAGGACCGGTTGCTGAGGCTAACAATGTGGGAGGCCTGTCTCCAGCTCCGGATGTCCTAACAACAGCAGTTCCCGGATCCCTCCCATTACAGGCGCCGAGTGGCGCACCGAGGGGATTTAGACGGTTCGATTCCGAAAAAAAAACAAAAGAAGACAGAATTGATGTTTTAGTGACTGGCACATGTGATTCTTGTGTCGCAGGACATAGGGGGTCCTTGACGCCGATTGAGAGGCTTGACGTGTTCCGCACGCGATTTTTTTTAAATTGGAGTGAGTAAGTCCCCCACTAAAAGGTAAATTCGCCCGTTCAATAACTAGCAGGCGTCCAATCTACATAGGTATATCCTTTCTAGGGGACACCTGACTCTTTAGTATTAAGACCACGTGAAGGAATACCGTATCGTTTCAGTCGGTTCGAGTCAGTTAAACCAAGTCAGCGTTAGCGTTAGTGTCAGGAGGAAAGAAATCTAGTTTTATATGGCTTTTCAGCGTCCATGATTTTGTCAGAACTTTAAGATATGTTCAGTTTTATAACCAAAGTTACTTTTTTATGAATTAATGGTTTTTACATTTTTTTTACAATACGGCATTTGTATTGTTTAAAAAATTTAAATACCTACACTGCTAGTTTAATATATTCTACATTTTGTTGTGTGCCTTTACTTTAAAAATGCATAGAAAAGATACGTACATATTACAGCATACCACTACGCATTTCTCTCCTTTCAAGTCCCTTCGGGTCGATTCAACATGCTTCTAGACACGTGTAATACAAATTCACAAATACATAATAAGATTTACTTATGTTCACATTACGAGTTCATATTCGTATTTGGATTTCCTAAACATATCGCGGATGTAAAGTAAATTAGCATTAATTTTCGTTTGTTATGGTTCCACGGAAGCGAGATAGCGCCAAACTACGCATAGATGGTATAAGGATAAAACTTGAGTTTTGCTGGTTAAAAATTTCATTTGATAAAAAAACTTATTTTAGGCAGGGGAAACTTCTCTCAGGTTTACTGGTAAACTCTTTTTATATCGCGCAAATTTGGAGAACCCAAAGACAGACAGGAAGTCTATTTGTCTAGCGGTCTGTGATGCGTGTGGATTACGGAGTTTTCTTCTCCCGCCAAGTGGTGATAGCCGTGTATATGGACTTTCTCAAGACGCGCTCAGATCAAGTTATTTTGTAAGCGCCAAGAGGGCAAAAGAAAATTCATATAATTTTCCAAGATTGTGTTGTGTTGTTGAAAATTGACCCAAGAATTGAATACTCCCTTCTTTCATTAATCAAACGTAACCTACATCATCATTATCAACAGCTTATAATAGTCCACTGCTGGACATAGGCCTCTCCTTAGAAAAGAGGTTTTGGCCTACTATACCACGCTGGCCAGACGGGTTGGTATAGGGTTTGTTTCAAGTTTACCTTCTCTTTGCAGTGCTTTCCCTTAGTCGGCTCTTACGACACCCATGGGATGAATAAGGGTAGGAACAAAAAAAAAGTACATTTTAAAACTTACTTATTAGGAATAATATTTAAAAAAAAAAACAACAGAAAAACTCAGACTAAAAATTTTTTGAAGCATGTAGTTTTTGACATGTGAAGGTCTGGATCTGAAGAGCTCAAACTCGCTACTCAATTTATGCATATCATTTACAGATCTACTGGCTCGAATAATAAAGGAATTTTTGCGGTAGTTGATATTAGTTCGAGGTACTGCTTAGGGGTAGATTATGCCTAGTGCGTAAATTATGCGGTACCCTGATTTTAATTTTCTCGAGAAGAATCGAGCAATCTATGTCTTCTTTGCTGATTTTTAATAATGTAACAATATCGGAGACAGTACGTCTATTTGTTAAAGACAGAAAATGATATCTCCAACATCTTGTCACATATCCGTGATCAATACACTTATACTAATACTGCAAATATCTTAAAAACCTTTTTTGGATGGACTCAATACGATCAATTTATATATTACAATGCGGGTTATAAACCGCAGACGCATACTCGAGGATACTGCGTACCAGTGCACAATAAAGCGCTTTAATAGGTTTAATGTTGTTAAAATTTGAGGTTGATCTAATAATAAAACCTAAGGATTTGTTGGCTTTTTTTAAGATGAAGTCAATATGTTTATCGTATATTAGTTTAGACGCCTAAATCCTTTACGGACGCGACATAAGCAAGCGGTTCATAATTAATAGTGTACCTAGATTAAGTGGGATGGATTTTACGCGTAAAATTAACTGCAAGCCACTTGGATACATTTAGGTTCTATTTGTTATGTTTACAATATTTTACAAAATGATTTAGATCCATTTGCAGTAACTCACAATCAGAGGGGCTATTTATGGCCATAAATATATATTTGTATATGCTATACTTATAACATTACACTACGACCAATCGGAGCAAAGCATTAATGGAAAATGTTGCAAAACGGAGAATATTTATTCCTTTTCAGACGTAGACAGGCTTTTTAGGGCACCAAGCCTAGTTGGTACCCTAAAAAGTCTGTCAACAGTCTTTCTACAGAACTTCGATGTCGTGTCTGATAGCAGCGGCTTCACGTAAAAATCGAAGTTCAGCCGTATCGTAGAAGTCTTAAAGCCGACTTCAATCTAGTTTCGGAAATGGGCTCTGAGGGAGAAATTTGCACTTGTCGTTGTCGTTGCTGACTTCGGATGTAAAACTTATTGTATCCTAAATGTATTTCGATTGAATGATGTTCTTGTGTAGATTTAAAAAAATGACAATATCCTAGTATAATAATATGCCTATCCTTACTAATATTATAAATGCGAAAGTGTGTCTGTCTATTACCTCTTCACGCTTAAACCGCTGAACCGATTTAGATGAAATTCGGTACAGAGATATCGTCCGAGTCCCAGGAAAGGACATGGTAGTTTTTATTCCAGAAATCATCCTTTAAGGGGGGTGAAAATGGTGGTGCAAGTTTGTATGCGGAATCAGTAACCGCTGAACCGATTAAGATGAAATTTGGTATGAAGAACTTTGATTCTTGATACCAAATTTGGAAGGCATTTCTACCGCGATAATTGACATTTACATTTACGGTTACAGTGTATTTTGCATGGTTGACAACACATGTCAGTAGAAGTTTTATTTAATTTTTATGGGTCACCTGATGGAAAGCGACTACGCCCATGAATGCCTGCAACTCAGAAGTTATAAAAGCGTTGGCGGCCTTTGAGGAAGAAGAAGCAATTATTTTTCTTGAAGGTTTGAAGGTCGTATCGGTCGATCGGAAATACCGCAGACGATAACTTGTTCCAAAGATTGGTTATGCGAGGCAAAAAGTATCTTGAAAAGCGCACAGTGGTGGAATGTCAATTATCCAAGCCATGAGGATGAAAATTTTGCCGTGTGGAACGGACTACGAAAGCGGCAATTTGCGGCCGGTATTAGTACGAACAATTCCTCGGAGCACGCACCATGATATATACGATAGAGAATGCAGAGTGAAACTACATCTCTACGTAACGCCAAAGGTTCGAGCCGGTCGAAAATCTTTTGGCTATCAAAATTTCGCTGCAACAATGATACATTACTTTACGGGAAAATGCATCTAGAAATACTATGTGATATAATTAGGCCCTCAGTGGAAATGTACTGTGAAACAATATGGTGTGCACTAAATGTAAAACAAACGATTCCTGCTAATAGAACAGTTGCGAATCTGACTGTATGTTCGTCATTGTATTACTACAGTCAACATTTGCTCGACAATTTAATATTTTGTATGTAAATAATATTATTGGAGAGCTGGTCATCCCGGCAGCTGAAACGACGCTCTGTACAAGGAGCTACATACGTAGGTATGCTTTGGTAGGCGTTTTTTTTTTCTAAAATCTATTTTTTACCCCCGTTTTTAAGGTACACAAAATGGACTTAATACCATAAGTATTTACTAACAGTCAACCAAATTTATGTATGAAATATAAATTATGTTAAATCTATGAGTGTAAAAATGTACACGCATTTGAACAATGAAAATCAATAATTAAACTGAACCTTGATGATTTACAATCCTTTAATTTACATTTATCAAAAGATAGAACTTCGCTGTCCGTCTGTTCATGTAGCCGCCTATCTGTTTGATCAAAATATTAAGTAACTATATAGCTTCTTAGAATAATATAAATTTAAGCTTCCAAGTCAAAATGTACCCATTTATGACTTGTCTTTGACACTCATATGTAAATAAAAACTTAAGATATTTACCAATGACTTGGACTCGTTTAACTTTGCAAGAGCAGTATTAAGATATCGAGCAGAAAAAAACGAAATTAATCGTTTATTAATCACTATTTTGCAAATAAGCACACTTACTACCAAACTATTAGCAGTTTACTTTTATTTAAGATTTGCAAAAGTTTTACACCACTTTTAACAAGCCGAATAGTCAGGCAACTGAGCCCCACCACTTTAAACTGTATTTTTTCTGTACCAACTTACATTTATAGTTAGAGTAATGAAACTGTTATACAATAAAGAGACCAAGTAGTAATATACAATATCGATATCAATATCGATAACTTAATCAGACGTAATCAATAAACGAGTGAATAAAGAAATCCAATAGACTACTGTAATCATTTTTTCTGTAGCTACAGTCTTTAAGAAGTAAAAGAACAGCTAAATCGAATCATTAATCTGGGGGCACCGGAGTGGCCCCGTCAAGTCGAGCAAAAAGGCATGGGTTCCATCCTTTTCTCAAAGTCTTCGTCGCCATTCTCGATCTGCTGTAATTTCGTTGTGGAAAAAACTAAAAACCTAATTTTTTTGTGACTCAAAGAGTCTTATATAGCCAGATATATTTCCAAATTACAATTGCTTTTATTACTTTAAAAGTACTTGTATGGAGGACTATTTAAATTACTTATTAGATTGTGTTGTGTTATCAAGTCACACTATTTAGTAAAGAAATAAAAAAAAAAGTAATATTGATAAGGTTAACTATAAATGTTGTTAACTAACTAACAAAGTATCAATTTATGACATAGTTTTGATAGCTGCTCCCATAGATAGGTCAGTAATAAACTGAACAACTTGGTTTATGTTCGATTTAACACCATTTTACGGCAGAAGAACCGCGTTGCGGGACTTGGTAGTGATCAATTATTTTTCAGACGATTGATTACATCCGTTCAGTGAGAGTTTCATTCATTGTTTTAAATAAAAAAATAAACAATGATTGCAATTTTCTTCCCTTTAGTGATAATCTACATTGGATAGTTGTATGTCGAAAGCACATGTATCATAATACACAGTAATATGTTACGTGTACACCACCCTTATACGTTAAGTTATCATTTTCGTAATTAAAAGAAAATTATTATTACCACGGACTTTAACAGAAACAAAATTCGTTAGATCTAATTTTATCTTTTTTATTTTTAACTTTTGTAGTATATATCTTTCTTTTTTCAAGATGTCAATGCATAAGGGTTGAAATCTTTTTATTAGAAGGTTTTAATGTTATATCAATTAAAAGATGGTTGACAGTGTGAAGGAACGACTGTCATGTCCCTCCTACACAAAGGGAGGATCCTCCGACCAGGCAAGGTGATCATGCCTGTTCGGCTCCGGTTCCGTGGTTGATGATGGGAAGTTGCATATATGATAATCGGCAAGAGAATTGTTCATAAAGCGATACAGGATTAGCAGTTACTCCGTAATTCGCCGTGTCTTCGTTTTACGTTTTCGGAGTACGTTTTATTCGTTTCACCGTATGTGGAAATCGTCAATTAAGAGCCTAGACCGCTGAGGCTAACTAGACATTTTGGCAACTGATGCTTTTTATGTTGATGCTTTGAAGCTAACTAAAAAATAATTTTTGAAACTTTCACCCCTAAGGGGGTTTAATTAATTTTATTTTATTTATTTTACATCTTCATGCCCTTATTATTAATAATAATATCATATTTATAATATTCAATATTATATCATATTATTATGCAGCCAACATTTAGGTGGTGTAGAAATCTTGTAGGGTAGGTGCACCGAGGTTACAACTGCAATCACTGATTATAAACGCCTATTTTTTTTTAAACTAAGCAAAATTTACAAATATTATACAATTGCACATATAAATTATAATGTAATACGAATATAATTACACATATATATAGAAATAAATATACATATAAATACATATTCTTAATGTTCGTAGACTGTGAATACTTGAATTTCAGGAGGTGTATTATTGGTTAAGGTACTTCCGCCATCTCGTCGAGAAGATAATTTTGTACATTATTTTTAAATGCGAAACGGTTTGTGGACAGCTTGATTTCGAGTGGGAGCGCATTCCAGAGCGTGAGTTCACGAAGTCGGAGTTGTGAAGGATGCTAACTGACACAAGAGAAGCAAACTATTCGTTGATCTAAGATTTCTGTCGTGATTAGAGGACAATAAACGGATGTAGGGATCGAGGTAGGTGGGTTAAAATGGAGAGTTGAGGAATGAAAAGAGAGAGGTCAGCTGGTTGCGACGGAATAGGTAGCATAAAGCAGACACATGGTCATAATGCGAAGATTGAATATGTATCGAATGCAGTTATCGAGGAGACGGGGAGACGGTCTAATTTATAGAGGAGGTCTGTATTCAGGTCGAAGTAACACACATCACTCTGCATGAGAGAGGTTTTCGTTTTAGTGGGCAGGAAATTCTTAAGACGGTATAGTATTCGCAGGTTAACCGCGTTACTTTCTGGCTCACATGAGTAACTTGAGCACGCCAATCTAGCGTTGAGTCGATGAGCAGGCCTAGGTCCAAGCTATAACTGAGCCGTTGAAGATGACCGTTGGGACTGAAGCAGTATCCAATCTGCTAATCATATGTTTGCTGCCTACTACGATTGCGTGGCATTTGGTAGGGTTTACTGATAATCCGAATCTCATCGACCAGGATTTTATAAATTCAAGGCCCCTGTTGAAGTCGTCGATAGCTTGCGTTATGTCCTCCAACCTTGCTTGTGAGTATAGCTGCAGATCATCGGCATATAGGTGATATGCACACTGAAGGTGTTGAGTTATGAGGTTGATATAGATAGAGAATAAAAGAGGAGATAAAATTCCGCCTGGGTCCCCCCAGTGTGGAGATCGCACGAGCTCGACGACACGTTCTGAACGCGAACACACGGCTGGCGCCCCTGAAGGTAGGTGGAGAACCCTTCCAGTGCCTCTGGGGGTATCTTAAGGTATGTAAGGATTGATAGTAGGATTTGGTGATTGACGGTATTAAATGCGTCAAAGAAATCAAATAAGACCAGAACTGTAACTTTGGTGTCTTCCATGCCCTTGCCCTAATATCGCCAGTCACTTTGAGGAGGGCGGTAGTAGTACCGTGACCGTGCCTAAAGCCGGACTGTAGGGTACTTAACAGTTTTTGTAGGTACACAAATTCTAAAAGCTGCTTGTATACACGAGCCTCGAGCACTCTAGATAGGAAGGGAAGAATGCAAATACAAAGGTCGGAAGTGTTTGGGTAGTGAAGGGTTATTTTTTTTTTGGGAGAGGGATGATGTAAGCCTTACGCCAAAGAGAGGGAAAGGTTCCTGAGTCGAGAGAAAAGTTAATTTTGTGAGTGACTACCGAGAGAGTATACATAACTGGTAAGACCAGTTATGTAGCTCAGGGTTTGATACTTGGTTTGTAGATCCAGTGTGGGTGTGGATGAGAAATTACGATTGAGGTCGTTCAAACCAATTGTGTTTTTAAACTCAGGATGTTGTTTATTGCCAATACCTAGAGTACCGAGAAATTGCCAGATACTGGATAAAGAGGAGGACTCTATGTTTTAAAGAATATGTCGGCGTTTAGAGTTGCGTAACACCTGGTTACACCGATTCCTTGCTGTCTTATAACTGTTCCACTTGTCTTTGCACCGGTCTCTCTTAAATCTAAGAAAGGACTGGATGGATCCATGGTGCCGTGGCACATTTTATTTTAATTGAGTTGATGGGAGCGTATAAGGAATGAATATAGAAGTTCGTAATTTTCTAAATTAGAAACACAAAATAAGAAATATACACGCGGGCAATAGTTGTTAACGTATATGTACGGAAATTTTTTTTAATGTTATATGTACCATCTGTTTCAGATCAGTTAATAAGATTATTAAACATAAACAAAGAAATCCTTCTACTCTATTTATCAACAACATTCAATAGATAATCTTATTAATATCGCCTACAATTCATCGGAAACCTAACAAGTAACCAAACCCAGTTATAGAGCGCTATTAATTCAATTGAATGTTCATCGCTAAACTTAATCTACGAGTATAACTCTACAGGATGGCGACAGTAAATTGATTCTATTTTAATATAAAGTTTTAGCTTTTGCCCGTGCCTCCGCCCACGTGTATATCGGTTATGTAGCATAGCATAGCATAGCATAGCATATGTCCTTCCTCGAGAATCAAACTTTCTCCTTACCAAATTTCATCGAAATAGGTTCAACGGTTATTGATTTCCCATACAAACTTCCACATCCCCAGTTTTCACCTTCTTAAAGGATGATTTCTGACACAAAAACTATCCTATGACCTTTCCTGGTACTCGAACCATACCAAATTTCATTTAAATTGGTTCACCGGTTTAAGTATGAAGAGGTAACAGACAGACAGACAGACACACTTTCGCATTTATAATATTAGTATGGAATCTATACTATGGATTGCTGATGTTAAAGACGATAGGGAATTTCGACCATTGACCGAAAACTAGTCAATTTTTCGTGACTTTTACACCTAAATGACATCTAGATTAGTCCATATTACCATCTGATTTGATCTTTTAAACCAAGGGGATTAAAGGATTACTCGTACATAAACGCAATCCGTATAAAAATGACCCTTAATGCTAAACTTTTACACTCTAAGTATTCTTAAAACAAGTGTCATTGCTTTTATGAAAGACAGCGTCTGTCGTCAACTTAAGTGTTCTCCAGAAACTTGAATGAAATTTCTTCAGGTAACTTGTTGGAAACTGCTGAACTTTAAGTTATAAATTATTGGCAAATTCCTACTAGAATATTCTTTGTTAAATTTGTAATGTTATATAGACATAAAATTTTATCTAGGTTCTCGAATAAGGCTTTGAGATAGATAATGTCAAAAACAGAAATAAGACATTTAAATTATTCCTTTACTTATTTTTTTTAAATATCCTTTTTAGAAATTAGACGGTCAAATGTTTTTCAGAGAACATTTATCAATTTTAAAATGATTTGTTTTTATAATTGTAGAGTGGGTACTCTACATCAGAAAGCCAATTCTCGTAATAAAAAGCAAAAGCAAAGTCCCGATCACGCATCTGTCATAAAAGTAATTTGCGTAGTAAAATAGTAAAGTATTACTAAGACTAGCAGATTACCGATCCAATTTTCGGTTACAATACGATATGATCACATTACAGTCAACGTTGAACGTTTAATACTCCACTACAAAAATAAATTTTAGTTCTGAGATCGAGAGTTGTTTGGAACTGAATTTAGACCGAACTTTCATTACGAGAACTGGCCTTTTGAAATACATTCATTTCGATATCTAAAACTGAAACGTTATTAAAAAGTTTATTACAGGATCGTGTTATAAAAATCTCCATATCTAACAACATTTTTACAGGGCACTGATCATGAAATAACTCTACATAGGCCGCTGCATGGCCGTTGTATGGCAAGCCTTGACAAGTGTCCACAAACACAAGCTACTAGTGTTGGTTTTTAAACACAGATTGAAGAAAGCGCCCAGCGTTTGCAACGTATTTCCATGTTGGCGCGTGCTTGTTTCCCACTGCTCAATTTGATATTAGTTGAGCAGTCAAGAATCAACATTAAGTCTCAATGCTCTACTGGTTGAGTAGTAGGGCTTTTTTTTTTTGTTGACGGGGTCCCTTCCCGGGGAAATCCCTTCGGATCTCCGGCTAGACGATTTTTTTTCAGTTTAGTGCCGCTGTATATTAGAGTATTTAGAGTAAAAATATGTCCACGTCTACCATGTTTGCCTCTCCGAAATACACTAACACACTCGCAAGCGTGTAAACGGCATCCAAGCGTTTGTAAAGGCTTGGAGCTTGTGGCCGTTTGCCAAGCCTCGGCCAAGCATGTAAACTAGGCATAATGAATTCTTTATCTAAGAGCATTGTTTCACTTACTTACGTTGTTGTTGCACTAACGGTTTCACGAAGTTTCATACGTTTTTATGGTCACTGCTTCGCTTTAGTTATGGCGTAATCCTCCAATAATTATTTATCGATATCCGGCCTGGCTATTCGATTCGTCTCTTTGATACAAAGATGTAGGTTGTTTCTGCTTTAGCAGCGGGGAACCTTACAAGGTTCCCTAATAACAGCTTCATTCTAAGGTTTCCCGCTACACAGGATATATTACTAGTGCGAGAGTTGTCTTTTTAAACAAAATAAAAGAATTGCTTAAATGTGGTGAAAGATGTTTGAAGTACGATTGGGTATTGGGACACGAGGCCGTGATATAACTCCGATATGAACCGAAGTATGGCTATGTATATTTAAAACACATTAAAAAAACGATATGAGTATCTATTGTATCCAAGCGCCTACACTAAAACTAAAGCATTAATGAACTACGCATTGCCAATCACCGCTGTCTAGGCGCTTTATTGTTCTTGTTTTACAATACCATCCATCACTATTAAAACTAACGAGAATCACTTGTCTTCTTCTCTCAAATAGCTTGAGGTTTATGAAGAAAAGAGAGAGATGCCGCAGAGAGCCTTTCGATAGAGTTATCACGTGCCACGAATTCGAGGCGAGGCCCAATTTCCGCCACGTTTCAATGTGTCGGGGGTGTGCGGGTGAAAATTCAGTGAACTGAATATTAATACTAATTTTGCATGGCTTAAGATTATGTTGCAACCATAACTAATGGGCAAGTTAAGTCGTTTTAGGGATGCAACTTTGTGGTCTCATGTGTTTTTATTTTCTCAGATATTATTATAATATTACTTATATAATATTATTACTATTTGCTTTTTTTGAAAAATCTTAACTCATTTGCAACTTCTATTGAATAGTTTTATAGAAGCCTCTTAACCTGTTCAGGTAGTTCTGAGTGTAGGTTAAATCATTTTAGACAAAGGTTAGGTCCCAGATTAGCGATATTTGGGGGAGGCTATGCATGAGAATAAAAGAGCCCGGTTTACTGATGTTCGAAAGTATCTGGACAACTACAGTGGGAAAAATATCTCTAAGTGTCATAAATTGCACCCCATTGAGCAGAAATTCCGTTGTTCTTATGTAAGAAATACAGTAACCTGAAAATGATAATTAAACAGGGTACGCTGAAGTGGTTTAGGTAAGTAAAAAGAATGAATGTGGAACAAACTTACATTAATATGGGTGCCTGTGGAAATTGGACCATGCAGAACGTATACTCATCAAATTGAAAATGTCTTGAACAAACAGGCAACTATGAAAGGATTAATGACAGTTCAGGAAGCTCATCAGGTATGCAGGATAGATAGATAGAGGACTATTGTCCCTGGTTATGTATGTATGTATTAATATTTTAAAGGTTTACCTCCAGAGAACATAAATTCAAGGGAAATATTGCTACTCTTCCAAAAAAGTTTAGTTAGACTTCTTGAAGTCTGAACTCTTAGACTCTGAAAGTAAACCGTACCGTATCGATCGATAAATACTCTGTTCATATGAACTAACAGAGTCTTTATCGATGGATAGTAGACTTAAAAACAGCAGACTAATTTTGAATTATTTAACAGTGATTAAATTGTATAGCAGGCCTATGTCCAGCAGTGGACTATTAAAGGCTGTTGATGATGATGATGATGAAATTGTATGAATCTAAGAAAGAATTCCTTCCACAATATTCTTCTTCATATTAATTTGTGTGTGTGGTAACAAGTGTGGTCCTTGTACATTGCTGTGTATGATGTAATTCGCTTGTAATGCATGTTCAGTGCAGAAGTAATATATGAAAAGCACTTAATGACTTTACATAAGCAGTGATGTTTGATGAAATTTTGACGACCATGTTATGGCATGGCATTTAACATGCAAAGCTCGAAACACCACTAATGGTTTATTCAAGAATTATTGTTTTTGAAAGTGAATTGAATTTATATTAGAGTTGCGCGATTATAATCCACCCCGCCCAAAACTCTGTTCATATTAAACTGTTTAGCGATTCAAGGATGTAGGGTACCAATAAACGCCCGTAACTTAGAAGTAATGGAGGAGAATGATTTTGTTTCGTTTGGTATCTGGGATACTTACGATAGAAATCGATTTAATACGTAATCCTAATACTAAAGTATGTTAGTAGGTAGTATTTATAAATAAACATTTATTTTACTTAACAGACTTCAGTCATCATCTACAGTCCTAGCAGTCCACTGCTGGACATAGGCCTCTTAAGTTGAGAAATTTTTGACCTGCTATAACACGCTATATAGGCTACCACGTGTAGGGTGTGTGTCAAATTTTCCTTCTCTTTGTAGTGCTTTTGTCTTGCGTAGATTGCTCTCTTAGTCGGCTCTTACAACTCCATTGGCATGAATAGGTGTGGTGACACTCCTTATTCTTAATCCGTAACAACATGGATATAAATACAAACATATTATAGACAAATTACATCCAAAACACAAAACTTCATACTATTTGGGAATCGAACCTACGACCTCTGGCTCAGCAATCATAATTACTAACTAATGGACCAGCAGATCCATTAATTACTTTATTATCTATTGTCCTCATAAATTTCACCCATCATTAGTCCACCCAGTAATCAATGCTCGCTGCTAACGGTCGTATCATATTAAAGAGCCTTCCTCAAGAGTTGCGCTGTCAAATGTAGAAAGATTTTATAATTCGACCGGCAGTTTAATCTATTAACATGTTCAAACAAAACTAAACCCTTGCTTTATTACATAGAGCTTCTTTTGTTAAAATTTGTTAACTGGACATCACAAGACATGTATTATTTTCTTACGGAATAGTAGATTTCACTCGCCAACATTTACGCATGCGTATTACACGAAAGACGTGATACTGTCTACCCTGGGCCTCTTGTTAGTTTACACCGAATATTTTAGTAGCGCTTCATGGCTTTTACCATCGTAAATATGTACATATATTTACAAGACAGCTTACAGGTATCACGCATTCGTGAGCTCTAGATATCTCACCGGTTATCTTAAATCACGAGAGAAATCTGTAGATTTTGAATGAAATTTAACAAAATCTAATATAGATTAACAGGTTTCATCAAATATGGTAGGATTGGAAAGCTTTAATCTTCTTGTACATAAGGAAAACTAAATATTTGTCAAGAAGATTTTCATTCAGTTTAACCAACTTCTCGAAACTTCTTCTTCAATGTTCATGAGATAATACTTTGGTATATTAAATGTTGAAATACTCGATGTTTACTTAGGGCATACTGAAAGTTTCTAGATTCTGATAAATAAGACGATTTACGATACATTTATTGTTTTTCAAAGTATATTTCTGACTAAACCACTGTACAAAGCAGTTAGACCAGTTTTAAATTAACTGTAAAAGTTAAGTCATGCGGTATCCTTCGAGTGCAAAGCTTCCGAACCTTCCGATGCACATATAAAATGTTATGAACTTGGCTCATTCCAATGCCTAAAAAAGCACGAATTTGCTGGCAAGTAATTTTTTTGTCAGTTTCAATGACTTGTCGTACGGTGTGTGACCTTCACGTATACACAGAACTGCGACATGGTGCTTCATCAATGCCAATTGAAGTCTCTGGCAACTCTTTTGTTAACGTAAGTCACAACGAATATCATAAAAAATCATTGAACGAAAATTTTCACGAGTTAAATTTATTTAAAGAAATATCCAACATGTACATACGATACCATATTGAATATTTTTGTTTTGATATAATATATTTATATTTGATATAAGATATTTGTTTCGCGGATATCAACTACTCATCTATTCGAGGAGAATGCATTTTTACATTTAATTGTTAACAACACGGCATCCACTGGTGGATCACCCGACTTTCACTGGTTGATAACGCGGCGTCAACCCGTGCACCTGTCGACAACGAGTGGACACCGAGGGACGAGGTGGTGCTGGTCGGGTGTCAGGCGGGTCTAATGAGCTAGTCAGCCCTTGAGTCAGCTCGAGGGTGGCGTGGTATCCAGGAGGATTTACACAAATGGAAAAAAACTTCATCATTTTCTTTTGGACGTTAGTTTTAGTTCCTCAAAAAATGCTGAGAACAAAATATTCATGAAGTTATGATTTTTAGGACTATCAGTTATTTTATAACGTCTTTAATCATCAACTTATGGCAACAGTTCGATCAGCTAATTATTTTGAAACGTCTTTGATCATCAACTTTTGGCGACAGTTCAAATAGTTAATTTGTGATGAAAAGTCTTTGATCATCAACTTTTGGCGATAGTTCAATCAGCTAATTTGTTTTGAAACGTCTTTATTAATTAACTTTCGGTGACAGTTCAATCATCTAATTATTTTGCAACGACTGAGATCATCAACTTTTGGTGACAATTAAATCAGCTAATTTATGGATACTTTATTTAATAACTTAGTTTTGTTGCACTGTAACACTACCAAGTTTAGTTCCAAATATCGTTCAGTACTTTTGACAATCGGTTTTTTATCATCTACTTTTGTCGTTGACTGTACTTATGTCATTTATTCGTGTGCCTGTAGGGAACTCATTTCTTCCTTCACTTAGTGAGTTGATTCAGTCAGTCAGTCAACAGTCAACAGACAGTTACCCGGCACAGCTCTCTGGGGAAATGTTTTATTGTCTTACAAACAAACTCTAATCGTTTTTATCCAGATCTGTATTTTAACACAGAATTATTCTTATGAAGACATAGAATAATTTTGTGTTAATATCCACATATGTATAGCGAAACTATAATACAAATACACTTACCATATGATACCGAATGTGGGTTCCTCCAGACCTGACACCCTCGTTCAGCTGGATGGAGCTTACACTGCCCGCGTCGTCATCCATGAAGCCTGTTTTCTTGTAACGTGCCATCTGTAATAATTGTATGTATGTAGTAATAATTGGTAATGGTATTGTAGTTGTAGTAATATTGTTAAGAAATACTCCATTTTTTTATTGCCAATGTTACTAAGGTTTTATTATTATATTTACAGGGATTCGTAGCGAGAGGATATCAGACACATGTATGTGCCTCAGTCGTCGAGTCTGTAAAGTAGACTACTACTTGTTCTACCCGCATTAACAATTGATTCGGTCAGAAAGTACCTACTCAAACTATGATTCCGTTAATTCTATACCTACTTATATTAGAAATTATATATGTTAAAATTATATATATAATTATATATATAAAATTATATATGTATAGATATATATATATATATATATTTTATAATATTATATTTGTCCTGATTTCATTTCGAAATTATACTAATCAATATCAATTAAAATGTCAATTTTATTATATTTTCTATAATTGTTGAGACTTCTAGACTTATTTTATAGTCTTACTATAATCTCTTACTACGGATCTAATTAAGATATAATAATATAATAAGAAAGCTAACTTGTAGACCTTTCAATGATAGAATTTATTTATTTATTTCTTAATACCCCTACTCCAAGAGTGTCCGTACTCCACAACTTGCTCCAAAGCTGGTCGGTGCTGCGGCTGGCTCGGCTCGTTGGTCGTCCCGGTCGGATGCTCCACCACCGGTCGCCGTCGAATGGGCAGCACGGGACCCTTTCCTTCCGACTGATGCAGGTCCTTTCCGGGTACGGCTGCTTCGGAAAGTACCTGCTCTCGGTTGCTAGGAAGGAATTCAGTCCCACCTGTCACCACTGCAATTGCAGTGAGGACTCGGCTCAGCACACTCTGGCAATTTGCATGGCTTGACAATTTGTAGTCATCGGAGAAGATCTCTCGCTTTCGGCCATCATACGCTCCATGACCGGTAGTGATAGACAGAGGTTTTACCGCGGTCGCATTCTTCTGCGAAGAAGTCATCTCGAAGGAGAAGAAGAAGAAGGACCCGGGTGGAACAAAAATCATGCATTTCCATCAAAGGTGTGTATTCACTTGCATTTTAAAATTATAAAATTGTACGAGTACCTGAGGCCAGGTTCTTGAGAGTAACAATCGATCACCAACTTAATTTGAAGGCACATGTAGAACAGGTGTGTAAACGGCTTAGTAAAACTGCGTATGCACTAACACAGCTGTCGAAGAAAATTAGCAATGAAGTTCTGTTAACTGCCTATCCTAGGATGATAGCTTCAATTTTAAGATTTGGTATTATATTTTGGGGATATTCAACTGAGCTTGTATTTAGAATGCAAAAAAGTGTATTAGTGTATTAGTGAGTATGTGTGGATTAAAATCAACAGTTGTGTTCACTACTACAAATTGCTAAAAAATTGACATTTCCTTCCTTATAAATATTTGAGACTACTGTGTTCCTTAAAACTAATATACATCTCTTTGAAAAACTATCGACCTTTTCTATGTCTATATGGCGGTTAAGCACAGCTCTCAAATCTACAAGCAGCGATTTCGTAGCAAACCAAATGGCTATAAAAATGTAAATTCCAGCTATCCTAAGCAACGGTATTCCTTTTAGTATGTACACGAACCTGCAAATAAATTGCCTTTTAAAAAAATGCTCTACAGAAAAGGGTTTGATGAGATACTAAATTACTCCTCTGGGCCGCAGCCATAGACGGTTAGGGTCTAACAGTGTCGGTAAGTCGATCCGTCCTAGGGATCGCAGTGTAAATTTATTTTAAACAAATATGTACAAATTGTACAACGTAACGTATAAATACTTTTTGCATGAAGAAATTCCCACAGATTATCACCTCACCAGAGCCTAGGATGAAATGACATATCGTGACTCTACGAGAACTCTTGCAGACTTGGAACGCCTGATAAACAGTGAACTCACACCGAGAACTTTTAATGAATGTTGCATAAATATTATTTCTGTTCTTATCATTGTTTCCGAATCTACGATGTTTGGGTATTTAACGTGATCTGAATAAAAAGTGTAATTATTTTTTCTTCCACTTCTACAGATCCAAAATGTGGAATAAAAAGCCAGCCTGTGATACCACTTTGTATCTAAACTTTGAGCAGCAACATTAATTTATTTAAAAGTTTCCAACAGGACCGCTGCGTCTGAAATTCAGCTGTCATTTTCATAAAACGAAATTTTATTTTAATTTATTATAGTTCAGAAGATAATTATACTAAAATCTACGAACTTGCTCGTCATCAGAGTTAGACTGTATTTGCCAACTATTTAATATGTATCAGTAGACTGAGTATTCTTTTAAAAACTTTACAAATCCAAGTATATGTTGACTTGTCACGGTACAAAAGTTCTATACGTCATGGTAAGGTCAACTTTTACTAATATACGAAATAAAAAACACATGAAATTCAAATTTTCTACCAGGTTATCTCCATACATAGGAAAAATCCCCTCGGATACCACCTATAGGTGGTATCCGAGGGGATTTCCGCACAGAAAAAAAAAACAAAAGGTTATCTCTACTATAAATTACAGAACTAAAGAAGTCACAAAATAATGGGTTTAGACTTTCTCTCATAAAATATGGCAAATAAATAGACAGTGGTATTTGCATCATCTGCATATTAATTAATTTAGATTTCCAATGTTGAACAATATGTGTCAACTAACTACCGTTGCGTGCGTTGTAATAGTATCAATAGAATAGTATCAGAAATATCTGGTTTTATTCTTGCATATATTGCAAGAATATACATACATATACATATACTATAAAATTTATCTCTTCGGTCAATATATTTAATATTACTTCCCCCAACATTAACTCGTGCCTGTTTGACAATTTTAATCACTATACTAAGCTGTGGTTCGGTTCGTCAAACAATCAAGAGTCTCTTAAACCGTCTACTCAACATAAATTAAAATGATACTAAGCTTGCGAATATTAATCTTTAATAATTAATTTTTAAAATGTGGCTCAAATCTGGTTTACTTGCTATATTGCAGTTTTTTGGTAGACACCATATTTCACAGATCTTATTGTTGATATCTTTAAGAAATAACGTAAGAAAATTAATTAAGTAGGAAACATTTGTTTGTTTGTGTGTATTATATTGTTGCATTTCACAAAATGTCTTGAGGAAACTTCGTATTCTAGATACTTGACGTGAGTGATTTCATATATTATTTTATATTTAGTGCGAAGTTTGTTGCCGTGCTAATATAGGAAGGACTAATTTTGATAAACTGTGCGCCTCCATTTCATTCATTTTGTAGTTGAAGGGGTTCTATCATAGCCGAAGCCTCCCACGATAAATAAGCAAAGTAAGGTAAGAATCTTGATCCTAAGTCAGAATATTTTTCAAAGAAACAAACTCTTCATAGATCCTTATCTGATACAGTGATGTTACTCCCATTGCTCGAGGTTTGTTCACTTTTTTTAATCACAATTAAGAACATCCGTTAAACACAACATTTAATGAGTTCATCCGTTGGGCCTATATATGCCATATTAATGACTGGGCTTGTTTTAATAGTAATTAGTTGGACATTAACCTATCCACATTTTACGCGCGTTGTGTACTTCTAAACCATCAACTCGTCATGATCGCAGAATAATGTCGGTTTTGAAAAAAGTACGGTATTCATTTTCTACCATATTTTAATACTACATTGTCTAAATTATTATCACTACATTGAAGGCAAAATTATATGTATTTTAGGTTTTAAATTATTCAGTATTTGTTTGATAGTAGTTGATAGTAATAACGGTATGTTTTCACTTTTTGAGCATGTGAGTTCAAAATATAAAATGGCACTAGAGAACTATTTGATATTTAAGCCAAGAACTACAGCAGTGGTGTGACAAGAAATGGTGAAGAAAAAATACCCGGTCCTGAGCGACTTTTCTACTATCCACTACAGCAAACCATGGCAAATGTACGACTCGTATCGGAGTTGTATCTTATTCTTTAGGGTTACTGTTAGACCAGGTAAAAGTGCATGCCAGGCAAAATGATGCTAGTAAATAAAAAAAAAGCCCTATAAGTTGGCGGTATTGTTGGTTTTTATAAAAGAATAGGCAAATTTCTAAAATCTATAAACACTAAAAGGTACCAGAAATAGAAATAAACTTGTTGTACCTGCCTCTAGGCTCCAAAAGATAAACAAGTCATTTCGAGGTCAATGTGTCCGATTCTATAATAAAATTCCAAATAGTATACAGCATTTTAGTATAAACCAATTTGTCAGAAAGCCTATTGCTTAGTTGTGGATAACATAGAAGACAAGAAGCTTGGGATTAATTTAGCACAGGCTATTTCGTAGTGGAAATGTGATGTGGGCTAGTGTTTCTTTTATTTAATTTGCCTTTTTTTCATATTTCATTATTCATTCATATTTCAAACAAAAAACTTTGTTTTCTAATATTTTTTTAAGCAGATTTTTTACCAATTATGAGCTGTAAATCATCATCAACAGCCTTAAGAAGTCTACTGCTGGACATAGGACTCTCCTTAGTGTTGTTGTGCTGCGTAGTTTACTCCCATGACACCCACGGGATGAATAGAGGTGATGACACTTCGTATTCTTAATCCGTCACCACACAGACAGAGCTGTAAATGACAATCCTAAATGCCTTATACTTCTAAGTTTTAGGAAATATACTACGTCAAGTTTAACAGAACGATCAAAGATACCACTTTTACGTCGTTGTACGCACGACCCTTTTAAAACACCATGAGTTTACGTTTATGTAAACGTTATTGGCCCTTCATGTCACCAGCCATTTTGTAATAAATTTTGCCAGGTTAAGTATCTAATTGTTCCGTTTTTGTATGTACACATTCTATTGTTCCATGCCAAAATAGAAACACCGAAATTGGAACGAACTACCACGTACTGGGGCCTCACGATACCTAAATTAGAGATTCCTTTTGTTGCAAAGTTTTGTATAAAAGGAAAAATAGTTTATTCTGTACGTACAACTACAGAAGAAACTTTTAACTTTCTTCTGATCTACATTCAACCTCACATAGAATACCAACTTTTTGGACTTGACTTTTCAAATGAGAAAAGGTGTATTAACGAAAAAATGAATATTTATTGCTTGTAAGGTGTATCAAATATTACTTTATTATTCGTGTTAACTCTCTAAGTTAAGTCTGAATGCATGTGTATCGAATGGTACTGCACTGGTAGAGGTTTGAACCTACAATCTGCATTTGATGTAAAATTCGACCTTAGCCATTACATTATCCAATAAATTACCGGAAATAATAACGTCATGAGTTTATAACATAATAAAAAAAGAGTGGAGAAGTAGACGGAGAGTAAAGGGTTTTTGCCTTATTGGGGTGTATGATAAATAACCCATGGTATGTTACAGGTAATGCCCCTTTTTTTAAATGTAAAAAAATGATTTTCAAATAGCTCAATGTGCAAACCATTATGCAGAAACGCTTATTTGTTTCGGAGTGTGCCCTTAACATGTTGAACTATGTTTTAATGGAATGGGAATAACGTAATTGATATAACAATAAATAAAAAGAATATTACATTTTAAAAGAAAGTCTATGTGTTTTATTATAACTCTAATACCTTTGAATATTTTCATTAGAAGTAATAAAATAGGAAAACTCACTATCTCCTACGATAAATATTTACCAAGAAGCAATGTTTTTTACTTCGTTTCGTAAGCCCTCGTAATCGCGTCTATCCAGGATTTATCTTAGGATTGCAAACGAACTGAGCGTAAGTTTGTAACATCATGTATACCTTTGCATTGCGGAATCATTTATACATTCAGGAGTAAAAAGGGGGGTTTACCATAGAATCTCCTACGTCAGATATCTCAAGTAAAATATTTCAAAGCATCATTTGATTTTAAGAATTATTTTATCTACATTTTCTAGCTTAAAAATCTAGGTGAAAGTAACCAACTGTCTTTTTTTTTCTTAGGCGGGTAATAATCTACTTCTTCAAGTAGACATCCCTCCTTGAAACTGTGAATAAAAGGTAAGATGGCAATGTCTGTATTCTTAATTCTTCTATTTCTGTGTCAGTTAACCGTAAACGTTTCAACAAGAACTTAGAAATTGACGTTATCACGACCCACTCTTTTAAAAGAAAATTATATGCCGCAAACTACAAGACTACTGCAATCTCGTCCTTACCCGGATTTTATCTTATAGCAGAAGTGAGCACAAGGTCAACGGGCCCTGTTTCCATTGGTTCGTGTAATATCATTGTCTACAGGCTCTACAAAGGTCAGCACGAGGCACCTGATGTTATGCTGTAATGGTTATTTTTATGCAATGAGAAAAAGGTTTTGGTGCTAAGTTAAATTATATCTTATACTTTGCAGGGATAAGTAGACATTTATTGTGTATTTTCTCGTTCTTTAAGTTTTCTGTTTTATTTAGCAATATTTTATTCTGATTTAGAGGGAAATCGAATCTGAATCATTTATCAGCAGAATTGTTAGTTTTAGTGTTACTGTTTATATTCAGTTAATTGAATCGAAAATGCAATGAAAATCTATTTTGCTCTTAACCTTTTACATACAATAATACTGTTTCCTGTTTTAGGCGTAATTTATGGACAGTAAAACAGAGTTCCCGTAAGTTTTTATTGTCTGTGATGTTTATTGCCAGCCTTACTTATGGACCTTTGAAGCTTTACGGACCAAGCAATAAATTTACCTACATCATTTTCACGTTAGAAAAAATGCAAAATACAGCACAAAACCCTGAATATTACAAAAATATTATATCTGGACTTATCTCCCATGTGGCCGTCTGTACCCAAATTATACGGAGCCTGTGTTATGATGTCTGATAAACATCCTCCTGATAAACATACTTGTAAATTATCAAACACATACATATTAACAATATGTATGTGTTTGATAATTTATACATACATATTGGTAACCGACTTCAAAAAGGAGGAGGTTATCAATTCAGATGTTTTTTATGTATGTTCGGGCATAACTCCCATTTAAATTTAAGTTTCGGAGACATACAACGGCACTCTAAAAAATGAAAGCAAATCAATATTCGGTCAATTCGGTAGAAGTCGGTCCAATTTTTTCACCATTTCGCGGTCGCTCCGCGAGACAACACATCATCATCAATCATCAAGAGCCTTTACTAGTCCACTGCTGGACATAGGCCTCTCCTTAGAAAGGAGGTTTGGCCTACTATACCACGATGGCCAGACGGGTTGGTATAGGGTTTGTGACAAGTTTTCCTTCTCTCTGCAGTGCTGTTGTCCTGCGTAGTTTGCTCCCTTAGTCGCCTTTTACGACACCCACGGGATGAATAGGGGTGGTGACACTCTGTATTCTTAATCCGTCACCACACGGACGAGACAATACATCCATCCCCTATTGTATAAATAAGACTAAAGCACTGTGCGCTTTTCAAGAAACTTTTTTCTTTGCAAATTGTGGAATAAATTGTCGCCTGTGGTATTTTCGGACCGATACCACCTACAAAACTTCAAGAAACGGACCTCAAATGCGCTTGTGGCTCCTAAGTTGCAGTTATTCATAGGCAGCGGTAATCGCTTTCCATGAGGTGACTCGTCGGCTAGTTTGTCTCTTCTATCATAAAAAATAATGCAATGCTGCAATTGTTTTTAATTATAATCTGGAATCCGCTTTCACTATAACAATTAATCAATATTTTTCAGCATAAACATATACTTTCATTCCAATCTTAGAACCGAATTTACGAAGATAATTCTTTACAAGAAAATTCCTTTAAAAAAAAGTTGAACCGACTTCAAACAATACTAACAAAGAGCACTAAAAACCTAGCAGCAATCGCAGTTGATTTGCCCTCACTTATTTAGAGTTCCGTTGTCTGTCTCCGAAACTCATGATCAGACTATATGAAATTTAAATGGAAACATTTTGGAATAAACACCATTCGAACAAAAAAGAATTTTGAAAACCCGTCCATATGTGAGGGAGTTATGCCCGAACATACATAAAAAAATTAACATTCGAATTGATAACCTCCTCCTTTTTGAAGTCGGTTAAAAGCAATAATAACGTACACGTATTTTCTCTCAAGAAAACCGTCACTTTCCATAAACCCGTAAGTAGGTCAAACGTCTACTTCCGATTTTATGCGGAAATAAAATCCGGTGAAGTATACGTTATCTGGCGGATATTACACGGAAATGGCGCGCGATCAACAAAGGGAGATGAAGGACTGCGTTTATAATGAACGGCACCGGATAATACTTTGGCCTATACAATAGCAGAATATTATTTATTGTACTTCTAGAATGTTTATTACTAGAAATGACCAATAGTTTCGCTCTTAAGGTTACCTACGTAAAGTGATATATTTACGAATTTAGAGAGAAGTTCGTTCAATGAAAAGAAATTCTTCGGTAAATATTGGCCGGCTCGAAACAAGCCGTAATACTTGTGGAGGAACGGGTGTCATGTCCCTCCAACACAAAGGAAGGATCATCCGACCAGGCGAGGTGATCATGCCTGGCGGGCCGCGGCCCAACGGTTGATGTTGGGATATTGTATATATGCTAATCGGCGAGGGAATTCTTTATATCGCGATACAGGATTAGCAATTCTTATTTTTTAGTAGTTACTCCGTAGTTCGGTGTCTTCATTAGATGGCGCTGTAGTATGTTTATGTGTCGAGTCGCCACATCACTCCCCTCCAAGACCGGAGGTCGATATATCATGAGTCAGCTGTCTATGCCCTGTTGTGGAGCGTGCCAGTGCCAGTAGAGAGTAGTTCCAGTGAATCGGAACTGAGTGCCGCTAGTTCCAGTGGGTCGGAACTGAGTGCCGCTAGCCCCAGTGAGTCGGGTCTGAAGTCCGCTGATCCCAGTGAGTCGGGAAAGCGTGCGGTGCGCGGTGCTGCGGTGAAGTCCCCAGTGAGTCGGGGCGGTTGCTGCGTAGTGGCTGGCTGCTGCGTAGACGGGAGAGAAAATGCTCTTCTTACGTGGACCGTAGGTGCAGTGTGCTGTGCCTAGACGCTGATGAGGCCGTAGAGGTAACCAGGCTGGAGCGGTCGCTACCTGCGTGTGGTATCCCTGTAGAGGCCGAGGTTGCTGGCTGGCTGAGACTTGATTACTGCTCATCGCTGTGGGAGTGTACACGATGGTGCTGCTGATGATCTGCTCCTTTTGAAGGCTGCTTCCAATCACGTCGGGGTCACCACTGTGGAGGAACGGGTGTCATGTCCCTCCAACACAAAGGAAGGATCCTCCGACCAGGCGAGGTGATCATGCCTGGCGGGCCGCGGCCCAACGGTTGATGTTGGGATATTGTATATATGCTAATCGGCGAGGGAATTCTTTATATCGCGATACAGGATTAGCAATTCTTATTTTTTAGTAGTTACTCCGTAGTTCGGTGTCTTCATTAGATGGCGCTGTAGTATGTTTATGTGTCGAGTCGCCACATACTAATACCACGTGGTAGATAACACGGTCTGACAGAAAACTGTTGTTAAGCAATGCCTTCGTTGTGTTTTATATAGTGAGGTAGGTTTACGGAGGCCCAACCCAAATTCTGGCGTACTCTAATGGCGGCAACACATCTGTGTCTCTTCAGTTGATCAATGAACGGCGGTAGTCACTTACCAACAGGTGACACGTTTACTCGTTTGCTTTCTATACCATATAAAAAACAAATATTATACAGATCATATACACTGTACGGTGAACCGCACATTTAACTTTATTTAAACGGCTGACGCTGCGCTGCGCCGATTTACGCAATCCGTACATACTCAAGTCAATAAATTTAGTGTTTATTTAGCAATCATACAAAGCGGTTTTATTTTGACACTCCTAACTCAGCATCTATCAATTCTTATCATTTTTATCACACATCTGTAACCCTACATACATCTGTAACCCTACATATATCTGTAAAGTTACATACACTTTATTTGCTTTCACATCGATGTGAAAAATATACAGAAACTTAAAACTGTGGACTGTACAGTACAATCAGTGTATTTATCTCTGCAAGCAATTACTACGAGGCTCTGTGAAGCTTACCACACAGACATGTTAAAAGCCGTGAGGAAAAACTCATTAAGGCAGACGAGAGTACACAGTCTGGGCTCCGGATAATGAAATTATTCACTCGAGTCAAAACAACTAAAATTACTAGACTAAATAATATAAAAATACCGCTTATCATCAAAATAATCTGATTATAGTAGATACAGTAAAATGTGTTTTGTAGTAATAATGTAATAATTATCTTCTTGTTCTTTTCTCAATTAGGGATTTCCGCATTAGGAATATATCCTGTGGGAACTTTACAAACATACATGAAACGGACACAAAGAACACCCAGACTCAGAACAACAATTTGTGCAGTCAAATATAAGGACTATAAAGATAAGGACTAGAAGGAATTGAAGGATAAGCTCAATGTGTGTATATTGCTTTCTAAATACAGAAGAGAAAAAGAGAATAAAAGCATGTGAAAAAGTAAGCACTGACATAAGGTACTCCTCATTTCAGTTCACCTCCTACCAACATGGGTATAAGAGAAGAGAATATCCTCTTTCATGCATTCCGTCCACAGTTTCTTTAGTCGTCTACTCGATTACCAATCGTCAACGTCCACACATAAAACTCTCTTTGCCGAAATTATGCAAATCCTTTCACATTTTCATACTACGATTATTATTTTATTAACTATCTTTGATACCGCTAATGTTTCCATTCCTCACCTTGTTCACGGCAGTTCTGTTTTCGTCTTATAAAATTTGTTATTTCTGCCAACTACTGTAACGCAGGAAAATAAAAAAACGACGCGGCCAAGTTGATAATGGCCTACTTTTTTAATTGTTGATATTTATGACCGCATTTTCATAGGTATAAATTAGGATAGGGATAATTAATGTTGCTGGCCTTCAGGGCTCCCGCCCATACTGGGCACCCGTAAAGGGCCATGGACCGCACAATCCCCGAGTAGAGTCTCCTGCAGGAGTCATCGGGTCCCTTCATGTTGGGCAGCGCGTGCGTTTTATTAGACCCAGATTTGTTTTTAATAAATTATTATGTATTATTTATTAAAAACAAATCTAATGTAATTAATATAAGTACTCTGTGTATATATACTATATTTTTCATGAATTCTCATTTTTAATTTCTTTTGTGTTCATCTACCATGTTTTAGCTCTGCATCGCACTAAGGTTGACTGGGAGAAACTGCCTACGGCATTAAGTTCGATTTTGTCACATTTGTGCATAAAGTTTAAATAAATAAATATTATAAGTACGCACTTAGTTATGGTTAACAGTGATGAAGGTTTTAAGTAGAGCTGTAACGAAGAACCCAATATCTATTGCCTATTTATTTCTTCAGTACTACTTTTTGTACTGTACTCAGGGGTTAGTAGCAATTTGTAAATAGTTCAAACTGCAAAATGGTAAAGGTAGGCAATTTATGTAAGCTATTGCTGCTATGTCCAGCAGTGGACTATTTAACTAAATAAATATTTCAATATAATCGATTTCAATATAATATTTCAATAAAATATTCATAAATTTCTTTGGGGCCATGAGTTTCTTTTCCATTCTCCTCTATCATTCGTCAGTTCACTGCTTACTCCTTTCTACCCATATCCTCTTTCACACAATCCATTCATCTTTTCTTTGGTCATCCTCTACTCTTATATCCATCAACTTCCATACTTAAAACTTTCTTCACTACATTTTGCTATTGGTTCAAATTGAAATTCTCTTAGCGTTGGATAGCCCATTTATCAAGGAAAGCAAGCATCAATGAAAAATGCAATTGCAAAAACGGATAAAATTTATTCCATTTGAGAAGTAGACGAAGTTGTGCCGAACTGTTGGTATAGTTTTCACTTACTACACTGCGATGAAGTAATATGTTTCCTATAGCAGAGAAACTCCAGCAAGATAATAAGCAAGAAAACAATATTTCCCAAAACACATCTAAGTTCGTTAAGAGAAATGACGCCAAAATGAATGGCCCATAAAGAACGATGCCAACGGCCTGTCCTCCATCACGAGAATTGATGGTAATTGAAGCGCCGACAATATACCCATAAAATTGGTGTATTTTGGCGAGTAACGTAAATTAAACTTGATCAATAAAATTTTATACAAAGTAAAAGATATATTTTATACAAGATAATAGAAATACACAAAATAAGAATAGTAAATCATCATCATTTATTTATCATTTAATAGCGTAGGACACACCGACTCTCACTAGAGACCTTGGGGTCTGTCCATCGTCTGATAGAGAGTGCGAGAGATTTTATTTTGCAAATAGGTGATTAAAAGAAAAAAAGGCGGCGTAGAATAAACGAGGTTAGACTAGTTTTAGTTGTCCTGGTCGTTTTCTGGTCCCGATTTACGGAATTATCAAATATTATTTAAATTCATTTAGTCCAATCTCTAGAAGCAATAGTTATTTTCTTCAAATAATGCCGGAATCCTGGGAATACAAGAAGGTATTTTCGTAGTAAAATAGTAAAGTATTACTAAGACTAGCAGAATACCGATTTAATTTTCGGTTAAAATACGATATAATCACGTTACAGTCAACGTTGGATGTTTAATACTTTACTACGAAAATACCTTTTATGTTAGTTGTGAGATCGAAAGTTGATCGGAACTGAATGGAGACCGAACTTTTATTTCTTTTATTCTGGTGTCCAATTCTCTAGTCGTGGCAGTGGAGCGATCATGTCTAGATTAAGATTTTATGGGACAAATATATTATATTACAATAAGTCGTTTGTTTGAACATGCTTGTTTACTAAACATATGTACTAGTTTTAGTGTATTTTAAGTGTATTCATTATAACGATCTAGTAGTTTATGGGTACTTAAAATGATTGGTGGAACTATGGGTACTTTAAGTTCTAAATTACACTGTGCACGGAATAAAAACAGAGTTATAGCAGTTACCTCAAAAGCTGCAATGCAGTTACGATCTAAATCATGAAATAGCAGCAGTTTACACGAAACTAGTTGGAAAAGTTAGTTATCGTTTGAAAATTACTCTTGTGCTTTGTCTTTATTTAAATATATATTAAAAGAAGAAACTAACTTCGTTTCTTTATTATGTATTGTGGTAAAAATCAAATCAAGTTATCATAAATCTGAAGGTGATTCATTTTTTATAATTTTATTGAATATTTTATATTCAAACATGTAGACACAATCTTGTTGAATTCGTGATTTCAAAAACTGTTTTGAACCACCAATCATCAGTTTTTAAAATAGGAAAGAAGTGATAACTTCACTGTGCTTCTGTCTGACTGTTGATCAGTCAAAATTCACTGGTAACGAGCATGACAATATAGAAATAATTTTTATGGTTACTTCAACTTGTTTAGTAAACATAAAAACTTATGTCTGCGATCTCTTAAATCTGTGCCTAACCTTGGACCTTAACAACCTTCTAAGTAAACGCGTTCAAAAGTCATGGCTACTGAAGCCTTCGATCAACAAAACAACTGTCTTGTTGTATTGTCAATCGAAGATTCGAAGATTGAAGCCGTATATTTTACCTTTCGTAAATAAATCAAATAGGTACGAATATTTTTAATTGACCTTTGAGCCCGAGTTAAACACGCACTTGTCAGGTTGCGTGCTTTGCTTTAGGTAAAATTTTCATGTCATGTATTTTGAGTTGAGGGTATTATTATAGTAAATGAGTATTATAGTGTGCCGAACAGTGGATTGAATGGAAATATATACGATTATGCACTGAAATACCGTCTTATCACCCTGGACGAAAAAGCCCATCAACGATAATAGTATGCAGTACAAATTATTTTGAATATGTGCTATGTATGTGGGTTAATTCATACCTCATAATTTATTTAAAAGCTACTTTGAAAACAGAGCAAAGCGTTTACATAAAGCTTTTGTACCTACTCCTTTGACAGTGTTCCACAGCACTGTCTGAATTTGGTAGCATCGTAATCAGTACTTTATTTGATTAATGATATGGTACATAATGCCCCAATAATTTTAATCCTCTTTTCCAACATCCTACCCAAAGCCGCAACGATCATGTAAATTACATTAAAACGGTACATTTAATTATAGCGAACAGTAAAGTTACAGTTGCATAATTTAACTCATTTATAATTCTTTTGCTAAAATATTTACTGCAAATATTGTTCTCCATTAATAAAAATAAGATGCCATCGATCAAACACTCAGTGGAAAAACATTTGAAAAACAAGTTTAATATCGAGGTTTCAAACTTAAGAAGAATTTCTATTTAAATGTATTCATTCACGTTATAAATTTGTTAAAAGTATTTCGCAAATGGCAAAAATCACACAAAAGGCTTCTGAAAATTAGATACATGAGGAATTAAACCAACGCTCTCTAATCAGAAAACCATATCGTTTTCAAGCAATACAGAATTTAGACAGTAATCTATAAATATGTAAAGGTTAAGTTTCTTTGTGTACGCTACAAAAGCTCAAAAAGTTCTGCACCGATAGAGCTCAAGTTTTGACACCATATATAACCCGCTTTAAAGATTTTTTATGTATGTTTCGCATCAGTTTTGTTCCGCCTTTCTCATCATCATCATCATGATCATCAACAGCCTTTAATAGTCCACTGCTGGACATAAGCCTCTCCTTAGAAAGGAGGTTTTGGCCTAATATACCACGCTGGCCAGACGGGTTAGTATAGGGTTTGTGTCAAGTTTTCCTTCTCTCTGCAGTGTTGTTGTTCTGCGTAGTTTTTTCCCTTAGTTGACTCTTACAACACCCACGGGATGAATAGGGGTGGTGACAATCTGTATTCTTAATCCGTCACCACACGGACGCTTTCTCATCAATGCAACTACAATGTGCCAAAGCGAAGTGTGGCAGGATACAGCTAGTTAATAGTAAGACTGTAGCGTTACTGACCTTTCGCCCCACAGTCTCTCGATACCTTTTAAATTTTAATCCTTCAATATTAACAAGAGCGTCAATTAAACTGTTTATATAAGCAAAAATGTTAATGCGATTTTACGTAAACTAAAAAGTAACACAAACAATTCCACTCTCCAGGAATATACGGTAAAGATAAACACACTCCACCCACATATCACAAAGAACTGCAAGTTTATTTGAGCACATGTTGGGTAAATAAATGAGAAATCAATCAGCACTGAAAGCTTTTTCCAATAGAGATACGAGAAGTGATAACGGATCGATCGATACACCAAATGGACGTCGAATAATGGAGTTTATATGGTCTGAGCTCCATATCATTTGTTTACAATAGAAGCGTCGTTTATTAATCCTCCTTAATTGGTAATTTTTTTTTTTTACTTTTCAACAGCACTATCCTTACAGGCTAACCGTAATGTGACACAGTGGTCCTTAATTACTATAACATATAATAAACATGGTTAAATTGCCTAACTACTCCCAAAAGATAGATACATTTTTGTATGTTGTCGAATCCAACAGCTTAGTCTTCCTACTTAGTCCCTTTCGCCATCCTAGACTTATCTTGTTCCTACTATCCTTTATCCTATTCCCATTGCTCTATCCGTTTTTTTATCTTATTTATCTCTTTCCTTTGTCTTTTATAGAAACGATTTCATTTCTAAAAAGCGTACAAGGACGGTAAACCAAAATTCCAATTTTTGTATTTTCAGCTACAGTTCAGTTATTTTTCAATGACCAGTCCCTTGAAAATGATACCTGACAACTCTTAAGCAAACTACGCATTACAACAGCACTGCAAAGAGAAGGAAAACTTGACACAGCCAGGCCAGCGTGAAAAAGTAGACCAAAACCTCCTTTCTAAGAAGAGGCCTGTGTCCAGGAGTGGACTATTAAAGGCTGTTGATGATGACGATGATGTAACTCTAAAATTAGGAGTCAGTCAGTCAGTCAGTCAACAATGTTTTTAATGTACGTCATTAACAAACATTGATTTTATGATAATGAGTCTGTCAGGCGTGCGATACATATCGACTACAATTAGTTATTTTTGTACAATGGTTTTGACGTTGAAAAACTATTTAGCTATTATTCTATTAACTAGTTTTACTTATGACAAAGCGTATACATTTTTAGTCGTTTTTATCAAGTTATCTTATTGTGGGAGAGCCATGCTTCGGCCCAAATAGGCAGGCTGTATCTAGGCCTCACAGAAAACCGGTGTTAAGGTTATCATGCACTCCTTCTATAGCGGGGGGAGGGCTCAAAGGGCGGCATAGCAGGTGTCTATGGTCAAAAACTGAACTTTAGCAAAACAACTATGGCTCAAATAGAAATTTTTCAGCAACTTTTATTGTTCTAACTAGTCTATATCAAAAGTACAGAAATATCGATTATGACTGACATTGTGACGAGGTCATTGTCAATGGCGCAACACAAATAGATATAAGGGCACGCCTATGATTAGCTCAGTAAGTTGTGTTTTATACGCAATCCGCAATGAGCTTTCGATAGTAATATAATAATAAAAATATAATAAAAAGATAATCTTTCACAAAACAGTCGGTTAAGTTTAATCCTTGTGTAATTTGCAGTCTACTAACTTGACAGTCGTGTAGTCTTTATGTGTATTGTGTTATGGTAGAAAACAACCAAATATTATCTATGTAAAAATTTCCAAACAAAACTCAACGTGCTTTATGATTAGGGCGTAACCTAAGATTAAGGGCGCAACCATTAATTTCGGGCGCTGTTTTCCTTTTAATTTAACCTTCCCCCTTACGGCGAAATTTGGTGTGACCCCCATCACTTGAGATTTACGCTTAACGAATAAAGGGTTAAGAAAAAAGATTTTCATAAAAAAGAAAATTATGCTTTATATAGAATAAAATAATATTAAGATGAGAAGATTTTTAATTAAGCCCCCAACTTAAAACTAGATTAAGTAAGAATACAGTAAAACCTAAGCTTTGGACCACCCATTTAGATTTTTTCTAAATCTTAACCTAGATTCCCTAGATTTGATGAGATTTTATTTGAACTAACCAAGCCCTTTTTAATTCATGGATGCTCCCGAGAAAGAGAAGACAGACTATAGTATTTAGTGACCCCATGCTGTACAGCGTGCTGAGACGCTACCAAGGTCATCACGTCGCTCCATACAAGACGTAACACTCTAAACAGAACAATAAAGCATGTTTTAGGTACATCGTTTTAACTTAAAGGCCGATCCTAACTTATGTTAATTGTTACACTATTTATTTGATGGTTACTCTTTCACGCCTAAACTACTCAACCGATAATCGTGGAATTTCACATTCACGAAATAAAGTCTTTCATCCGGGAAAAAAGTTTGTGAGAAAAATTCATCCACATGAGATCAAATTATTTTAAAAGGGAAAAGAAATGCAATCGACCATTGTCTCAATAAAAACAAAAACAAATGTCCCTCAGTAAACAAGTGTAGTCAGTCGTCCAGAAAAATAATTGATTCCTGATTGAATTCAACTGTTCTTTTACTTCTAAAAGATTGTAGCGACAGACTTATACAGTGCAGATGTTTCAAGTTATTGTTACTAATGAAACAAGCTTAACTTTACAGTTGAAAGTCGAGTTATTTAAATAGTATTTTTCTACTTGATAAACCAATTCTAAATTATATTATAAGAATACCTGGAATGGATTTGCCAACATGGCACTTCCAATAGCATCAATTTGATCGGGTCGCTTCAGGGGCTTCATTTTTGAACTTCAATGCCTTGCAATTTAAACGTACAACGTTCTTAGGTCCAATAACAACGATTTGCTGTGAACTGTAATCGATGTTATTAGCAATAAGGCCTTTGCATGTTATCTGTCAACATTACTTTTACTTTAATAATGGTGTTTTTTCATGATATATGAGGCAAAGGAACAGATGTTTCACCTGATGGGAAGTGACTACCACCGCCCATGAACGCCTGCAACAAAAGAACTGTTTGATACCGGTCTTCTGTAAGCACAAATCAATGCTATAGAACCTGACCCAAATGTGCGCTAGCATGGCCCTCCCACAAATGTATGGCATGAGCTAGGATGTGTTTTAATGTGCAACCACATGTGCGGTCATTAAGATGGCAAGGCACGGCCGGTGATTCCACTTAAACCTGAAAACAAGTCCGGAGTCACGTTGCTTGAAGGTTTAGAGACCGTTTCGGTTCAGAAATACTGCAGCCGACAATTTATTCCACAGATAGAATAGTATAAATATAATTTTATATATCTCTATATCTTTTAATTGTTAAGAAGTGTTAAGTTTAAACAATTAATAAAGAGGGAAAGCAGAAATAATCATATGCAAGTTTCTATTTCTTAAAATCTAAATAGATTTATTCCCATGACACTATTATTTATGACAAGATAACGACGTCAAAGGCCGGTAATCATGTTGTAAATAAATTTATCAAAATAGCTCAGTTTGTTAAAAGATAACAGTATATGGAAGGTACAAGGTATTATGTTGTCGTCTATTCACAGACTTGTCTCCCGTCAGAGATCAAGGGTCTGTTCATGGTCAAAGTGTAAATACGAGAAATTCATAAGTTTTATGAAGAAGTTATAATTGTTAAAAAATGTATCAGATTTGGTTACTATTCTAGAAATTTAGAGTTGATTTAATGATGGGGGTTGATAGGCTGGGCAGGTGGTAGTCTAACTTTGCGAAATCCCTTAAGTTTGGACTCATAGGAAGTTTGATTGAGCTTGGGAACAATTAACAGATCGGCTAAAGTTAAATATATTTTTTTTAAATATAATTGCAATTTTTTATCACAAACCGCGATAAAAGCGTTATTTTAGTGTTACTGTATTATGTTGGCGGCCGGATAGCGTAGCTATTTGTATAGCAGACTGCTACTGTCTGATTTTATGTTTAATATGTATGTATTTACCAAAAAAAGTATATATGTACTTGTATCAGCTGTCTTGTATCAGTTGTCAGTTCAAGCTCTGCTTAGTTTAGGACTAGATGGCGTTGTGTGAATGTGGTAGAATATTATTATTATATTTTTAATGATATAACGAGCAGACAAGTCAATTGATGAAGTGAAGTGCTACCCAATGCACCTGCTACCGTGTTCCTGGTGTTTTAGGGTTAAGTACGCTCTTTTTTTAAAGCATCGTATTCGTCTGTAGATTGTGAGCAAAAATTATTATGTTTTATTTTTAATATGTCTATGTCTATAATATGCATGTAATTAGATATATATCATCATTATCAACAGCCTTTAATAGTCGACTGCTAGACATAGGCCTCTCCTTAGAAAAGAGGTTTTGGTCTACTATACTACGCTGGTATAGGGCTTGTGTTAGGCTTTCTTCTGTCCTTTCTTAGGACCAGACTGTCGGGTGGGAGATGTGTCAAGTTATTATTATAATCAAAATGACTGTTGAATCTTTTTTAGCAGATTTAGTGCAGAGCATTCTTGCTCATATGATACTGAAGAATAGTTGGTTAATTCACTACTTTTTGCTATTACGACAAACGATACGCTATGGTATAATATTACCATAAACCCTATTTAGCACATTGTTTATTCGTATAGATTATTTTAGTCAATATTTTAAAAAGATTAATAAAAGCATGGAGAGGCCGTGGTTTTTACTATTTATCTAGTTATCTGTGTTATGGCTAGGTTAAATACTCTTTTTTGTGACGTCACTGTCCCATTAAAAAGAAGTGGCAAAAAGTTTGAATGATTATGGCAAATACGCTTTTAGTTTTGACTCGTTGTACCTACTATGTGATTTCGGAAGAAATAGGAGCGTTTTCAGGAATACATAATCATTTGAAAACTCATAGTTATTGAGTTGGTTCATTAAGTAGACTGTTCTAAAATCTTATTTTGAAGGAAATCGATACAATATCTGATTGATCATAAAATATCTTCGTCCTTTGTTTTTTTGGTGTAACTAAAACTAACACTAAAAAGAAAAGTCATACCTAAATAGATAAGAAATTATTCCTTTTCGTACTTACTATCTTGTAGTTGCAACTTTTTGACAAAAAGGGACCCTTCTCATTTGAGTCAAAATAGCGTTAAATACTTACACTCGTTTTTTAAAGTTGTTTTAGTCATTTCAATAAACTACCTATACCCAAGCACTTAACTTTAAAGGAAAAAAAAGTGTCTATGACTTCCGTGTCTATGATCTTTGTGAAAATGACACTGTTCCGAGTAATGGTGGTTGTTTACATCACATAGAAATATAATAGAAGGTAAGTAATAAAAATAAAAACTTATCTCTAGAAGTTGACCTCAGATAAATCTCATAATTATAATTACTCTCTTAATTATAATTATTTATCTCATATTTATAATTACGGGCTTGAGTAACATTTGTGTTAACGCTTTTTGGATTAGCTTATTATTTAACATCTATCACTTTTACAGAAATTTCCCTTTTCGAATCAGCCAGTTCAGGGTGTAGTTGTGGAAAACGTAATAAAGAGAGTCAGATGTTTTACATGTAGGCCAGGGAGGTACAACTCAATTATGGTTTAGATAGTTGCCTAAAATATATGTAGGTATATAATACTTAGTAAGTAGGTATTATTAGTTTTTTTTGGAATAGCTCCGATTGCGCATAAAAAATCCTTACGGGATTGAATTTAGATTTGACAAATCAAACAAGGGCAAAAATAGACTTGCTAGTGAATTTAATAAATAACGAAAGCAACTGAACTCATGTTGAGTTTTTACATAGAATAAATAAATAGAACATTTTTATCTACCTCTCGTGCTTACGGATATTATTTTCATTTGTAGTAATGTAAGTTGTAGTCTACCTAATTACATACTTTATATTAATTTACTCTGTATTTATATTTCACCTACTGTTAGATTTTTCAAAGAAACCAAAGAAAAAATAAAAGAAAAGGTAACTTTGGTAATGAGATTTAAAAGCGCATCACAGTTTAAAATACAATTTAACTAGATAGCTTACTTGGCTTCTGTTTTTTTCTAATAATGAAGAAATAGACACCATATGGAATAAGAACAATACAATAGTAAAATACCAATTTTGACGAAAAATAAATGTCCTAAAATACAAAATTATTAAAAACGTACTTATTAGTGTATAAAAAAAAATCGAATGGCGAGGGAAACCGCATTTATCATTTTCTTATACAGATATTTTTAACAAACTAGAATACTACAGGGCTATTTATACGGCTAAGCTTAAAACATGCTGTAATTTTCATGCGCTTAAAATATTTTACCGTTATTCCGGACTTCAGATGTAGTGAGGGCATGGGTCCAAATATTTAAGTTAAAATACCACTTCACTCCACATTTAGTATTTTAGGAATAATGTTACTATTCCCTAAAAACCGCGAATATTTCGGGCGCGAAATAATACTGACTCCCGACTGATGGCTCGATTGAATGTTTTGGTCGCAACGACAGGAACACTTCACGTAATGATCGGCTTAGCATTATTGTGAATAGCGCCATCTTGTAGAACAAATGAGACATTAATCCAAAATTTTAGTCAAGTTAGCATGCATTTATAATTTAACCCTAATTAAGACATAATTTTGTTGTTACTGATTGTAGTTTATTAAATCCTACTACTTTGTACATAAATAGTTAAGGTCCTCTTCTATTTACATATTTTTACATACAGTGACAGGTCAAAGGTTATTTTTAGTGGTGCCATCTTTGTATTTTGTCATAGACTATGATGAGGCTTAGCGAATGGTTTCACAAGAAACTTATCAACCAATCAAAACGAAGGGAGCTATTTTACGCATGCGCAATGGTGGGGTGCATAGTAAATCCACTCAATGAAAATAAAATAATCAGTAGGCATTCGATAGTGAATATTGTTAAGCAGGGTTGCGCGTCTACAGATTTGCGAAATTTTTTAACCGCGATCCCGCCTACACTCGTTTTATAAATAAACTTTGTGTTAGTGTATTATAGTGTTTGGATTTCGTGAAAATGACCAACGCGCCAGTAAAGAAAGTACCGATACATTTGCAGGTAAGAAGTTACTATTAGCACCTGTTGTTTTTACGTAAAATTGCAATAAATGGTACTGAGAACGCTCACCATGTACCTATTTGTGTGTAAATTCTAATACAATATTATTTTGTACCTTATTCTTTAGCTAAACCGACGGTTGGTAATAGACTGGCCTAATTTTCTGTAGAATTTAGGTTGCCGGCAGTTGTTGCGAAAACGTTAGAAGATAAAACCGTTTAAATACATCGACTCGAATCGCAGAGCGAGGAGCATTTACAATTTTATTAAGTGATACCTACTCTTACCTTTCATTACGATTGTCAAATATTTTTGAATTTTATGATAGAATCAATAATGGCTTACGGCGAGGTAGGAAGGTAAAATAATATGAGGTTTTTTTGTAGGTAGGTAAAGCTTCGTTTTGTAGGATATTATAACAGCACGAAGGTGCGGAAACACCCAGGACGTTGCTTAAATCATCTGTTCAAGATGTTTATTGGCCAATGATGATGATATTATAATATCATCATTTTAATTTACCATTATACAATAAATATCCCATTTTTATTATCATAATCTTAATTTATTTATTTGTACTTTAATAGAAAATGGTTATTTAGAATTTTAATTAAATTGCAAAAGAGATTGCAATGTTTGTGTCCTTGATCTCGGTGAGTGACCCCAAAATGGACCCAGGCCACAGCCCTTCGTGTATTTTATGGGTCTACGGTTGGCAATACTCCGAGACATGCGCACAAGGCCAAGGATTTGTGATCAAAAGGTGTCGGCCCTCGGATAAATTATTTCCTGGTCTATTAAACCTCTCCACTATCCGACTTTTTATGTGAGGAGCCAGAGATTAATTATTGTAAGCCTTTGTTTTTTATTTAAATTAAATTAAAAAACGTTCTTTTTATAACAGATACAGTGTATTTGTGAAGAGATAGATGTAGATACCGAAATAGTTGCCATCTTTTTACTACGGTGCTGGTGGAAGCTCATTTTTCATGTTGTGCAGTACATCACAAAAGTGAGATGTCTAATGTCTTGTAACATAAAAAATTGTTTGTTCGTGTTTTATCTGCTGCCATACTCCTCTGTACTATTAGCATAATTAACCAATCGTTGAATTAGTCTGAAGATTTTGATGCGTTTAAGGTACATTCTGGGACTATAGTCACCGACGATATTATTCGGTTGGAAACACGTGGCCATCAGTTCACCAGAATTCTATTTAGTTTATGGATTCCATAACCATTCTGTGAAATGCAAAAAATTTTTTTAGCGCATTTCTACAAACAAATAAACTATCACTTTTTAAAATCAGTACAGTTTAAAGTAAGTTGACAATCAAAATTCACAACTTAAAACTTTTCAGTTTGATGTAGGTACCCTTGGAGGTTAGATTTCATTAAACCAACACTATTCACGAAATGTTGGCTAACAAGTATTAGGCTTAATCAAACTATTATACAAAAACGAACACCTGTGGTTAAATCCTAATTATTTTAATCAGAACAGTCAGAGTAGTGTTATTTACCTTTTTCCCTTAAGTTTTTGTTAATTACCTCTGGATGTTCATTGTTTCGGTGTCAATAATGCTCTGAATGTGGAGACTGTCATAATGGGTTTTAAGATTAAGTGTAGCTAACTGATTAATAGATGCAAATATTATACAATTTCGAAATTTTTCTTGTTTAAAATATGTATATAAAAGAGATAAAAAGGAATTTCAATCACAAATTGGTATGAATATTGAGACTATCTTAGAATAATAAAGCATCTAAGGAGACTACCATACATATGTTAACCTCCAACATTCAAGGTCGAAATGACTGTTTCTTTTACTATGTCTGGTTTAAAAAAAGAAAACAAATCAAATACATACTAATTACTTCGTCCAGTACAATTTTTTTTCAAGGACTACATTTTTGCTTGAAAAATTTACGGCGTTCTTGTCATTACAATTATGCATGCTTGTTGTAGTAATAACTCAATTTCAGTACAAAAACTGGCAGCGTAACGACTATTTTAATTCAAGGCTCATTTCGTTAGCGAACTGTTGTTTACGGACCACGCCCGAAACTAGTTCAAAAACCAGACTTTAGAAGAGCATTCCTGCTTACTTAGATAATTTTTACCCTTTTTGCATAATTGAGAAGAATAGAAGTAGGCGAAGGAGATCTGCTCTCTCGCCTTCTTCTATTCCTTGTATCTGTTGTACTGCTTTATTTATCTCACCAGTTTTCTTCCGCATATACCTAAATCAAAAAGTATTTGTTGGTTTTCGTCAGTTAGCTTTAGTGTACCTAAGCTTTTACTTGCATCTTCTTGTCATAAGTCTAATTAAGTATTTCTGAAAGGATATTTGATTGATCAAGTAAATATAAATAAAAAAGTACGTAGAGAGTAAAGTTTTCGTAATCTTTCTTCAATTAGAAACGAACTATTTATATAGATCTCACACAAGTAGATACAGTATTATTTGATTAACATTAAAAGTTTTGCATAAACTGCTACATCGTCATCAAAGTCCTTTAATGGAAACCACCACCACAAACCTCTGAATAGCTCGCAGTAGATGGGAACATCGTGAAGTACGTAGGACCCTAAAACTAACTCTCATAGAAATCCATGGTTTTACGGTCTTGGTTATTTCTTCCGTCAGAACTATATGGTCTCCGTCTTAGGACAATTTAAAATCCATTAACAAGTGCTCTTATCGCTACGAGAAATCTATAATTTTAAAACAAAAAAAAAGAGTTGTGATTCGACATGCTTTATCAAGATCAAGATAGATTTTAAAATTTAACATTATGCAAAATATACAAGAATTAAAGCAAATGTAAAAAAAAAAAGTTACACTAGTTAATAGTAAACTATGTTAACAAATATTGGGAGTTAATCTCAACCTACTTCTAACTGTCGTATCGAATAGAAACTTGGTATTTTTTTTTTGGTCAAGAAAGTCTTAAGGTCTACCCGCCACCCGATGTTGAGTGTTTCTATGACCTTAAGAGTCTCAACAGTGCATTTTTTGTGCCGTTTTTTTATTCCCCCAACTGAAAGAACAATGCAGGAATAAAATTTCTTAACAGCTGTCTCTGTGAGGCCGTGCTGTCACACCGGTCGAGCCGCCCCATTTGTGCCGAAGCATTGAACATGAGGTGGATAGTAGGGATGCAATAAAATCATATCAACCTGTGTAATTCATATGATTTGAAAATATAAAATCACTAATTTACAAAATCACTGCCGCTTATGATTATAATTGCGTTAGTCTAGATCTAAAAAAAAGTTAGTCTGGCAAAAAGATTGCTTAAGTGTTGGTGCCATTTATGTTGTCTATGACCAAATCACAGTAGAGATTTATCATAGGTGAAATCACAGTGCCTTAAGGCAATCATTTCGTTTAATGTATATAATTTAACAGTAGCAATAATTTAGATTACTAGTGGATAGTGAACCTTAATAACAAGTAAACATTTGTTTTGACGAGTCGACAGCCTAGGGTTAGTAACGTTGACCTGATGATGGAGCAAAGTGATGGGTAGTAAAATCGTTTGTCCTTTTTTTATAAGGTTAGCTGGTAACTCATGTCTTCTTAATTTTTTAAACTATTATTTATGAAGACCTCTAAATTGCGAAGCAATTAATAAAGGAAAATTGTGACTCGTACAGAATTTTTCTGAACTATTTGAACTTAAAAATATTAACTAATAAATCAATTAAATAATCATAACAGATTAGTGCACGTAATTAAAACAATGAGGGTTTCAAATAAGACTTAATGTTAATATTGTTTCTTTTTATTTTAACACATTAACCTTGAACTTTGAAACAGTTATAAAAATTAGGTACATTTATGTAATCAAACCGGACACAATTTGGAGATTCATATTCATATGTATGAATATTCAGATACGGGCCATATCAAATACCATTTTCGTGCACACACGTGCATGAAAAAGCATTATTTTGATGTGAAGTCAAATTCAGATAGGAAGTTACTATTCACTGTGTTTTACTTTATGATAAGTGTATTTCACTTAAATGATTATCATGATGATATCATAATTCTTGAGTAAGATTATACCTTTAACACATCGTTACAATAAGGGTTGTAACGATGTGTTAAAGGAGGAGAAGTTAAGTACTGCAAGCAAGGATGAAAG
Source organism: Arctia plantaginis (assembly GCA_902825455.1). Classification (NCBI taxonomy): domain Eukaryota; kingdom Metazoa; phylum Arthropoda; class Insecta; order Lepidoptera; family Erebidae; genus Arctia; species Arctia plantaginis. The sequence continues at coordinate 5,010,732 of CADEBD010000292.1, read as the reverse complement.
CTAGGTTGTATACTTTTTTTTAAATATATTTAAGCATACATTTTAATGTTTGAAAAAGAAAGATTGTTGACCTACAAACATAATCAAAACAAATATTTGGGTTCATTCTAGTGCATAAGAACAATGGATTGAATCAGCAATGCATTTGTAAGCACTAGTAAAACGTAAATTTTTAGTTTGTATTCGATTATTTAGTGATAAGATAAAAAAGTGCTCCTAAGACATAGCGTGTTTTCTTATTACTTAGACTGTTTTAAGGATATTATTCTTTGAAATTAATTACAATAATACTAATATCTTATCTTTCGTTACATTATGTTATTTATCTGGATTGCTATTATGAAATTTAGAAGAAAATACTAATATGTACGTTTTAACGTACGTACGTTTTAACTTTAAGAAACACGCGACAAAGCATACTTTGTTTAGGTTTCCAACTAGAATAAAACGTTCTCTGGCAAATCAATTGTAAAAATGTATCAATGAATTATATAACAGCATGTTTATAATTATAATATTGGAACGAACACTGTAATAGTCCAATTTATTAATTTCTTCCAAAAATTGCACAAACCATGATCATGAGAATAACGATATCAGTACCTAGCAGTGTGAAAAAATCATCAGTTTATACCAGTACAGTATATACCAGTCACAGTGAGTGAACACCATAGATGAGCTTTGAGACTTTGTTATATTTATGTACAATAGCGTCTGACAACGCTACCGATGGCCAACTGCAAATGGTCTAGCAGCAGTGATTGGTCAAATCTGTTATACACTTCCGTCACTGTTTGCAGGAAAGTGAGAGGAAAAATGTTACATACATCAAAATCTTTGTGTATACTCGTATGTGTGTTTGTGTATTAATCAGTATGTTTGTTTTCACCTCACGCTAAAACGTCGAAATGGCTTTATATTAATTTGGCACACCGCTTTTAGGAACAAGTGATGCAAGTTTCAAGATATAGTCAATATGTTTGTTCGCGTGTGTTTTGAGAAACCGATATCTGTACTGGTTGTACCCGAAATGGGTTTTATTAAATTCTAAGAAAATTATTCCACCTATAAGGATAGAAAATTAAGAAATGTTCATGAGCGGTGGTAGTCGCTTTCTATCAGGTGACCCGTCTGCTCGTTTGCCCCCTATTCCATAAAAAAAATGAAGAATACAGTTGTGCTTTGTGAACTTTAGCTTTGTATGAAGTAATTACCATTGCCGTCATTTTACCGTTTCAAGCATCTGTTTAATTAACATGTAAATATTCAAAACGAAAGCACGAGTACAGTTAGCAATATTAACGGCGTCCACGTCCGGTGTATTTCATTTTCTATACGAAAGACAGTTCCGACATTACAACATACCCAAATGACACCTTAAAATGACTACCTAGAGTGTAAAATCCCTTAAAGTATTCTATGGGATATCTTCGTTACTAAAGTTCCAGCAATCTATTCTTGCCATACCATAGGGGACCCTCCCCTCCTTCATACAAAGGGTCATAAAGATTGATTTACGCATGCGTTAAACTCCATACCTTATTTAAAACGTGTGGTGAAAACATTAAACGTTTTGAAGAAAAGGTATTACTTATATGTTTCAGAGAAATAGCGTAACGATAATTAAAGTTCGTACGAAAATTATTTGCTGGTCGTCAAAATGTCGCAATTTCAAGTAATGCGTGTTCAAGCCGACGATTTTAAGAATTTTCTTTGTTTCATCGATCGATTACATACTTTTGTAATTTTCAGAAATTGATCTTAAGCCAGATGGTAAGATTTCTGGAGACTATAACGACACTTTCTAATAAATCGCCGAATTCTAAGGGTTAAGTTCCTTTCAATACTGAATATGGATTTTTATCGATTCGATTGATAGTTAAGTCGCATTTGGTTCCCAATGAATAACATTATTATATGCACAAATTAGGTAAATATATTTACATTTCTTTTCTGTCACAATTAAAATGATTATTTCATAGTAATTGAAAACACACAATTTTCTTCATGATCTTTAAAATCTTACACAAAATTTTCAACAAGTATTAAATTATAAAATCTATTTTTAATCTCTGTTTTCTAATATAGTCGGTTTTTTTTCTGAAATAGACTTTAATGCATTATGTCACACCAATTGATCTAAAACATTAATTGTGCAGAAACATGCAAATGAACCAATCACAGTATATTAGGCAATTTTATTTAATTCGGTTCATTAGGCCTAAATTGGTCTAGTTTGGCAAGCCGCAGTAGTCAAGGTCTATTGTATTAAATTACAAGAGGCCATTAATATGTTTAGACATAAATTTCATGTTTCTCTAGAGAACTGAGACGACTTTCACCGATTCACACCTTATAAAAACTGTAGCAATACAATGTATAATAATAACCTCACACATCTCACACCGGAAAGCCTAACCTCAAACTAGACAGAGTCTGTGCTGTGGTAGCGAGACTGCCTGACTGATGATAAACAAACTTAAATACTTCCAAGTACATATATACATCTTATAGATAAATTACACACAAAAATAACAATCGCACTCATCACACAATTATTTGTCCTGGGTGAGATTCAAACCCACGACTTCCGAGGAGGCCGGGTCAATAACTAGGCGAATAGGCCCATCAATAGTATCGGTAAGTATTGCGAAACTTCGGATAATCAAAAAGTTTTGTTACTTTATAAATATTATCGCACTTTACACATGTTATACAGAAATAGTTAACAAAAGTAATGTACACAATAGGGATTTTTTAATTCACATTTAGCTGATTTTATCAATCACCAACAGCCTTTACTATACCACGATGGCCAGACGGGTTGGTATAGGGTTTGTTCGGGACGGCCTGCCGACGGGACGGCCTGCCGATTCGGTCGCGGCCTATAGGCCCATCGTGCTGCTGGACGAGGCGGGCAAATTGTTTGAGAGGGTTCTTTCTGCCCGCATCGTCCGGCACCTCTGCGAGGTGGGCCCCGATCTGTCGGACGCCCAATTTGGTTTTCGGGCGGGGCGTTCGACAGTCGACGCCGTGTTGCGCCTGAGGGCCGTGACCGAAGAGGCCGTGAGCTGTGGCGGCGTGCTGTTGGCGGTGTCATTAGACATCGCCAACGCATTCAATAGTCTGCCATTCAGCTGCATCAGGGAAGCACTCCACTATCATGGGGTGCCAAAGTACCTGAGGCGGCTAGTGGCAGACTATTTAGAGGAGCGTACCGTCGTGTACGAGGACCGAGAAGGTAATTTGAGGTGTCGGCCCATGTCGTGCGGTGTTCCACAGGGGTCTGTTCTTGGACCCCTCTTGTGGAACATAGGGTACGACTGGGCCCTTCGCGCCGATTTCCCCCCCGGGCTGGGTGTAATCTGTTACGCAGACGATACCCTGGTGACAGCCCGGGGGGCAAACTTCCAGGACTCGGCCCAGCACACGCTGGCGGTCTGCCCCGCATGGGCGGCGCAGCGCCGGGCCCTCACTGCAGTCATCGGAGTGGATCTCTCGCTACCGGCCGTAGTACGCTCCATGGCCGGTAGCGACAGTTGTTTTACCGCGGTCGCAACCTTCTGCGAGGTAGTAATCTCGCGGAAGGAGGCGGCGGAGAGGGCCCGGGAGGACGACCTCCACTCGGACCCGATCCGCCGCCGGCGAACCGGGCGGCGGAGGCCCGCCTATCACAGCCTCATGCCGCCCTGAGTGTGGCCGCGGGTGGACGGGGTGGGTTTCCCCTCCACCCGCATTAGTTGGCCAGCCGCGACGATATCAACATTGAGACGGAGCCCGCACCAGGAGCGGGCTGGCGCTAGGATGGTTAAAAAAAAAAAAAAAAAAAAAAGGGTTTGTTACAAGTTTTCCTTCTCTTTGCAGTGCTGTTCTCCTGCGTAATTTGCTCCCTTAGTCGGCTCTTACGTACTATATTCTTAATTCGTCACCACACGGATATGGCTGCTTTTTACCTATGCGCATATAAAAAACATTACGTGTTACCATTACAAAGTCCCTATATATCGGCAATAAAAAATTGACATGTCGCCTTTTACGTAACGGCTGTTGATTTATTCAATTTGTTTTTGACAGGTTTGTTGACTTTTTTGCCGATTGATAAATTAGACGTGTATCTCTCTCAATTTGTAATATTTACTACCTTTACAAGCTTAATTTGTGTGTGCCCGTGTTTCTTCGGGTTGTATCTTGCAACAAAATTATCTTTAGTTTGAATGACAATAAATAAATAAAATATAAAGTAAATTATATAACATTATCCTTATAACTTTTTTATAACACTGTATAAAATAATAATAAATATAGTATAGACAAATAAATTTAAATCTGTGTGTCTGTCTGTCTTTCTGTCGGCTACCACTTCACGCTTAAACCGCTACACCGATTTAGATGAAATTTGGTTTGGAAATACTTTGATTCTTGAGGAAAGACATATGCTACTTTTTACCGCGATAACCGATATTTACTTATATAAAAGCATCTCTTAACAAACACATTTTTTTACAGTAGCTTATTTTTAATGCTAAATTTCTTTTTTTTTGTATCAGGTTAAAAACCCCATAGCTATATTTCTACGCCTTGCTGTTTCTCACCTTCCTTCCTGGCAATTTGTCATGGCCGCAGTTCGTATTTCTAAAATTGTTTGTTAAAAGCATGTGCCAAGCAGTTTTCTCTGTTACATTTGTATGGTCACGTTTACTCATTGTTATAATCCTTTTCATTCTTTGTTGAGATATTTTTAATATTAGCAGACCCACGCAACTTCGCGTGCATCTCTCAAAAGGAATAAATTTGCCCCTTTTTTGCAACATTTTTTATTGATGCTCGGCTCCCATTGGTCGTAGCGCGATATTATATAGCCTTACTCGATAAATGGGCTTTCTAACACTTATTCCTAATCCCTACTTGTATTACTTATATCACTAGAAATGCGAAAGCAACTCTGTCCGTCTGTCCATTACGCTTTCACGCCTAAACCGAGTATGATGAAATTTGGTACAGAAATAGACTGGAGCGTGTAGAAGGACATAGGCCACCTTTTATATAAACGAGAATAGAGTGGCAGAATTTTAGCAATGGGAACCTTCTATCAAAGACTTTATCGTTGACTGCCCACTTCACGTTTATCTCTTGTCGGTGTAGGGTATCACCAAAGTATATTAATAAAACACTCCATCAGCACCACTGTCAGTGGCGTATTAACGGGAAAATGATATGCATTATCACATTGATATCTATTCATGAAATTCATAAACTTGCTCAGTCTAAATTAATACCTGTTTGAGAGATCAGATCAGATCAATTTGTGGTTCTAGAATGTATATAAGATGAGACGAGGGAGGACTTCTAGATATTAACTCATAGTCGAATTTCGGCTATTTTTGCAGTGAAAACTTCTTTAAGCGCGTTGAGCATTTTCGAACTAAAAAAAAATATGTATATCCTCCTATGCTATATCCCTACAAATCAGGCCTTCAGTTACTAAATACATGTGGCAACTGCCTGCTCGTCTGTTGTATCGACTACTTGAATATTTTTTTTTATCCTTATTTGATATTTACACTATCTAAAAAACTAATCGTGATATATTACTTTCATTTACAAAGAAACTTCACCTTGTAAACCGTGATTATCAGGCGTTGTATAAGCACATACATATAGTATTTAAATTATTTTTTGACTTCATATTCCACAGGTTCCTTTCACCGTATAATCTTCGACTTTTCTCATTAACAAGCATACAGAACTTTATGTAGTAAGTAGCTTATCTTGTTACGTGTATTGTGTAAGTAATTAACACAGATGTTAATTACTTACACAATACACGTAACAAGATAAGCTACTTACTACAGATGGTGTAGTGGTTTAGGCGGTCACCTCCCCGTTTCCTACTGCGCTGAGTGTTGTGGGTTTGATTTTCACAGTGTTGTCCACACTTTGTGTGATCCACAAATTGTTTTTTTGGAGTTTGCGTGTTCTTTATGTCCGTTTCATAAATGTATGTAAAGTCCCCTGCTACACAGGATATATTCCTAGTGCGGGAATTGTCGTCTTTAAAAATAAAGTTAAGAAAAGAAGCTATTTCTTTCATTAAAATCGAGCTGGTAGTAAGGTAGTATTCATATTTATAACTGGCTGAAGCAACGTTGTCTGCGTTTATCAAAAAGAATACATTTGACCGTTTTTGCAACATTTGTCATTGATTAACGGCTCCCATGGGTGATGTTTTCATTTTTTTTACTTGTGGAAACCTCCTCGGGCCGTCACCCCACCAGGGTTTGCGAGTGAATCTCGTGATTGACTGGACCAATTTCAGCAAAACTAACGAACAGCAATTCATTTTTATACAAAAGAAGATAACCGGCGACTAACAACTATAGTAACTAGACTGCTCATAAACATACACATATTTTTGAGAATAAATAATTATGATAAATAAATTATAACCAGACATAGAAGAATGATTATGCTCATCACACAATAATTTGTGTGGCCTGGGAATTGAACCCACAACCTTTTGCTTAGCGTTTAGAGTCACGGATTATTCCAAACATACGAAGACAAATTTAGTTATGAACGCTTCGTCGATTTGTTTACAATACATTCCCTAAATAGAAAGCGTCAAACATCAACCCGAATTTATAAACATTTCTTAACGATCAATTATGCATACATATGTCACATAATCAAAACGGTTATAACAATATTTACTGACTATCTCAACATACATAACATACTCGATAACTGTGTATGTTATATTTTACCATCATAAATATTTTCCTGTCCTTTTCCCGATCCAAAAAAAGACTTGACTGCTTTCTTTGATGCGACCACCGGCCATTCGCCAACCGTCGCTGGAAATGGGAAAACTGGACTGAGATTCCCTTTCCGTGTTACATGTTGCGTCGTAAAATTCCACAAAATATATATATATATTTTTTAAATTAATTATATTATATATTAATTATACATTTTATTTTTTTCGGCCATTGTTTTTTTCTGTAGATTAAAAAAAGCATGAATTAAAAAACTATAATAAAGTCCATGTTGGTACTTTACACGGAACAGAAAATACATGTTTATTCTGTATTTTGTGGTACTTCATTTTCTAATTGTAGTCTGTAATGTTTTTCATTAGGTCTATTGGATTTTTTAATCAAACATTTTTTGTAGGTTTTCCATTCAACCTTAAAACTACTGAGTAACTACTGGTAATTAATCCCAACAAACGAATAATCTAATCTGCCTAGGTCGGTAACAGAAGATTCTATAGGATGTTGAGTGGTGGTTGTTCCAAGAGTAATCAACAGGTACGAGGTATGTAGTATGTTCTCTAGATGCTCTGGGCATCTTTTGCAATGCAAGAACGATCTTTAATTTCACTTTCAAAAGGTTTTTAACACCTATAACTTTCTTTGCATTGGGACAAACAGCTAAAATACATAAAAGGTACTTGCAAATAGAAAGTGTAACCATTGTTATAATCTTATCTTTTAACATGTACCAAAACAATACGATCGAGTTTTGTTCTACAATCTTTACGATAGAATCATTTGATTTTCCCAGTAGGTACTCTGGTTAAAAGAGTTTTCGTTTTCGTCTATTGTAAGCGACTTTGTTAATGAAACAGGTAAACAAGCAGTCTGATTAGTAACTTATTAGCGTCTGGTAATTGTCTTCAGAATTGTGATGGGAAAAGCATTGAATTTTAGATTAAAAAGTATGCAAGATGAGCATACTACATTCAAAATTGAACTCAAGTTTGTGATCGGATGAGCTTTAGTTTAAGTGAGGTAGTTTTAGATCGAAATGTGTCACGACAACGACACGTACCCACACTAACTGGACCCTCCGCAAACGACAGCGGGATCGCCGGAGTTCACATAGATTTCCCTTCTAGGCTACACTTCAGGCCTCGGCAAAAGATCTGATTATGATGGTTTTAGTCGGTTCTAATCTGTTCTATCACCTTACTCTTTGGCCCTGTAAGTTGACAACCGAGTTTACATACAATCTTGTCGTACATTTATAGATAAAAATGATAGGTATAATATGTCAAAATATCAAATGTGTTTTTACGCATTGAAACTACGTAAACAAAAGATGCTAATGATTATTGTTTACGAAATCAATATCCTCTTGTTTTCATACCATATCGGAATGTAATTGTCGTTACTTGCCCATAACAACAGCGAATTTTTACCCGACTGCCAAAGAAGGAGACTTGTTTTTCCGAGTATCCACGGATATTTCTTTGGCAGGCTCTGTAGCCTAAACGGCTACTAGGGCTTTGATAGATTTTAGCTTTTAGAGTGTCGTTAGATTCGTTTTAATTGTGAAAATGACACTGGGTATAATAAAAATTATAAGAATTAAAATCGCCGCTGTGTAAATTTTAAGTATATTATAGGTACAACGACGATACGTTTTCACGCAGTCAGGTTTTTGTTTTTTCAATAACTAGCTTTTTCAATATGAAGTGTCATTATTCATTTACCGTTTAAACATATCTGTGACAGTAAGTAAAGAAAGGCATTCATCAATTTTCTTTATACAACCGTTAACACATCAAAAAAGATTTTATATTTAGATTTGATGGTCTTGCCATTGCATTTAAACAGAGATGGCAGTCTAATATTAATGCCAGCATGACAGACAGAATTCATATCTAGCATAAATGGTTTAACTCCCCTTTCAATAAGATTTATGAGCGGACAGATGATCGTTATGGAGTGAAAGGAAATGCCATTGAAATGTCTGAAGCAAGACGAGAGACGTTTTACAGTGCACTTAAGATCTGTGGTGGTTAATAATAAATTCTTATCGAATCGTATAGCATGCAGCTGTCATTAGTTTCCAGGTCGCATATTCATTATGTATATTATTAACAAATTCATTCTTTACTTATTCTTTGCCTCCAAAGCTCCCCCAAGGCTACCTAATTAAAGTATCTTAATCAACAGCTTATCGCAGTCCACTGCTGGACATAGGCCTCTCCGATTGCACGCCACGTAGATCGATTTTGGGCTTCTCGCATCTTAAAGTATCTTACCAACATTTAAAAAAAAACAATGTATCAGAATCGCAGAGAGTTGGGAAAACGAATAAAAACTTGCAGTACTTTACAAACCGCTTACCACAGTTTCATCCATGCTTATGGTCACTACTCCTAAGGGTTGGTAACATGTGTTACGTACTCTTTCTACTTTTTTGTGTGTGTGTTTTTTTAACGGGTTGGAAGATCCTCATGGATGTCCTTCGCCTAATGTGAAAGGGGTGGGAGTCGAAAGATTTCTGTCGGACTCTTACCAACTAAAAACCATCCCTGTGTTCCTCTCCTTGCCAATGGAGGGGGGAGCGAGAATCGCAATAGCATTCTTCCGCCACCCCCGACACGTACTCTTTCTACTTGCTATTAGTCTATACCTAACCTTGCTCGGTGAATACTCTATCTGATATATGTTTTAACAAATAAACAATCAACTAAAGGAACTCTACCTACATTATCATCAACAGTCTTTTATAGTCCACTGCTGGACATAGGCCTCCCCTCAGAAAGGAGGTTTTGGCCTACTATACCACGCTGGCCAGACGGGTTGGTATAGGGTTTGTTTCAAGTTTTCCTTCTCTCTGCAGTGTTGTTGTCCTGCGTAGTTTTCTCCCTTAGTCGCCTCTTACGAAACCCACGGGATGAATAGGGGTGGTGACACTCTGTATTCTTAATCCGTCACCACACGGAATGTTTAATGGAATACATTATGTTAGTATTGATATTTCATTTATGAAGAACACTTCAATAAAGTGATATGTAATAATAAAGAATTCTCAAATTCAAAAACCCATTTACAAAAGAAAACGATAGTCATCTTTACAATGATTAGATTAGAGTCTCTCTATAGGATAATATAGTATATCCTCATGCGATAAAAACTATCTTTACCTAAGTTTCGCATTGCCAACAAGCAAATACAAATTCCTCTTTAACAGAATTTCAAGTTAGGCTTATCGATTTTTTTAAATTGAAAGTATCGTTTTCCAATTTCAATTTTAGCATCACATTATCCAACAACTAATAGAGCAGAGAAACTGGCGCAATCGTGCTTCTCTGGATAAGTAAAAGATTTACTTCCTGACTAAAGATAAACTGGTAACCATTGTCATCTTCATCAGCTACGCACTACAACGCAGTCATTTGTCATACGTCTGGGTGTATGTATAAATGTACGCCATGTATAAATATGGTTAACAGCAGTTTGGTTAATATAGTGTGTGTAGCATCTGGCAAGTTTTTTTCTACGGGAAGTATACATTTAATAGACAATAACATCGTGGGTTACAACTACAATCCTAAGTATTAACATAGTAAATTGTTATGCAAACGGGTATTAGGTACATATAAAACAAAGGCACCTTAACTTTAAACGGTAAATTTAAAAAAACCGTACACTCGTGCCCAAACAGATGAAAATCAGCTAGAAACTTCATACATATTAATAAGTACTGAGAAAATGTAACTTAATTACTTTAAGTACAACATAGTACACCCAAGATCATGGTCGTAGGAAAGTAATAGAAACTCGATTAGGAATCCAGACATCGATAACTCGATACGGGACGACATACCGTATATCGATAAAAACGACGATGGATTACGTGTCTAGTATCGTTTAAAGAAAGTGAAATGTTGAAGAATTTCTACACTAGTTTAGATGTGAATTGAATAAGTACCTTTTAATTAAATTTGGTGAATGGTAACCAGGCTGTGGAAAGCAGAACGTGGGTAGGTCGGCGGATGTGAAATAATAAATTACTCATGGCTTTTGCTGTCCTTCCAAATAAAAATTATACGTCTGTTGTGCCCCGAATTATACGTCTTTTGTATCAATTAAAGAGCGTGAAACAAAAATAAAAGGCTAATTCCAGGCGTTGTCATAATTTCGTCAAAGACCCATCCAAATTTTTCCTTATGTTATTAATGCATTGCCATTTTTACTACCTATTTCCGAGACTCGGAAATAAAGAAACACACACACAAACGCAAGTTTTACATCCCAGGCCAAGCCATAGAACACTAAAAGACAGTTTCTCAAAACAAAAACATATTACTTTCGTACGGGCACAAGATAACGCGTCCGTCTTCGTAGTAACAAAACTCGTTATTTATCAAATGGAAAATAAACTCTAAAAACATATTTAAGGCGCATCATTACGATATTGATTTTATCTTTCCAGGCAAATACCTAAGCACATTCAGTACTTAAGTTTTTTTGTTATTAAATAATAGATGGCGTTGTTATTATTTGTAAATCGCGCTATAGTTTGATTACATAATATTTTATAAGTAGTGTAAGAAATTAAATTCTGTGTACGTCGTTCTCTGGGGTTATACGTACTTGAGAATCACTCCTCGTCTACGGTTCTTCCTCGTTTAGTAGGTATCTTGTCCGAAATTACAATAGAAAAGTGAAATTTGTGTTAAATAAACTCACTCGTTACTTTCAAATACTTTTAAATACATGTAAAGTTAATGTTAGTGCCATTGTCTTGTTTGTTTTAAAATACTCATTCAGTTGAGATAAAAAAAAAACGTGTTTACTGTATTGTATCGTGTATAAATGTTAATGACGAAAGACTAATGATCTTACTCATTTTATACATTGTACTTTGATATATTAATTGTATTGATAGTGTTAGATTATTCTATACCTATATTGGACTTAATAACTCTTGCACTCCAAGATTTACCAACAAATACTTTATACTGCCGTGCCAATCCAATACACTGTAACTTTTAAAAACTACTTTTGACTTTGAAAGCTTTGTACCATGTTAAAACCCTAATTTCAATACCACACAGTATTTTTTTAGATTATTGTCTCTTCTAAAATACCCTTACAAACTAATACTTTACACTTAGAATAACAAAAGTGTTGATCAGGGGTACTAAACCGACGTAAAGAAACTGATTAAGCGTTGTTAAGGCAAAACACCGTAAGTCGAGTTACAGTCTTTTGGATATACCCGGCACAAGAAAACAACATAATAAATATGAGGGAGGGATAAGGAGTTAAGACTTCCTTGAAAGTTCATAATGAGCAGTAAGTCTTTGGTAAACTGTAAACTTCTGAAAATAATGGTCATACTTATATTTCTTCCACATTTAATAATGCACAAAAAATAATATTGTAACTCAATCCATTAATAGATCGAAAACAAACAAAAAGAACCAAACCAAACTAAAACTTCGTCTAACACGGATAACCAGTTAATCCTATCTAATCTTAAAGTCAACAAAATGGTGAAGATGACTTGAGAAGTGTGTCAGCCGTCTGCGCTTGCGCCTATGACACAATAACTATGTTATCTTTAGAAGCATTCGTTTTAACGATTATGCAAGATTACGTAGTCGATGTTGACTTTTTCCGGCGGTTATTTAATTAGCAGCTGTGTGATTTTAAATAACCATTACAAAAGTCATATATACATAATAATATTTGTTCAGTGCAAAAAAATAGGGTTAAATGATTTTCTGTTTGCTTGTTATGACATTAGGAGAGGAAGTGAGGCCATAATTTTTAACGCGCTTTTATAAGTCTAATTTGTAATTATATCAACTAATGTTTGCAGTAAATTTTAACCTACTTCTAATTGCCCTTATTTATTTATATTTTCAAGAGTCACAAGTGCTTTGCCGCCTTTTCAGTCTCCCTCTCCCCCAGAATCACGGGGAGGGGAGGTCCTGGAACCACACTCACTCGATGAAAAGCAAACGAAAGAATTACCTATCTCCGGTTTTCTGTGAGGCTGTGGTAACATTCCGGTCGAACCGGGCCGGAATGTTTGTGCGGAATGTGCCTGGAAAAATGCCACGGAAAAAAAACATTTTAAATTTCTTTGTACTATCACATACCTCGTTTTTGTACACCTTTATGGTTCCTCAAAACGTTTAAACGTTCCTTTCCCTCGAGTTGCCGAGTGTCATTCTCGCTATTTTACGGACAGGAGTCAAATCCTGTATAAATCCTATATAAATATAACAAATATATCTATATATTATATAAACTTGTTATGTTAAATTGTGTACGCTTCAGACTTAAAAACTTCTGCATTGATTGAGCTTAAAGTTTGACACGATATACAAACCGCTTCAGAGATTGTTTTAATCTACTTTTTTAGACTGTTTTGTACTCATCAAAGCCCCCACATGTGCCACAACGAAGCGTGGCAGGGTACAGATAGTATTATATTATAGAAAAATCTTAAGTCGGTTTGGGTAGGCTTCAAAAAGGCATAAGGTTCTGCACCGATTAAGCTCAAATTTTAACACAATATACAACATTCTTCAAAGATGGTTTTAATCTTTTTTTTTTAATCACTATCTGCTACTGCGAAGCGTGGCAAGGTACACCTAGTTTATTTAATAAAAAAACATATATTTTAGCTATTCAATTGTTTCGTTTTGCAATTGAAGTGTTTCTTGTAATAGTCTCAAAATATAATTTCTAAATGTTTATTATCAATTCATTAACGTCTTAACGTTGTTTTTACGTTGAAAGATACCAGTATAATAATAATAACTTCACACATTTCACACACGGGCGTCAGATCCCAAACCAGGCAGAGCCTGTGCTATGGCAACTAGACTGCTAATAAACATACTTATAATTTCTAAATACATACATATCATAGATAAATTACACCCATTATCTGCATAATGTTGCAAGATAAATAGATATATGCTTGTATAGCTAATATAAAGCGCATGAAAAACCTTTTCTTTTCTACGAATTTCATTTAAAATAAAACATCCTAGTTATAACATCAGTAGGAAGAGAAGGAACGTGTTATGGGTACAGACAAAAACATATAAATACGAGAAAAGGCTCGATTTTATAAATCTTTGTATGAATGTGAGAGATATGTGCCAACTTTTTTGCTAGTATTATGTCAATGCCGTTTATAAGGAATGGTATCTTAAAACACAATCAGTACCGTTTTTGTTAGGTCAAGGAACTCTCTTTTATTCTGATTTTTATTTAGGTATTTATGATTTTTATTTGCAATGATTAACTGATTTGATTTTAATGTAAACCTGTCCTGTAACCTACTCGTAATTTCACACTAAAGATCTACATATAACCATGTATTATACCTAAATACTTCTTTTCGTTGTAATTGTCATAAGCGATAGGTCCACCTAAAACTTTCCAGACGAGAAGGCGGGGTTTCACTCTTTACAAATCGCGACGTGGCAATGTACAGTTTGCAATATTTTTTACTCTATTTGTCGTATAATATATCTATATCTGAGTTGTATTGTTTGTATAAGCAATAACCATTTATCTCGGGTATATAAATGATAACTTGTACAATTGTATTTCTTTTGGTAACGATAATACTATCAGTGCGTTGTATGTGTAAGAAGTTTAAGGTTGATTGTGTTCTGTGAATTGTGAAAATAAATTTAACAATGTTAAAAGAAGAATCGGTGAGAATTAATAACTTTTTTCTTTCTTAAATATGTATTTATATGTACATAGAAGTAAATATCAATATTTCGATCGTAAATATCGATCGTCACGGTGACCACGTTCGGCCCGCACTAAAATCTCCACCAATCGCAACGAAAAACACAAAGAGCGAGTCGATGTGAAATAATCTCGCATCATTACTGTCTATTGCAGTGAAGCTGTTTGCAGCATTTGACCTATCAATTTCTGAGGCTAGTTTGGGGTTTCCACACCTAAAAAAAGGTGAAATTCTGTACCTATATACTTTTTAACGATATTTATACTGCCGCTAAGGATGTTTCCTGTAATTGTTCTTAAAATTTAGAAAATATCATGAAATAATAAAAAGGTAAAAGTAAGAGACTTAATAATTTTTAATGTGTTACATTTTTCGTCTCGTTTTACTAATAGCAGTGGACGGGATATTATAGCACGGGACTAAACCTCCGTTGTTTTTTGTTGCTATGAAAAATAATTATTTTTGTTTGTACATTTTTATATGTAAATGTAAGGTAAATGCAAGGTAAATGTGCAATACTTATACAATAGGACTTGTTAAAGGTGTTGTTTTCCAAATCATCAAGAAAAGCATCTGGAAATCATCAATCAATACAAAAAAGTGTTTAAATATATACTCTATAATTATAACTTTTAAGTCGAATTCCAGTTCTTCATGTATTTTCATCAGTCATTCATTTACATCAGCCACAATACTGGTGACCTCTTCCATTATGCTCTGCGACCTTCGGTTCCCGGCACTTATTTTACATGTAGAATACTAAATTAACTCCATACAAACTTGACTTGCTATTCACAATTCCTACAATACATAAAACGATTGACGTTCTACATATGATACTATTGTAGTCTGAGTGAATGAAATAGCTGAGCTTCTGCTATTATCAAAATATTTCAGTTCCATTTGGGCCACTGCTAACCTCACTCACTCACTGAAATGAAACGAAGGAATTGTTTAACATAACGCTGTAATATAATAATGTATTACAGCGCAATGGCGGACTTAATGCCACTGGCATTTTCTCCCTGTCTACCTTTGGGTGGTGGGGAAATGTCTGAGGTGCACTAGAAATTCAGTTTTATACGTAACGAGATAATAATAATTTAGGATATGGACAGAACCGGTCTGTCGAATATACATACATACATACTGAGAAACACATACATATATACTTGCTGAGTTACATATATATATATATCAAACTTTAGGGATGTGATGAATCTGCTTGAGTGTCGAGAATTCGAGCTCGGACTTTCGTCTTAAATGAGAGGCGGCTGGGTACTATCCTGATTTTTAAAGGCAGTTCCAGAGGAGGACAGATTGGATTAGGAACGAACAGTGGACACATGCGGAAGTATGAGTGGGGCATAACAGAAGTGGATTGTTTGAGGAACGAAGGGCTTTGTTGTGATTGCAACATAGAAATTGAAATGAGGACGTCAGGTACCTAGAAGGGAAGGGGAAATAGGTGAGTTGAGTATGGTATACATGCCTTTTAAGTTCTGTCGTTTCCATATTTCCCGGCAATTTTGAATTTGGAACTGTTCTATATTCGAATGTGTTTAAATTTTGAATCTTAAAACAGTTGAAAGTATTAGGATTAATGCTATTGTTAAGTCACAGCGTCGATTGGAATCTGTCAGGTTACGTACGAAAATGAATCTTTCTAAGAAAAAATTTCTACAACTTTAGAAGAGGCCTGACACGGCTTCAGTGTTTGGAAGAGCTAACATCTCTGTTCAGTGTTGAAGCCCCATGTCTGCGGACTGTCGAACGCTGGTATTTAGAATTCCAGCGTGGACATACTAGTGTTAGTGACAAATCTCGCGAAGGACGCCCAAAATCCGCCTTCACTGAAGATAACATCATTGCTGTGAGACGACTAATTCTCGAAGATCGTTATGTGACGTATCGAGAGATAGAGGCTCTATTAGGTATCTCAGGGACAACCATTCAGAAGATCTTGCATAAAGCGCTTGGTGTGAGAAAGCTAGTTTGCCGTTTGATACCGCATCTGCTTTCTGACGATCACAAGGCGGCCCGCGTCAGATGGTGTAAGAAAACTCTGCAAAGATTCAACCGAGGAGAGTCAAATCACGTCTACGACATCATCAGTGGTGACGAATCTTGGATCTATGCCTACCATCCTGATTCCAAACAACAATCTACAATCTGGGTCTTTCAAGACGAGGCAAAGCCGACTAAAGTTGTTCGTTCTCGAAGCACTTCAAAGAAGATGGTGGCCACGTTCGTTGGAAAAACCGGCCATGTTGCGACTATTGCTCTTGAAGATCGTAGAACGGTTAACGCAGAGTGGTATACCACAGTTTGTTTACCACAAGTCTTCGCCGAACTTTGAAAATCTAACTCAAAGCGCCGCATCATCCTGCACCACGACAACGCAAGCTCACACAGCGCTCGTCAAACGATTGAGTATTTGAAGCTGGAAAAAGTAGAAATTCTTGACCATCCTCCATACAGTCCTTTTTTTTTTTTTTTTTTTTTTTTTTTTTAACGTGTGGAAATCCCCTCGGACCGTCACCCCTCCGGGGTTTGCGGCGGGGTGGTGTGTCGGACTCGGACCGACTAAAACCACACGGTGTGCCACTCTGCGCCTGTAACAGGAGGGATCCGGGAACAGCTGTTGTTAAGACATCCGGACCCCTCCTAGCGCCAGCCCGCTCCTGGTGCGGGCTCCGTCTCGATGTTTTCCTCTCTTTTTAGGCGACGTCCGGCACACGCGGACGCCGCCCCCTCGCGGCTGGCCAACTAATGCGGGTGGAGGGGAAACCCACCCCGTCCACCCGCGGCCACACTCAGGGCGGCATGAGGCTGTGGTAGGCGGGCCTCCGCCGCCCGGTTCGCCGGCGGCGGATCGGGTCCGAGTGGAGGTCGTCCTCCCGGGCCCTCTTCGCCGCCTCCTTCCGCGAGATTACTACCTCGCAGAAGGTTGCGACCGCGGTAAAACAACTGTCGCTACCGGCCATGGAGCGTACTACGGCCGGTAGCGAGAGATCCACTCCGATGACTGCAGTGAGGGCCCGGCGCTGCGCCGCCCATGCGGGGCAGACCGCCAGCGTGTGCTGGGCCGAGTCCTCACTGCAGTCGCAGTGGTGGCAGGCGGGACTCAGTTCCCTCCTAGCGACCGTGTGCAGGTACTTTCCGAAGCAACCATGCCCGGAAAGCACCTGCGTCAGCCGGAAGGAAAGGGTCCCGTGCTGCCGCCCTGCCCACTCGGCGATGACCGGCTGGAGAGCCTCCACGGCGGCGAAGCCAGCGCGTGGAGTCTCCAGCCGGAACGACCAACGAGCCATCGTGGCTCGGCGAGCGGCTTCGCGCCACTCGCGCACATCCTCGGGCGGAGGGCGAAATCCGCTCTCCGCCCGGAAGTCAGCCACTCGCCGATAAACTTCGGCGAGCACTTCCGCCTCCAAATCCCACGGGGGAGTTCCGGCCAACGCGCATGCCACCTCCGTAGAAACGGTGCGGTAACCGCGTATGGCTCTGACCGCCATTACCCTCTGAGGGCGCCAGAGGCGTACCCTATTCTGGGCGGTCAGAGCCGCCGCCCACACCGGTGCACCGTACAGTGCCATTGACCGGACAACCCCCGTGTACAGCCGTCTTGTCGCGACGCTGGGTCCACCCATATTGGGCAAAAGTCGCCCTAGGGCAGACGCAGCGCCGACCAGCTTTGGAGCAAGCTGTCGGAAGTGCTCGTCGAAGAGCCACCTCCCGTCGAGGATCAGGCCCAGATATTTCATCTGGGCCCGAACCGGTACGAGGACCGAGTTGACCACGATTGAGGCGCCAGGGGGTGGACCACGACGGGGCCCATGGAATAACAGGGCCTCCGTCTTATCTAGGGCCACCCGTAAGCCCAGCGCCTCAATGCGCCCGACCACCAGGGAGACTCCCCCTGTGGCCAGGCGCGCCGCCTCTTGGAAGTTTGCCCCCCGGGCTGTCACGAGGGTATCGTCTGCGTAACAGATTACACCCAGCCCGGGGGGGAAATCGGCGCGAAGGGCCCAGTCGTACCCTATGTTCCACAAGAGGGGTCCAAGAACAGACATCCTCCATACAGTCCTGACCTAAGCCCTAGCGATTTCTTTACATTTTCTAAAATTAAGAAAAGTCTTCGTGGTCAAAGGTTCCAAGTTCTGGTGAAGAAGCAGTCGACGCTTTCAAGTCAGCCATTTTGAACACGCCTACTTTGCAGTGGAATAAATGTTATAATAACTGGTTTGAGCGAATGGAAAAGTGTATTAACCTACGTGGTGAATACTTTGAAAAAACAATAAAAAGTACTATAAGGTTCTAGTTGTGTTTTTTTCTTCAAACGACAATACTTAAAAGGCATGCCTCGTAGAGGGTAGTGATTTTGTTCTTAATCAGTTCCATCTTCAGTCTTTAATAGTCTACTGCTGGACATTGGCCTCTCCTTAGAAAGGAAGTTTTGGCCTACAATACCACGCTGGCCAGACGGGTTGGCATAGGGTTTGTTTCAAGGTTTTCTTTTTTTTGCAGTACTGTTGTCCTGCGTAGTTCGCACCCTTACAAGTAATCGGCTCTTTCGACACCCACGAGATGAATAGTGGTGGTGAAACTCTGTATTCTTAATCCGTCACTACACAGTTTGCAAGTTACAAAAACGATGAATGTTTGCAATGGCTCAATTCTCGTAAAAATAATGTAAACTGTGTCATCGAGAGTTTCTATATACATACCACGTCAGGCATTTACATCGCATAGCCATTTTGCATTTGGGAAAATTAGGTCGCCGCCACTTAAAGGACTTAAAGAATGATTTCTCAGAGGTGTTATATTAACACAAGTTGTTAGTTTCCCATGATTTAAAAAGAGTTTTTTAAGAAAAAAAGTTTTTTTTTGTGTGTGTGAACCTCTTGAAACCGTCATTTAAAACCGATTAAAATCACACGCTAAGCCATTCTGCATGTGTCATAAGTGGAGTATGGGAACATCTTTTATAAAGACACATAGATGATGATGTTAATCATGATAATGGTGATGGAAAAACTAATCTTAACCTCAAACAAAATAATTAACTCAAAACTTTTTTCTCGTTACATTTTAAATGATTCGTTAAGTAAGAAGATAACAAAAATAAAAAAGGATCAATTGTACAAACATAGCTAATTGCAATATTCCACTTTAACATCCTAACACTTCCATATAAGTATGGAAGTGTTAGGATGTTAAAGTGGAATATATTATAAATGTGAAAGTGAGTGTGATTGTTTGTTACGCTTTCATGCCTAAAACACTAAACCGATTTTAAAAATTATTTCATTAATGGAAAGTTATATTGCCTATAATCCTTTCTCCGTCAATGGGCTAACCAACCCTATGAGAGTTTTTCAATTCGAATTAGTAGTTCCTGAGATTATTGCGTTCAACCAAACAAACTCTTCAGTTTTATAATATTAGTAATAATGATTGGATCTTAGAGTTAGTCTTTGCTTGGATATTCCAGAAAGTTCTCAAGGATCATTCCTATCTCCAAAGTAACCATATTTTTTTTGGGTATTGTAAATTTTTTTTTTTTGTGTGCAGTAAAGAATCAGTATATATGTATCTATCTATATTATTTGGCTCCTTGAATAAATGAATAGAAATAAAGGTTATTGTAGACCAAAAAAATTTTTGTGTTGCGTGTCAAATGACCGTAAATATTATTATTTTAACAAGGAATGTATCAAATCAAGGTGTACAAAGGGCGGCCTTATATCGCTAAAAGTAATTTATTAAAGGCAACCTTTCAATGGACAAAGGAGACATATAGGTGAAATCAAGGCTAACAAAATTGTATGGAATAAGAATTTATATTATTTACAAACAAGTTTCAAAGAATAAAAGTATAGCCTCGTACTTTTTTCCTTACAATATTGGCACCTATTATTTTCATGGAAGTCCCTTTGGAGTAAATGTTTGTAGTGCTAAAAGGAAAATATCAAGTTACAATGTCTTAAGAGCATAAATATTGTTTCACGTCGCCTAACCTGTCTCTTTCAAACAATACATTTTAATGGTTAAAAGGAGAAGAGCCGTAAAACTGGTCAATTACGAGTATCATGTAGTAGCTTTTTCCCGCGCCTCCGCCCGCGTTTTGTCTATATTACTAGCCGATAATGTATACATATAACATTACAATATCACCAATAGAAGCCGAGCATTAATGAAAAATATTTCAAAAACGGGAAAAATTTATTCCTTTTAAGAGACGTATAAGAATTCAGCAAGTATAAAATTTACAGACACAATAACGAACAGGATTTAATTATATAAAGTTATTTAAGAGGCTATAAAAGTGTCGCCTTGTTTATGAAGTCTAGAAATAACCTGAGACTACTTCATTTTAAAAAATAAACAAGTATAGATGAGCTTGTATTGAGTATAGTAACACTTAAATGTGTTTATTGGCCTTGAACCGCACTAATACAAAAATACTCTATTCCCATGTGTTAATGAGGTCACAGACATTACGTAACTATAATAAGCAACATGTCTTGTTCTCATTTAGAATATTGAATTTCATATATTTTTATTTTCTATATGATCTTAATAAATATAGCATGTTAGTTCTTCCATCCCAATCGTTAAAATGTTTTGGCTTAAATCCACGAGGTGTATGTCAGTACGTTGAAAATTGAAAAAACTATTTAATTAAATAGATCTATTGATAGAAAGCTTTAAATAATATAAATAAAAAAAGGTAATTAGGTGCTAATTAATTTTATTTTCCTTTGAGAAAAGTAAGGACCACCAAAATAATTATAATAATAATAAAATTATATTGATATAGCCATTGTTACAATACATTAGGACCCTGATTCCTGTGGTAGGTTACAACCTGTGTTACAGGAAACAGTGTCTTCACCCATTTCGTACTACAACAACTATACAATAAGAATACAGTGATAATACAGTGTGTGTGTGTTAAGCCACGCCAGAATAGCCACGTGATTGAAAACACCGATCGTGCACATTTTGACAGCTGATTAACCAATCAGCTGTCTCGCTTGTCTTGTCTTTAGTTGGCGCGTAAAGAGAAATAATAATTTGGTGTATATACGAGTACATGATTAGTATTATGCCTATTTTTTTTATATTTATGTAACATACTTTGGTTTGACTTAAGGGTAAACAATGAATGAAATACTAATTTACGGCTATTATTTTAAAACACATAAAGTGTTCAAAACTGTTTTTGTTGGTTGACACACAACGTCATCTAGTTTCAAACTAAGCAGAGCTTGTACTATAATAAAACAAAATAACAAATTGTTAGAACTTTCGTTAAAGTGCGGACAGTTCCATAGTAGTTAACTTTAATTAAAAGCGTTCATCAACAGCCTTTAACAGTCCACTGCCGGACATAGGCTCTCTCCTTATAAAGGAGATTTTGGACTGCTACACCACGCTGGCCAAATGGGTTGGTATAGGAATTGTGTCAAGTTTTCCTTCTCTTCGCAGTACTGGCGTTCTGCGTAGTTTGCTCCCGTAGTCGGCTCTTACGACTCCAACGTGATGGATAGAGGTGGTGACACTCCTTATTTTTAATCCGTAACCACGGGACAAATACCATGGACAAATAGACGACGCTCGTGGTGAGAAGTCGGAAGCTATTATTATCCTCCTTATTACATATTTATTACATTTTTTTTAAATATAACTAAGTAAAAAATACATGTTTAAAAATATAACAAATAGTAGACAACCGACTTCGGGTACAAGACACCGGTTGTTAGGACCCCAACGGATTATATTTGTTTTTCTTTTTCAAACTTCAAGATTCTCGTCATGAGGAACGGAGATATCAACAATCATTGCGCTCTAATCGAACTATCACCACAATCAGGCTTAATGTCAATGTCTTGCCATCCTTGTGCTAGGACAAATTTGTTGAGTAAGGCTCCCCTAACGAGGACCCTAGTTACACTAAACAAGGTGGCACAAAATATTGTCATTTTTCTTGCTGTCTGAATGAGTTCACAAAAGTAACCATATTTACGAGTATTATATGTCATAGTAATTAAGGACCACACTGTCGCTTTAGGGTTAGCGTTTAACGATAGTGCTGTTGAGAAGTAAAAATAATAAATAAATGGTCTGTGAAAATTAGATCGACCCTAATTCAACGTGGCCACAGGAATCAGGGTCCTAATGTATTGACATTAGGACCCTGATTCCTGTGGTAGGTTACAACCTGTGTTACAGGAAACAGTGTCTTCACCCATTTCGTACTACAACAACTATACAATAAGAATACAGTGATAATACAGTGTGTGTGTGTTAAGCCACGCCAGAATAGCCACGTGATTGAAAACACCGATCGTGCACATTTTGACAGCTGATTAACCAATCAGCTGTCTCGCTTGTCTTGTCTTTAGTTGGCGCGTAAAGAGAAATAATAATTTGGTGTATATACGAGTACATGATTAGTATTATGCCTATTTTTTTTATATTTATGTAACATACTTTGGTTTGACTTAAGGGTAAACAATGAATGAAATACTAATTTACGGCTATTATTTTAAAACACATAAAGTGTTCAAAACTGTTTTTGTTGGTTGACACACAACGTCATCTAGTTTCAAACTAAGCAGAGCTTGTACTATAATAAAACAAAATAACAAATTGTTAGAACTTTCGTTAAAGTGCGGACAGTTCCATAGTAGTTAACTTTAATTAAAAGCGTTCATCAACAGCCTTTAACAGTCCACTGCCGGACATAGGCTCTCTCCTTATAAAGGAGATTTTGGACTGCTACACCACGCTGGCCAAATGGGTTGGTATAGGAATTGTGTCAAGTTTTCCTTCTCTTCGCAGTACTGGCGTTCTGCGTAGTTTGCTCCCGTAGTCGGCTCTTACGACTCCAACGTGATGGATAGAGGTGGTGACACTCCTTATTTTTAATCCGTAACCACGGGACAAATACCATGGACAAATAGACGACGCTCGTGGTGAGAAGTCGGAAGCTATTATTATCCTCCTTATTACATATTTATTACATTTTTTTTAAATATAACTAAGTAAAAAATACATGTTTAAAAATATAACAAATAGTAGACAACCGACTTCGGGTACAAGACACCGGTTGTTAGGACCCCAACGGATTATATTTGTTTTTCTTTTTCAAACTTCAAGATTCTCGTCATGAGGAACGGAGATATCAACAATCATTGCGCTCTAATCGAACTATCACCACAATCAGGCTTAATGTCAATGTCTTGCCATCCTTGTGCTAGGACAAATTTGTTGAGTAAGGCTCCCCTAACGAGGACCCTAGTTACACTAAACAAGGTGGCACAAAATATTGTCATTTTTCTTGCTGTCTGAATGAGTTCACAAAAGTAACCATATTTACGAGTATTATATGTCATAGTAATTAAGGACCACACTGTCGCTTTAGGGTTAGCGTTTAACGATAGTGCTGTTGAGAAGTAAAAATAATAAATAAATGGTCTGTGAAAATTAGATCGACCCTAATTCAACGTGGCCCGACTATTCTCCAGGACTGGGTCGGGCACATACTTATAGTATGGCACTTCTAATATTTTATAATTCTATAAACGAACGCTATCAGACTTGATATTAGCACTTACAAGCTTCTTCAAAGATAAAATAGATAAAGTGAAAAAATATCAATAATCTAAAGAGAAGAAATGAATATTATCATTTTGATAACTGTGTGTGTTTACTTTCAAATGATAACATATATAATAATATGACTCGTAGTATTATGGCATTAACTCTAACCAAAATTTTGTTAGCTATACCTGCACCGTCTCTGTACATCCCCTAAAAGTGTATTATAAAATAATATATGTATGATATGTAGGTATACTCCTTTGAGTGGGTGTACTTATCCATCATTAGTGCTTACAGAAAGCAGAACATGACACGCGCTAGTAACATCGTTGAGCTTGCTAAATTGATCACAAATCGCTGATAAAATACTCTCTTGTGACTTATAATACTTCTGACTATTTTTTAACATTAAAAAAAGTGAAGATTTATTGAAGAAAACGGAGTGAAAGCTAGCTTGAAATTTTTATTTTATCATGAAGGCATATCATGATAAAGCACTAAACAGTATAATTACTGTTTAGTGCTTTATCATGATTAGTTAATTTTAAGTAAAATTACTTTAAACAAAATAAACTAACAGTTTAGTCAACAATAATAAACACACATCGGTAACTCGCGTCTTAAGTTTCACTAAGCAAAACAAAATACAAATGGAAACTAATAAAAACAAACATTACACAATAGAATATAATCAGCAATTTAAATTATAATTACGATAATTGTAGCAGTTCAGTGTCGTAGAAAGAGATTGTTTGAGCGACTGAGAAAGTATTTTTAAAACGGCTTC
Organism: Arctia plantaginis; assembly: GCA_902825455.1. NCBI lineage: Eukaryota > Metazoa > Arthropoda > Insecta > Lepidoptera > Erebidae > Arctia > Arctia plantaginis. The sequence continues at coordinate 4,985,804 of CADEBD010000292.1, read as the reverse complement.
GCTCGTGTTTTTCCTGCATTGCAGCTTCGTTCACTGATACCTGTTACAGTAATGGGAAAATGTTATTTTTCTAATACATTGTTTGTTAATGACATGTGTGATTGACACATTGATTGTAACTAATAGAAAGCTTTTGACTGATGGCTTCTGATCCACCACTCTTGTCACTTGTCACCGTCATCATTATATTGAATAAAATTACAGAATCATCATCATTGCGTACATGCCCAAAGCCCAAATAAAATTAGGAATTTACACTTGGAGGTTAGAGTAATGGGTAAAATTGCAAGAAGATTTGGCTCTTTTACGGGTGGCCGCTTGTTTGACACCAACTCTCTCAACAGACGGGACAAAATATGAATACCGCAAGACAATATGAAAGATAAAACGCAAGTTTCGGGCAAAATAGAACTGAGACTACAGGGATAGATCGAAAGGGCCGGGGTCACACGGACACGGGGGGACATCGGTATGTCTGTCCCATGATTGAAGACTGCCAGAATATGAAAATTAACTGACTAATGAAACTGAAAAACTAACTGATGTTTGCAACAAACTGTCTGAGTTTATCACACGAGTTCTACATGGTTACCCCAATTTAGCTTGCTGACAATAACTAACCTTACATAGGTATGTGTCGTTACGGTTTGTGTAGCGGTACAGTTACACGGATCGTTTGATGACCCGCATCATGGCACCACTTTAAGACTGTGTCGAAGTCGGGATGTAACAAAGGCAAACAATCTCACGGCCACACTTTTTACACGCTTTATATTAGCTTCACTTGTATGTTTGTATGTTTGTTTGTTAAACGCTTTATATTAGCTCTACTATGTATGTTTGTTTGTAACCGACTCCTTTGGGCGTGATTTTGACTGACTTTAAACGGACAGAATTCGTTCAAACTTTGTAGATATATCGAGGACCGATGACAATACACTAATTTAAAAAAAATAGTTTTAAAAAACTAAAAAACACGCTTTTTATAGAAAACCAAACTACAAATTAGAAAATAAATTTAATTAAAGCGTGGGGCGCTTTTTATTATTGACAACAGGCACCCAACGCTTTTTTTCAAGTTTATTAAAATTTATTTCGCATTCTCAAATATAAATATAATAAATATAAAACAAAATTGTTTTGATGTGTGCGCCAATATGTCAGTTATTAAGTACTAAAAGGTAAAATCAATGAAGAGAAAACAAAATAAAGAAAAAAGATGGAATAGAAGTGAAAGTGAATTAAAACATATAAGATGTGAAAAATAAATAAAAAACACACTAGCCTACATTACATTTCCACTTGATAAAGATAGGGTAAGTAATGGAAATGTGTGTGTATTAAATAATCTTTGAAATATTATTTTACACAAAGAAATCGCCTAAATAGGCTAGGCATTGTACTAAGCCATGTACTCCTAACCCTAAAGTGCATTTTCGCTAATTACTTGTATGAGATGTTCGTATTATCGATTATCGACGTTCGACGGTTATAGATGTTCTCTGCTATAATTGCACGCATACTCTACAACTTTCTATTTCGTGTAAAACACTGTGCTATACGCATCGAGGCGAGGGGAACGTACACCTTCTATTTTCGGTATCACATTTTCAGTTTCAGTCGGTTTCGTGCTCCGCGCCGGACGCCATACGGCGCCATTTTACTTAAAACGCGAATTTATTATTGTCTTTTAATTCACTGGTCAGTCGGACGTTCGATTTTTTAAAAATGACAGTTGATGTTACTCCGACTTCGGTATCTGGTATTAATATAAAAGTGAGTTCCATATTTAACTCGATTAAGGAATTTCTGCACATCACTATTTTAAGTCCTGTTGTCGCATTCTCAGGCTACTTAAGTTAGTGTTCATAAAACTTGGCTTGTTGAACGGTACCTACTGCATTATATTCGGTAACATGTCGAGGTGTAACTAAACGTAATATTATATACCTATAATAATTTCCTACCACGTTATAGGTTATTTCCAAAGCACGCAATCCAAACTTTGCTATATTACATAAAACAGTTATCTTTTTTATATTTCTTTGTCAGTAATGTTTCAGTAATTTATTGAAGATAAATGCTCTAGTGTTTACAGTTACAATTAGATAATGAGTTTTATTTTTAATTTGTTTGTTTTTTTCTTCCAGAGCTCGCAGAATCGTCTGCTCATCAAGAATGGGAAGGTTGTCAACGATGATGGAATGGAAGACTTGGATGTCTATATTGAGGATGGAATTATTAAGTAAGTATATTGTATACAAAACAAATTCTTCAATAGGAGACATATTGAACGATATCACTTAACGTATCTTGCAATAAATATATTCCACAAACACTTTAGCGTCGTATCTACATGATTTATTTTATAAAATCAGAAAGTTTAGGAAAGTAAAGGTGTTTTTCCACATGAAAGGAGAGAGTTCCATAAACTGCTGATTCGTCACATACGGCACTTGGACATTAAAATAAATTAGTTGGCTAATTATTCGATGAGAACCCATCAAAGGAGTGTTCTTGTCGACTGTAATCAAAACATTGGATTTTTCAAATGTTATCAATTATATTTGTAGAAATAGATATACATGTGTGATTTCAGATTTCAAAAGATTTTTTCTTTACTGAAAGAGCCAGCGACTTTACTATCTTGTCTTAGTTTCTAATTTTTTTGGAAAAGGAGACAAACAAAACTAATAGCTTAGCTTTTCATCACTAAGGAGGTCAGATACAGAATGCAATACTTAAAATTTTCTAGTTACGTTTAACTTCTTCCTTCCTGTTCATGTACTCTTGACAGAGTGGTCTTGGTCATGCCTTAGTCGATTCCTATGCCACCAATCCACTCGCGATGCATTACCATGTATTACAATGTTTTGAAGAGTTAGAGCAATCATTTAAGCTAGACCTTTAGGTACAAATAGGTAGAACCTTAATTTAAAAAAGAGTAACCCTTACAATAATCGCACCTAATGGTGAACCCTAGCACCGCGCACGCTCTTTGATCAAATCACATAGTTCCTTCCGCGTCCTGTTCAACACTTCCATCTCTTTTCACGAAATCGCTCCTCCACTGCAGGCAAGCGAGACGAAACATGTTATACATTAAAAAAAAATCATTTACATTTTTGGTGAAGATATAAAGTACTAGCGTATTTCGGAGAAACCCGACCACGTGCATCCCACGCATAAACAAATCTTCACCACATCACCACATCTTTGATAAAAATGATGATACCACTCACGCAAGTTTTTATTTTACTGTATTCTTGTCAACCGGTTGTAAACTAAATACTTGTTACTATGAGTGTTTTTACGTCCATAAATAAGTGGATACAATCAGTACACATTTTTTTCCCGATTATGTCTGTGCGGAAATCCCCTCGTATACCATCCACCGGGCAACCGGTGGGGTGGTTATGACGGGCTCGTAGCGACTAAATACCGCACGTACGGTACAAGTAGCCGGGGAACCAAGTGTACCCTAAAAAGGGAAATCCTTGGTACTACTAAAAAGTACCCTGCTTCACACAAATACAAATTTCTTTCTTTTCTTTCTTTAAAGATATAAATCAGACGTCGAATATAAAGTGGTACGGTGGCAGCTAACAGGCTGTCAGTTATCCCGATCGTGATGTAACCTACTTTCCCGATTTAGATTTTACTTATTCGGGAACATGTGAAAATCGATTTTACTATGTACTTACATTTATGGTTAGAGACTATTAATTTATTAACTAAGGAAAATTTATTCGCCAATTTTGACTCTCCTAACCTCATGTAAGGACACGATTATTTCGGGCTACCCTCGTTACGTTAGATTTTATCTTGTTTTAAATGTTATTAGAACAGGATTAGGTACATTACTGACATGTATCAAAGGTCTTTTTAAACATAATGCAAGTTAATAGCTTAGTTAATACAAAGTGACAATAAAATAGATTTATTTAAAGAACATTTAAAGTAATAATCAATCAATAAATCAATTATTTATTGCCAAGTTAGACATAAAACATTTTGTTTTACAGCTTCGTCTTTTTTTAATGAAAAGATGTTATTAAAAGTACAATAAAATGGAAAACATGAGTTAACATGAATTTAAAGCGCACGTTCTGACGGAATTATCTTGCACTGCCACGTACGACAGGTCTATTAAAATAAACGATAATTATACCTACTATCAAATACTGAAAAAATCCTATTTTCTCTTATTTTTTATAACGTAAATTAAACTTAAATTAAATTGTTTTAATGTACAAGAACTGATCTTTAAGATTATTACAATAACTACTTAGTCTATTGATTTTCTAATGCGACATTAAAATATTTTAGACAAAGTAGAAAGCGACACCACTAGTAAAGTGACATGATCTATTTTTACATAAACTTAGAAACAGATCGGTAGTTAATCATGGTACGATGACCGGTTACCTCGTCATAGATCTGTTTTTCACTTTGTCTAAGTGACTTTCGATGTTCAATGTGAAAGGCTAAACAGTTTTCTCTAGTAAAAAAAGAAACACAAGTTTAGCATTAGCAAGAGGAGGCTTTGTTAATTGTTAATCTGTCTAATTTACTAATCTGTTCTCTGTTCTCCAACGAGTTCTACCAAAGTATAGTTAGCTAGCTTTGTTAACAACAACGTTTTAAACCACTCTATTTTCTGTGGGCAATATACTTCAGGAGACGAGACTGGTCGTACGTGCATTAGATTATTTTATAGAATTACCTGTATATAAATAAGGCTGAAAAGCAAGGCTGCAATACATCTTACGATTAATAATCACTGTAGACGCCTAGGCGATTACCACACCAGGGTTACTTGCCAATTGGTGATGCCCTTTTATGCTCTTTAAATATGTAGTCGGGGAGGGGCAAAAATTAGGTATATCAGTCACCTAAAACAATACAACACATCAACCAAGCTCTCATTAATCAACTCTTAAGCCGCCGTGGCCGAATACGGTCCGGACGGTATTTTTAAGGATGTCAAGAAACAAGTTAAACTTCCACGGAAATTTTTACGCGCCTTTCCTCACCGCATTGTATGTATATACAGTGTAATGAACCTCGCCAGCGATATGTTGGTAGACGTTTGTCCTTGTTTTGTCGTATTATTTAATATTATAAAGAAACTACATTCAGTAATGATATAATTTTTGTAATGTAACTTTTAATTGGATTCAACATGCAAATAAGAATCATACGAAGTAGTAAAAGTTGTACGTAATCGGAAACAGATTATTTTTCACTTTCATTACTACAAAGTTGAATAGATTACGAGTCCCAAACACGCAAACACGATCAACCTTATCTTGAAAACTTTTTTCTTTTCTTTTATTTCGAAGACTATTAAAAGTTCAGAAAACATTTTACGGCTAAGTTGGTCTCGCGGCATAAGTTTAGATTAAATAAATCTGGATTTTGGTACCTGGGTCATGCTATGTTTTTGTTAGCAAATACTCAGTATAAACACTTAGTCAAAATTTACCAGATTACAACTGATACATACTTCTGTCTATCCCTTCATATGTCTGTGACTGCTATCACTCATTCAGTTCTAAGATAACTAAATACTTGCAGTGTAGATATATAGAGCCGTAGCTCATTTGAGAAACGAGCACACAGACTGTCCGATAGTACGTGGTTAATCATTACCTATTAACCTCGCACCACCAACATCATTGTAAATAGGTACTTTACATCGCAGTATCTAATTCTAAACCATGCCGAGAATTTACTAGTGATAAGACAAACGGGTATACCAAAGAACTTATAGAAATTTGTTACCACCATAGTCTCTTCTACAGGTACATCTCTGGATGACCTACCCTGTCCTTTCTGCTTACCTATGAGATAAAAGCCCGTTACAGTCTTCCTTAGAGAAAATCTACAATCACTGAAAGCTGTGATTATTTACGTAAATTAGCCGAACTGAAATTTACATAGTAATTAGATGGATAGAAAGTAAAAGTACATTGGTTCTATTCTTTGAATATGAATATTAGGTGTAGTTTATTTTTAATATTAAGTCAGCAATGTAGTGCATTCTTAATTCGTATAAATGGTGCTCAGGAAGCTTTGCTGCTTTGTGCTATATAGCTAAGTGCGTCTATGAAATTATAATTAGTTCGCCCGTAAATGTTTGTACCTAACCTAGAACTGAAATCGTTTGTGTGGTTCCTTAATATAGATCAATGCGTCACATCCCGGGAGCGGGATGATAGATAATTTAGAAGAAAATTATGCTGCAATTTGTGGACCTATTATTTCTGACCTATCTAGTCCACGGGTTGTCCTGGCACAACAGGATTATTTTTTCATATAAATAAGATTATGGACTTCTGTATGGCTCTTACACATTTCTTCTGAAGATCGTTTATAAATTCCATTTTTATATACATATATCAGACTTTCTTATTTATGTTTAAAAACAAAGTCAAAATATAAATAGAGTATGAAACACTGCTTAGTCCAGTAGCTTTCTAAAAAAAATAAAAACATTAATCTCATAGCTCTTACAAGTACCTTTATCTAAAAAGTTCGAAAGCGGAGTGATAAAGCAGACTAGATCCATATGTTTGGCTCGATTCCAGTTCCGAGCCGATACAAAGCAATTCATTTTATAGAGAAAGTTCGTCTGCAGCTTTACCCACACTGTCACTTGTGCCAGAACGTAATAAATAAGACAATATAGATATAGGATATAAGAAGGCAGGCATAGATAGACACAAAAACATTTTCATGTAAAATGTTGCCAAGACGAGACCATATGGCTCGTACTGTCAAACAGTTACCAGATCTCATTAAGAGCGAAGCTTCTAACTCTGCACGACATAACTCTGCAAGCCCTAACTTCACAAACTCTACACCTTAATCAAAATATGTGTGGTTCTGCCATTTCGGTATTTTGGTAATGAAAAGTGAATAAATTATTAAGCTTACGCACATGTGACTGTAGCGAAATAAATTTTTCAACTTACGACCACGTGACATTATATAGTTTTAATCTTTACGTTTTGACCTTTACCTTTACCTATTGTAGAGATTTCTAGTGCCTTAGTTATTGTGAACGACGGCCTGGCATTGCAATGGCTTTCAAAAACTCCTTTTGTGGAAGGCAATGACCACGTTGTTCTGGAATATTTACGAGGGCCTCAGTCTACCTGTTAGTACACCCGCTGGTATTGGCACGCTTATGGCCTAGCCTAGATAGAAATAATGAGAGCCTGTCTTAGACCAGTGTTGGGGTAGTAAATTAGCAGAATCAATAATACAACGAAGCGCTTTTTGCTGCTTACAACACTTCCTTACTAAATTAAATCTAAAAGAAAAAAGATGAATCCGATAGTGAAGGCTTTAATTGAAATGCGTGTCGTGATTCACTTTATTATCTCAACATCTCAAGACCTTTTATTTCTCTTCGAGAATTATTACCTTTAAATGCTTAATTCACTTCACGAGGTACCTTGTTTTTGGTGACGGGGTGGAAAATCCTTTCGGATCCTCTATCTTCCAACTGTTCTCAAACTTTTGGAACACGTACCTTATAAACAAACACGAAAACTACTTTTATGTTAAATCTACCTATTTATTATTTTGTTAATTTGACACACACAAGCAGAGATAAGCTAATGTGTTCTCTATAGCGTGTATTAAAAACCGTATATGTAAATATGTTACCAAATAACAGTTAAAACACTATTAACGCTAATGAAGTTTCTCCATTCGCACTACAATAGTAGATATCTTAAAACAAAACAAACGTACAATGATACAATCACAACCCAATCAAATCATAGCTATCAGTTACTCACACGCTTTTTCCTAGTAATTTTCACTTCCTACGCTCATTAATAACAGTAATAAATCTGTTACGATCACTACATATCCCACACGAGCTGCAGGGCCGCCCACTACAGTGGTGACCAGCGAACCGGGTCAATAGAACAGTTACGTTTACTACATATGAGTAGCAAAGTGGAAAAATAGTGTAAGTACGGCTTGTGAGGGAAACTAGTTCATTAATAAATCCTTTGTATGTTGTTCGTAATGCATAATTGTAATTGGACCTTCACCACCAATTCATGACCGTGCACCGTGAAAAGTAACATTTTGTAAAAGGTGATGAGCAATTGGCATAAGACAATTGTCACTTAGATATGTTAATAACAGACAGATTAAAAATTGAGAAATAAAACTTAAAAAATTAATACGTAACATCGTCGAAAAGCGGAGGTTCTGTGTTGTGCAATATTCTCGTTAATTGTATGGAACCAGTCATTCCCTTCTTGAATTGATTATACTCGTGGTAGTACTATTATCTATTATTATATATGTCAAGTTTCGGTAAACGGTCAGCGGCTACCATTACTTATAAACTTGTCACTTCTGTCTGGTCAAACATTAGCTGAGTCCAAAAAAAAACAGCTGTGCAATCCAGTAGAGCTGTCTAATTATGGTTTTGTGTAGGATAAAAGGAATCGCGTACCTCAATTAGACTATAAACCTACTTCTTCATCGTAAACATACCGCATTTATCATAAATAAGTAAGTATTATTTATTTATTGAGTCTTCCTGCAAACATATTGCATAAGGCAATATGTTTGCAGGAAGACTCAATAAGTAAGTATTATCCGGTGTCAGTATCATCTAGCTCAATCCTACTTATTCAAGCATTATTTCAAATCGCTTTTTGTGTCAAACTTAGAGCTGTTAGCAGAAATTAGTGAAACTGCTGACAAATTAGTAAAATTTAGCCTTTATTCAGACTAAGAACTCTTTAAACTGTTAGTAGGACTAATCTATGACATCTTCAGAGGTGGTTAATTGCCAGATTCAGCATAATTTATTTACTAATTAATGTAAAAATAACCTTCAAGCCTTCAAAAAAATGAGCGTATTCCTTCAAAGGCCGCCAACAAACTTGTTACTCTTAAGTTGCAGGTGTTCGTGGAAGCAGTGGACTGCGATAGGCTGATAATTATGATGGTGATGGACGGCGGTAGTCACTCACCCCTTTGTTCGATTGCCTTCTATGTCATTAAAAATGTAATGTTGTTGTTTGTGGAAATTTTCACCATTGCTGTAGATGTTAAAATCAGAAAAAGTTTCTATAGTGTGCACACGCGTGCCGTGCACTTTTTGCGCGTTAGAAATTACAACACGCATTGTGTAACAGTCTCGGTCACTCCCGGGCGACAACGTCGTATATTCACACAGATTGCACAATAGTGACAACGGGGTCAAGCACCTGTGCGCCCTAATTAGTGACGTCTTTATCACGAACTAGGGCTGCCACTGAGAACCAGAAGTGATTTGTATAACTCTCCTCTTTTGTTGGTGCAAATCGATATTTAACTTTGAACAGCATGAGAATTAACGACAGGTTTTTTACTCATACATATACTTACAGTTATATCCCCAAAGAGGAAGACAGAGACGTATTAAATGCCTACATGCCGACTATAATTTTAGTCCCAATCACGTAATAGACCACCATTCATTCACCATTAGAACCAGGCATTCTAGGCATCAAATGGGACAATTGAGACTGTATTAAGTCTGGGCGGCATCATCGGCCATCTTCGGGTCATTCATTATTTTTCATTTCATTTCATTCTAAAGTAACTATTAATATTAAATTCTTTAAAAACAACTTTCGATCCCTGCAACGATAAAAGGAAAGAACCCATCGTAATCGTGTTGACCTACATATCTTAAACCCATCAACCATATAAATTCGATCAACGTACATATAAACTCGTTAATCTGATTTCCTCAATATTACGCAGTTCGATCATATTCCGTAGCATATTCGTGCCAGGAGTGCAGTAACCATATGATTCGTAGGATACTTTTTTTTTTGTTGAAGGGGTGAAAAATCCCTTCGGATCGCCTGCTCCTTGGGGATGTAGGAGGCAGCAGTATGTGGTGTTTCCACTAAAAACCACCCCGACGGCCGGACTCAGGCGCCCTACTCCGAGGAGGACCCGGACCATGTTATTTCAGGTCCCCCCCAGATCGACGCCGCGCCCAGTAAAGCCCTATACCGGGAAAGCTACGCGCTTCCCCCCGCCTATCGGCCCAATCGTTATAAAATGTTGCGCCCCAAACGCATTTTTGCGACCAGGCCGCCATCCTATCGCCTACCGCAGTAGTTAAAGTGCCACCAGAGGTCCTTTGGCTCTGGCAGCCTGCGGCCTCGTCAACGGCTGGTCTCCCGATCCCGTTCAGCGGTCTCTTTCTAGAGCATTACAGCTTCACAGAAAGAGACCACTGCGCCCCAGCAATCCTCACCCGCCAACATGGCAGCAATAATTGCTGGCGGGGACAGGTCTCGTCCGATTTGGTCGACCAGGACTTCGCAGGCAGACTTCTAGCGTGTGCTGGGCGGAGTCCCAGTCGTCTGCGCAGTGCTTGGCATTGTGCCGTCTTTTCGCGTCCAATCCGATTCAGGTACTCACCGAAGCAGCCATGCCCAGTAAGTACCTGCGTCAGTCGGTAGGTGACGTGGCCTCCCTCCCTACCTACCCAAGCTTCGAGGCTAGGCAGAACGGCGCCGACAACGCGTTGGCGCGCATTCCGCGGTTGCTCCCGGTACGGTAACCCCGTACGATCCGAATGGCCGCTGCCCGCTGCACTTTATTGAGCTTAGCTCGGCAGCGGGAGGATTCCGAGTGATTCGTAGGATATACTACTCTTAGCAAGTACACCCGAGACATGTGCATATGTTTTTAATATCTATTAATAATTTAATAACAATTAACTATTATTATTATGGTAGTTACTGGCGACAGGAAGCGATAAATGGATTCATATCATCAGATATGCGAAACAGCAGAACCCTGTGCGAAACTGAACGAAATATTATTTTTATCTCAGACCTGTCCTCAAGTAGCCATGTCTGATATTCCTATCTACTATAATATACTACTAAGAGAATAAACTATTACTCATTTTCGATAGGTGCTTGCACTTTTTCGCCACCAAGGGGCCCAGGCAAATACGTTTTCAGAATCTTCTTTCTTTTTCTATTTGACAACCCCAAAGAATCACCGTTTCTATCCTTTTTTGCACAGGATTAAAAGTTGATCTGGTAGAAGTTTCAGCCAAATCACCTTCATCTTAATCACCTTCACCTCCATCACCTTGAAACAATAGTAATATTTTTCTAATTCAGTTTTTTGCACAAATCGCTAACCCCAATACCGCCGATAAAATAAGTTTATCTCTGTACAACAAAGTTTTGTGACCATAGCAAATTAATGGTCAAAACTTAACGGACAGTAGTTACGGGATACATTAAAGAATTTCTCGTTATATATTGTAGCCGCTTTTCCTCTCTGGCGGACTACTCACCGGCTGACCCAGTGGAGAGATTCAAGAGATTACCTCAGGGCGCCTTGTATGAGAATAGAAGTGTGTGCGTGTGGGAAACCTATGGGACTCTTTAGAGGAAAACAACTTACACCTCAGTTATACATACATGTATATTTCAAAAAAAAAAGTAGTTCAACTTTACAATGAGAAATTAAATAAATTATTTAGTGTGGGTACAAGAAAAAGAAAAAAAAACTGCAGCGGAGCGCGTTAGAGCCGAGCTGATGGTGCTCGGTGCCACCTCGTCGTCCCTCCAGGAGGTTACTTCCTCTTCCGCCCGAGTCGGCTATTTATATTAGATATGGATAAAAGTTTAACAATTTGCAATTATAAGTTTAAGTACGTAACTCTTGGGTGCGGCTGTCCGCTTGCGTCGTGAGCCGCGCAATCACCAGCTTTGCCAGAGGGTACCAAGAAACTTGAGTCTGTACCAGAAGGCCACAAAAGAGCAAGCACGCCGTCTGAGACTGACCGTCTTGAGCCCGAAATCTGGGACCCTACGAATGGATTAGCACTCATATAATTAATCAGGTTCCAGAAACAAATAGGTTTAAGAAGAATTTAGACAATACTTACCACTTTAGTGGGTAGATTTAAACAGACTACATATTACGAAATTCAAATTACACGACAATCAAAACACTATTTAAGGTTGGAAGACACGAGATAGCAGAGTGTCTCTCGTGGTAGAAAGCCGGACTTATATATCTTCGGTTAACGAAGCTTCCAGAAAATAACCCCTCTTCAACATTTTACTTTGACATTTAACATCAGTGAACACAGAAGATCAAAACTGTAGTTATAAACTACCTTAGATAAATCAACAACAATGCAACGCGGCCAATAGATGTAGCTTTTAACAAGACCGTACGCATTACAAATGTACAAAAAAAATAACTGTTACAATATCCCGCTTTAGCAAAACTTAATGGCCATGCTATTCTCGCGAATAGGCCTATCGTGACCGACCATCGCATGGCGCTTACTATTCAAAACGTTATTGGTACATTACACGTAAGAAAACACGCACAGTAATCATTCTAGAGATGCCTGATACGGACTGATGCTAGTTGTATAGACTTGAAGGTCAAGTTTGATCGTGAAAGTCGTTTAAATTAACTGATTTTTAAAGCCGACTAAGGAAGTAAACTACGCCGGACAACAGCATTGCAAAGAGGAGGATAACTTGAAACAAACCCTATACCGACCAGTCTGGCCAGCGTGGTATAGTAAGCCAAAACCTCCTTTCTAAGGAGAGTCCTATGTCCAGCAGTGGACTGGTAAAGGCTGTTGATGATGATGATTATGAAAGGAAGACTGAATTCGGATTGATTTGTTCTATATTTGATAAGTGTAAGTAAATAATTTTATGTTGATAAGAAAATACGCGGGGGCCATCCTATCGGTCGTCCGGTTACCGGTATGTGGTATCCGAGGGGATTTCCCAACGAAAAAAAGGTGGATATGAACATAAATACGAGTACTAAATATGATTGGTATACTTCTGATTCAAATTATATATACAAAACTTTGTGTAAACGGTCTATTAGGTATACCAAATACTCGTAAACAAATATGTTTAGTAACGGGTATTTATTTCATTATTGTATTTATATACAACTGGGGCACGATTGTACAATTGACCCGATGCTAAGAGGTTAACGCTGCTCTTTCCCCTCGCAAGGAATTGGCAACTCTACCCACTTACCACAAATTGGAAAATTCTCGAAAACTGCTGACGCTTAAGTGACATATACTCGTATGTATGTAAAGATGCATTTGTATTTTCTATGTTTAATGTTGTATGAAATTGGTATAAATACTTTTTTTTCTATTATAAGTTCTTAGTTACTTATTACTTATAACTGTACATTTTGAATATAAAACATTTGAATTGATAAATATCATGATTGCAGTGTTATTATAAGCAATGTTTATTTGGCAACATTTTCAGTCTAAATTATTATGGTAAACGTGAACTGTTGATAAGAGTTATCACTCAGCAAACAGCTTATCTTTTTTATTCAAAATGTTTAATGAATTAGAATCATATTTTATCATACAGGGATTTGAAATAAAATTGAAACTTAGCAAGGTCACATGGAAGGCAATACATGCCATCTATATTATGGACAAATAGCTATCATTCATATCAGTGTACACAGCTTAATAATATATATATATACATAAGTTTGCTAAAAGTAATCATAAAAAATGAAATAACAGATAACACGGTTCAATATACGTCGGTATGATAAATTTTAAAAAAAATTGTACGAAAATACAGAAATACAAATTTAGAACAAAATAAATACAACGTTAACATGAGTCGCAGAACTGTAAACGAAAGCGTCGTTATGTCGACGACATCAAAGCGACATTGCCATATCATGATAATTAAGTATATCATTTTCTTACAAATTTAAAATGAAAACTATTACAAAGACATCGACGACATTTGTATCAGTGACAAGAATATTTTTTTTATGTTAGAGGGGGCAGGCGATCAGACGGGTCACCTGATGGAAAGTGACTATCGCCGCCCATGAACGTCTGCAACTCAGGAGTCACAAACGCGTTGCCGGCCTACATTGCCATTGGTCTTACATAGTTAGTAGAATAAGAAAAGTGCAAAACTATTCCGAAGAAGTTTCATCGAAAATCTATTGATACAATATTAAAATAGCAGAATTGAGGGCCCAATCTGCTCATTTGCCCCCTGTGCCATAAAAAAAGGCGAATACTAGTACTCTCCCATCCAGGCGTCGGAGATCACTTTCCATTAGCATTCGCTACAAACAATTAACCTATGTGGGAACCTAATGCACAACTGCCGACACCTACGTGGCTAAGAAACTATTGAATTACTATGCCGCTGTCTGTATAGCTATGTATATTTAAAAGAACATTAGGTCTCTTCATACGAAGTTGTAACCTCATAATAGCTAGCCCTAAAGTACCAGTAACAATAACTGCTCGCAGACAATAGATTAAGTACTGAGTTAACCCACTTTTCCATCTTCTTGCACTCACTGTACGTACTCGTAGATACAGCAAACGTAGCGTCATATAAAATATTTAAAACAAGAATTAAGTGTACGCATCTCATCTCATCTATATCCGAATCGTACCTATAGTTTAAATACCTCAAATTCACATCTTCGTTATGAGTTCAATTAAGGACCATAGCTTTTGAAGATCCAGATAAGGCACATTTGCATTGTCCTCATGAAAGAGCGCCTTTTAATCTGACCAGATCTTCATTCCATATAGATTTTGACATCCCGTGAATTGCGTTATAGTTGATTATTTATTATACCTCACAAACTGTTCAATGCTCGTACCGTTGTAGCTGAACCCGGTTGGGTTCAGCTACATTCTGGTTAGAATGATGAGTAATTTCATTTTACTTTACATAGAATGTATAAGCTTCTTAGGAGAAATAATTACTAACAAAGAAGGCACTAAACTCGAATGCAATGAGTAATTAAATTTAGTGTGTACCTATGCCCGGCTCTGCTGGCCCGCGAATGTACGCAATAATTAGTTTACAATCTACGGGATCTGTACGGGATTTTTGATATAGTACTAACTACTATAGTTAAACCGCCGTAAGCTTGGCCCTCCTGATGGTTTGCGGGACGCGGGGCGGGTGATGCGATCGGCTATACATGACACGATGTACTAAGTCGATATCTTCAGATTTATTTGTTTGAGATTTGATCTACACATGATGTAATAAAAATCAAATTTATTTCCATGTATTATAATGTCAGTGTATTGTAAGTTTTTATGATTAATTGTAAAATTTAATACTGTAAAATAATTTTAATAAAATCACCTTATCTTCATCATGTAAATTATATTCAGATACAATTTAAAAGTTAAGTAAAATAATACATATTCTTTATAAGAACTTTAACAGTGGAACCTCTGTAAGCCGAACTTCAAGTTTTTAAATCTTTTTGTGACGCAGAGTCGGCAGATTGTCCATGTTGCAAAATAATACCGTGTGTAGCAGTCTTAAGAAAAATAACACGTACAACCATGCTTTCACGTCAGTCACTGCCGGCGGACAGCGACGCACTAGCTAATTGGTTGAATGCACCCCCGCCCCGCGTCCCCCAAACCATCAGGAGGGCCAAGCTTACGGCGGTTTAACTATAGTTATATAAGTACTAGGTACCATCTAACAAGTCTGTCTGGAGCGAGAGCTCTGCCAAACATATCTTATACCTTTAAACGAGCAATTCTTGTATTGTATATATCTGAATCTAAGAAACGGCTCCAACGATTTTTATGAAATTTATTAGGCAGGGAGTTGCGGGGGCGATCAATTGATCTAGCTAGGTTTCATTTTTAGAAAAATTTCCAAAAGAAAAAATAGCGAGCAAAGCCTCATCCAACCATACAACCCTCGTCATAGCTCGTTTACCGATTTTGACGCTGTATAGTTTATAAGTCTTTCAAACCTGCATAATAAATACTGTGTAGGAAGACCACTAAGTAAATATTAAAAACAAAACGTAAATAACACCTGATGCAGTCATTATGTAGTCATGGTACGGCCTTATTACGTCATCTTCAACCGTTAACGGTCGGCTGGTTGCATATGTATGTTATCTGATTGTTATTTTTTTTTCCAGACTATATTTTTATTTTATTGTTATTTACAGCTAGAAATTACGCTCGTGACTGTCGTCGTTCTATTAGGTGTTATAATTAAAAAATTACATAGTTCCAGAAATAACTCAGTCTCTTCTGTCCTTTTCTCAATTTTATTTGGGGTCACCGCAATGTAAAACATTGCGAATGGATAGGCTGTTGCTCCTTAAGGATGTAATCAGTTTCAGACGGGACAAAGATATAATGCAATTATTATTATTATTTAAGGCATCTGACACACAACGCCATCTAGTTTCAAACTAAGCAGAGCTTGTACTATGAAAGTTAGATTTAAAGGCTGTTAGAGTACTTATATACTTTTTTTGTAAATCCATACGTATTGTACATAGAAAACAATCAAACTCCAAAACAAATTTTTGTAGATCATACAAACATTTGAACCGACCCAGGAATCAGACCTGAGACCTCAGCACAACAGTCGCATACGTAGCGTACTCTACACCACCTTGCCTTATCAAATTAGGGTAAGAAAAACTGTTAGGCCTCGGGAACCAGAGTAAAGGATACATCAAGTCTGGTATGAGAAAACGGGACTGAGATTACAGTATTTAGCTCAAAAAGGCCTGGGTCGCGTGCTCTTGTGGCTGTCATGTGATTGGGGATGTGACAAGAAAAGGGGACAACTTGCGCGGCATTCGTAGGGGGGTAGCAGGGATTTCCCAAGTCGGGATGTTCGAGTCCGACATACCCACCCTACCGGCCATCCAGTTACAAAAGGGGACATTTTATTATGTTTTCTTTTTATTGAATCTGGTTTTTTAAACTATGACTATTTTAATTCAATCTTAGTTACGAAGTACACATGTAGTGGCAGATACATTTATCTTTTAACAAAAAGGCCAAGCTTTAAATGGTACTTGAACATAACAGCCCACCATTTAATCTACAAATAATACGTTTCAATATATCATAATGTTGTGATTGTAATCTAAATACGGTATCTGCGCGCAATGTGCCATATAAATTGAACCATGACACCATAATGGATCAGCGCGGACAGATGCGGGGTCTGATGGATATGCATCATCGAAGTAATTTTTGACGTCATCAGTCAACGCTATGAGTACCTACTTAATAGGATTGAATTAAGTTTGACAATTGACACAACATATTAAAAACTCGTAACGCAGTCACAAGATAAACACTACTCGTGCTTATCTTCAACAATAAAACAACTTCTACAATAAAACTTAATAATGTTGAAATATCTACTGCTTCGTCTACAAATAGGACTATTTTTAAAATTTTTGTTTATTTTCTATGTCTATTTGTGACTGCTAATCTCCGCAACGCTTGAACAGATTTTCACGAAACTTGGCACTCACTGGCAGGTGGCGAATATTATAATGAGTAATTTACTCTATAATAGGTAATATTAGTAATTTTGACGAAAATAATTTCAATTCGAAAATAAAAACATGCGCCAGGGACGCGGCGTAAGTCATAGCTAGTTTTGTATAAAATACTGATTAAATTCACGTATTTTTTATCTTTTTCCATTTGATGTTATATTCGCACATAGACACATATACATAGATCATTGTTTGTGTTTCATTATTCATTATTAAAATTTCGTTTTTTTATTTGCATAATGCATTGCAGTTAGAATAATTGACAGGCGGTCAAATGATCAAAAACCATGTCATTGTCAGCTTCAAGCGTGTGCAAGTACAAGTTACATACATACAAAATGGTGCAGCAAAACACCAATGGTCCTTATATTATCATACTTCGTAGTTTTTTTTCAATCTAGATATTGCTAAAATATTTTAAATGCTAGGCATACATAGGATAAATTGGCACCTCAGGTATAAAACAGGCAAAACAAGTCATGTTATAATATATTATAATTGCTTTTTGGACTTTAAATATTTTATCTGAAAATAACCGAAGATGTAAAATTAGTCTGCGGCTTACTTCCTCAAAGAATTTTGGAATTTGAGGGTAGTATTTATGGCAATATGACTAATCGAATGGGGTGAATAATTTGGCACTGTCTACAGCTGACGTCACCGACCAACCCCATAGCACTTTATCAGATTTATTGCAGGGGTTTTTAGTGTCGCGACTGTCAAGGCTAGACTAAGAATGCCAACCCTCGTCGGGTCAACGACTTTTCGAAGTACTCGGGGTTACTTATACTTTTTTTACTCATCTGTGACGTTGGTTAAAAAATAATAGTATTCTTTCTCTTACAAAAATGATTCGATTGCATTATAGTATGTACGTTTACAAGAGTGGAGATTTTAACCCTGTTTTCAATATCCATGCATATTTATAAATTTGACTTTAAAACTATGAGATTTTTTACCGATAACATACTCCATTAGAGAGTGGATGTGTGTGTGTGCGTGTATGTGCACAGTACTGCAAATAGGACGCAGACGTTGTTCCCCTGCTTCCGGCATTTATGTCCACACGCACCTGCTTTTTTAATTGAAGGGAATTCCCGCTATAGGTCATACCGTTCTATATAGTGAAAAAAACTTCCGCCTCTGGAAATAACCTTTAAAGGTGTGATGCTTCGTAGGCTCCTACACCCTCCGACTTTCCCTACATAGCAATATGTTAAACTTTATAATTTCTAAAACATAATATAATGTAAATTCATGTCTAAATAACCCCAAAAAGCTAATTTACATTTGTCATTGTGATATTATAAGTAGGACGGCCTAGTCGGCACTCCTGTGTCCCGTCCAGCTCATTTCACTAATTAAATTACGTCCAATTAGTCTGACAATTCGTGTGAATCCCGTAGTAAACACAGGCAGGGCTGTTTTTTTTTTTAATTGATTGATTGCTAGTGGCCTGGCTAACGTAACCAACTTTATGAAAAGCGGAGACCGATGGATATGAATGTATGTTGCGAAGAGTATATGGTGGTGTCGGTGCCCATGTACAGCAGAATAGGCATTTTTTTTGGGTCTGAAACTTCAAATTAATTTTTAAATTGTAAGACTGTATACATCTGTAACTAGAAAATAAATCTTTTCCTATTTCGTCGAGTTTTTTATACTATTTCTTTGAATGACATTGTATTTGTTGTATGATGCCCGAGTTTCTATCAAAAATAATATCAACAAAAATCATTTAACTTTAACCCTTCTCAAGTTAAACTCAAATGTGATTTTGACGTTTTGACGTTAGTTCTGACAAAACACTAGTAGAAAGGAGCTCTTTCCTTTGCGTTTTTTGTCACTTTGGTTCAAATTTGTTGAGTCGGAGGGGCGCTAAAATTTAGGCGCTTC
Organism: Arctia plantaginis; assembly: GCA_902825455.1. Classification (NCBI taxonomy): domain Eukaryota; kingdom Metazoa; phylum Arthropoda; class Insecta; order Lepidoptera; family Erebidae; genus Arctia; species Arctia plantaginis. Next base: position 4,966,490 of record CADEBD010000292.1, on the reverse strand, counting down.
GACTCAAAAAATTTGCGCAAAGACAAACAAAAGTAACTTGTTAAGCAAACAAAACTACGCGTAACTAAAAATCAGATTACATTTAGCTGCTAAAGGTAAATTGGATTTTAGTTAGTTTTTATGCAACTAAAATTATAAGTAATTGGTGGCAGTGGTTTTAGATACTTACAACTTAAATACACAATTATAAAAATAAATAATCGCTAGAATTGCCATTTTATGTTCCAGAACAAGGTTTGGTTATCAATGGCATTAGGTTTCAAATAAATACACCATTGACAATATTGAGACTGTCTGTTTATTAAAGACTTAAAAAATAACTGCACAACAAATTTCTTTCACTCCAATACTTGATTATAAAACAAAATTGGAAAAAAATACCACTCTATATAATAGGTTCTAGTGACGGTCGAATATTTAAAGAAGAACTTAATGTTTAAAATGCTCGACAAAACAATTTACAATTATGTAAACTCGTACGTGTGATGATGATTAACTACTTACATTGTTAGCGTACCTAATCACCTATATAATTCATTGAATAGCCATGTCCTTGGCATTTGCATGAACTGAGTATTTAAATCACGATACTATCAGAAACCAGTATTCAGAATTATAATTTTGAATTAGTTAAAAAACTAGTTTACAGAACAGCTTTTGAGATAAATACATCATTACTATTAGTTTTTAAACTATTAGGAAGGAACCTAGATAAAACATGTCTAGGCTCACTATGAAAGCGGACCCTGTCGATCGTTAAAATTATTATATTCCGATTAAACGATAAAAAATTATGATTCAACTGGTGGATAGTAAATATCTAATTATTCCAAGTCTACGTGATCTTTACTGAAACTATAATTGTTTATATCACTAATATAACATGGTATAGAGAGTGCGTATCTATATTAAAGTTGATAAACCTAGAGTGCAACACAAAACGCTATACAAGTGTCCAATGAAAGATTTTGCGTATTTGCTAAATATAAAGAAACTAGTTGTCCCTCTTTTTGGACAAAGATTTATAAAGGTAATTTTTACTAAGTAAACGATGTTCTACTTAACTTTTTAAGAAAACTGAATTGACTCTAAGGTTCTAGAAGATGGTGTTAAGAAATGTTTAAGGTTGCGTTACGTAGTTGTTTTACTTTTGCAGTGAGGACTCGGCTCCGCACACGCTGGCAATTTGCCCGGGTTGGGCGTAGCAGCGTCGAGTCCTCACTGCAATTATCGGAGGAGATCTCTCGCTACCGGCCGTCATACGCTCCATTGCCGGTAGTGATAGTTGATTACCGCGGTCGCATCCTTCTGCGAAGATGTTATCTCGCAGAACGAGGCCGCGGAGAGGGCTCGGGAGGATAATCTCCACTCGGGCGGCGAATGCGCGCTTACCAACGCCTCATGCCGCCCTGAGTGTGGCCGCGGGTGGACGGGACGGGTTTTCCCCTCCATCCGTCATAACGGCCAGCCGCGAGGGGGCGACGTCCGCGTTTGCCGGATGTCGCCTAAATAGAGAATGTACCCGAAAGTGGCACCCTCGCAGTTGCGGACAGGCGCTAGGAGGGGTCCGGGATGTCTTAATAACAGCATTTCCCGTATCCCTCCTATTACACGCACGCTGTGTGGTTTTAGTCGGCCCGATTCCGACACCCCGGTGGGGTGACGGCCCGAGGGGTTTTCCACACGTAAAAAAGAAAACAAAACCGTAGTTGTTTTACTTGGAGAAAACACCTGATACTAAAAGTTTAATGTGCTCGACTGTGCACGGAAATATATTCACGGTATTACCATTACAAAACAGTTGTCATAGGTAGGTAACTACCTATGTTTGTGAAGAAATGCTCAAAAGTCAGTAGAAAATTCGTGTCTGTTTTGGATGATGTTGTTATATTGGGTAAAAATCTCGCACATCACTTTTTCATCATCATCATCTTTTTTTAATTTATTGTCAATAGGTTTTTTTAGGAAAAAGAAAGACAGAAAAAGAAAGATCTTTTTTTAGGAAAAATGAAAATGATTTAAATTAGCCAGGACAACGTCTTTCGTGTCAACTAATAATTTAATATATTAATTTTTCATTGCGAGTACGCGGGTTATTTGTAAAAACAATAGTCAATTTATAAACAAGTATATAGATAACCCAACTGCTATGAATATATAGGCCAAGAACGAGTATTAAACTCAAAACTTTCTGTAGGAAGTATAATGTTGTCAACAGTTTGATGGGAACCAACAGTTAAGTAATTCATTGGATAAATGGCTCTTATCCGGCCCACTAGTAAACATATATTTTATCGTAATTGAAGTTTGCTGGACTAGATCACTACTATCTACATCGTGCTTAAGAATTAATACTGCTTTTTTAGCCATTGGCTGGTCGTGGAACATTGTGTGTTTTTGGTCTGTACGAGCTAGACATATGTACAACCTTACCTTGACCACCGTGGGGTTGTCCATTGATCACAGACAAAAATCTCCATAATTAGATATGCTATGGTTGGTTACGACTGTTACGAGTTCAAAGTTTAAACTTAAATGCTCTAGACTGCTTGTGGAAACTTTGCAGTCAAGTTATCGAAAATTAGCTTTGTCCTTTGTCTCTGTGAAAATGATATAACATTTAATAATAACAGTTCTGTGCGACCACATTACAAAGTAGAGCTCCCTTAAATTAAATTCTACTATTCTTAACTAACTTACGAAATTTTGACACATCGCTTACCATATAAAAAAAAAACTATGAATGAACCAAGCCATATGTCAAAGCGTGAGTTTATCAATTTGCCTCAATATTACTAACTCTATACAGCCGCACACACGTTATGTTACGTCATTCGCCGCTAATGTTAGTAAACATAAAATGGTGCCAGCGATTACGTTAACACAAACAAATACCAGCCATTTCATCTCAACCGATGATATCTTCAAACATTTTCAGCCTAGCATTTTCATTACAAATGACCAAAGAAGGCGATCATACGACTTTATACTTTAACCATATAAAGTTATAGTTCAAATGTCTCTAAAGCAAAAAAAAAAGCAATTTTCGTATGAAACGCTATAAGACATTTGTGTTTGACTTCTTTGTATTAAAGTTCAAATTTCTTTGCCAATATAGTAGAAGTTGTTACTAGCTCTTACTACTAGTATAACCACGGCATTACAATGGCAACGAGAGTATTCTAATTACTAAATAATATTTTCTTATCTGAATTCCCGGGTGAAGTATATTTTTTGTCTAGACTGTTGCTTTACCTTAAAGAAGATCGTAGTTGCTAGCAAAATGGTATCTGGCCGACTCTCGTATAACCATTATTAACAAATCATGTAAATGTTTATCGCTAAATAGCAACCAATTTGCTATGCTAGAAGGAATGGGGGCGAACAGTTGAACTGCGAAATCCACTATTACTAGATGTCGATTGTCAACTCAGGGCATTGGGCATTCCTTCTCTATATTCCAAACCATCGATAGGCTCCACTATTTCCCTGTAATTCTAATTTAAGTATAACAGAAATTATTTCACATATAAATTGGTTCTCTAAAGGACGTCTTATGCCATGAATAATCATGAAATTGCATGTTGCTTAATTGAACATAACGTGCTTCGTCATGAATCACGCCAAATCACGTTATTTCAAAATTGTGAGTCAGCTATTTCTTCTACTGACTTCAGGAATTGTGAGTAGCAAAATTGTTTGTATTTTAGAATTAGATATTTTTTAAGCCAATGGTTCTCAAATGATTGTGACCCCGATTTTTAAAAAAAGGGTCTCGTCATGATATTACCGCTGCTTGTTACATAGTAAAATTTACACACGGCCGGGCAATTTCTGTAAATTTTTTAACCAGTAAGACAGTATTTCTCAATGCTGCTATTTTAACTAAATTTGGTTATTAATTAAAAGAAGTTAAATATAATAATTAATGTATTTCTAACTGACATCCTATAATTAAAAACAATAATGAACAGAGATATTGGGGCAAAATCTAGTTTACTTAAAACCACCTACTGTATAGTAATATTTCGTCCTTTGATCGTTCCATGAGATGAGGAATTATTACGGCGACTTACCATGAGGTGGTATGCTTGATAGCAAAATTTAAACAACACCATGTTTGGTAGGATACAGTTAGAAGGCGTCATATAATGATTGTTTTTTTTTTTTTGCTTACTTTTTTACAGTAGGTACCTATTATTTGATTACTAATTCCAATTTAAAAACTGTTGAGAACCGTTAAGGAAATGTCATATTCGAACATTTGAATTAGGAACGCAGACGCGTTCCGTTGTCCATTCGAATGCGTGCGCGCGCGCCGGAAGCAGCTAATGCGGTAACGAGCCGGCGTCCGCGACACCCATACTGGGTGGCAGTGTGTATCTTAATTTGTCATGAAACATACAAGTTCACATATTCTAGTAACCATTATACTCTATAATATTGTACTAACTTTGACTTATTTCAGGTCATTAACCCTGACCATAAATATCCCAACTAATATATCATAAATGCGAATGTAACTCTTTTACGCCACAAACAAATTTATCAATTATAGTCATCCAGTTTGGCATACACATTGTAAAAGTTTTTTGTTTAGATATTTTTTTATGGACTTGGACCAGATCCAGAGTTACAAGTGCGTTGCCGTTGAGTCTTTGAGGAGGATGTCTTGGGCATCCACTCAGTGAATAGCTCACTCCGGTGTAACCGGACATTTTGTACCGATGCTTGGCTTTCCCACGGTGCCAAACTCGCACCGTTTCCGAGTGTTACAGAAATACCTGAAACGACTTTATACGCATATACAATGTACTGTCTAATAATTGTGCATAAGTTGTAATAAAATTTAAAAGGTTCACACAACAAATCGCTTTAGAAAGCTTACAGCAGCATTAACGATTCTTTAAATGACAAGGCAGCTTGAGTGATGTGGTGTTTTATTTACATTAATTGTAACAACATTAAATAGACATAAAAAAGCTTGACTGAGAGTCGGAGAACCTTAGTTGTCGTGGTGTTTACGATTTACGTTCAGTCAGTGTCAACTATCGTCGGCTTAAGCTTTTCGACAACAGTATGACGTACTGTGTATTTTATTTCAAGTATCGGCATTAAAACGAATTACACAAAGACAAGGGCCTCGCAATACCGTTTAATAATAAAATAATCTCACAGCACACTTCTCACACACGGCTGTCCCAAACTAGGTAGAGTCTGTACTGTGGTAACCAGACTGCTGATAAACACACTTACTATATATTATCAAATACATACATATTAAAGATAAATTACAAAAACACAGAATAAATGATTATAAATTATAAAAATGATAATAATAATAATAATATAATAATAATAAAGTTTATTTCAGACTTATGGTCCATATTTATGTTAGTATTTTAGTGTTAGTAACAATAGTGCTTAAGTTGATAGGTTAGTATTATTAGTAATTACATTTTTTTACTTAAATTAACTATTTGTATAGACCTATGACTGTCCCCACCCATTGTTTCTGGAATGGCAGTCCGGTCTGGCAGCGATCATTTTCAGAATGCTGTTGTCACTGTCATGTAGGCGCTGGAGTAAGGAAGCCGCTTTCTTTCGCATAATTGCGTAGAAATCATCTACGCGAGCCTCCGCGAACATACCTGATGCGCTACAGCGCTGCGGCAGCCCCAACAGCATCCTGAACGCATTATTATATTGAACACGCAGGACATTGTACGCCCGTCGCGTGTATGACACCCACAGGCCGCTCGCGTAGAAAGACTGACAAAACGCCCTAAAAAGGGTTACTTTGACATCCTCGCCACAACGAGCAAACCTGCGGGCAAGCATATTGCTCCTCACAGACAATGCCCTGCGCTCCCTCTCTATGTCTCCATCGTCCCTTAGGTCGGTCGTGACAATGTGGCCCAGGTACCTAAAACTATTTACAGTGTTTAGCGCTACGTCATTGAGACTTATGGGCGGAACAATACGTGATTGCTGATTAGGCGCTTTAAATATGAGTAGAACACTCTTTTTTAAAGACATGTTATTTTTTTAAATCTAGATTGACCAAATCTACATAAGTACTAGTAAACCGCAAAACAAGAAACAGTAATATGATAAGCTAATAATACAGGAACTTATCGCTAATAAGAAAACATTATTAGCCGTGAAAGATAAACATTTTGTAGCAAGAAAAGGAATAAATTGTGAGACGATGGGTATGTCGGCCACACACGACGAGGCGGTCGAACCAATAGAAATCGAGATATTTCTCGTAAATTTGAACTTGATGTCTCGAGCCATTCATTGTGAATGCTTAACTTATTTAGTTATTTAATGTAACTTACTATTAAAAGCCGATTTAATTATTCTCGGTAATTGTATTGTGAGCGTTAAAGTACTTTTAGCTCAATGGATACGCCAAGTCACTATAAAATGGTCACACAAGTATCAATATAAAATAGCCGACTGCCTGGTGGTCTAGTGGTTTGCGATCCTGACTGCTAAGACCAAAATCGCTGGTTCAGTTCCCACCCAGGATAAATATTGTGTCGATGATGTTCTGTATGGGTGTAAATCATAATGTATTTAAACGGATAAGAAAACGGAATGTCACAACCCCCGTGGGTGTCGTAAGAGCCGACTAAGGGAGCAAACTACGCAGGACAACAGCACTGCAAAGAAAAACCTTCTTTGTAAGGAGAGGCTTATGCCCAGCAGTGGACTATTAAAGGCCGTTGATGTAATGGTGTATTTAGAAATATACGTTTCCATTTGAAAGTAATTAGTAATTACCACTAAAAGATAAGTGGGACTAAAATTATAGTCGACAAAATGTGTTTTTTCAATACGTATCTGTTTCCCCCTTTGGGGATAATAGACGTGAGTGTAACCCAACATAATTTTGTTAATAACTAAATTTCTTGTAGAGATTAGTTTAAACTCTACCAATGCTGTATTAATACGTCAATCATAAATGTAATCTCTTAACTTTAATATACATACATATCATGGAATGATATGTACCATGCGTGTCTCCTCTATCCTACATCATTATCATCTTCCTGCCGTGTTCTCAATTATGCTAGACGCAATGTGTGACCTTGCAAGAGGTTTTGACTGATGTCTTTTATGGCCAGCCGTCTGCCTTACGTCAACCCTTGGGACTATAATCACTTTCTTAAGGGACAAATGAAAAAGGTAAATTACCACCATTTACTTTTCCTGTGTATCTTATGAAATCGGAAAATGCGAGGAAACTAGGTTCAAGGATACCACAAGTAGCCTAAATACCACGAATATAATTGTCTAATAAGTTTTAAAGTAATTATGGTTACCTGTTCGACATATTTTCCCAACAAACCTCTGAAGAACACCTCCTTCTCAGTACCTCCTAAACGAATAACGTCTCCAGAAGTTCAGAATAGTCTAAGACCGTGTTGAACTGTTGACTGATTCGCCGAAATAATAATTAATATTTAGGTTTCAACCAGACTTTTGGCCGATCGAAACCCTTTCAAGATAAAGCTTGTTTCTGATTAAACAGATAAGTCGAAATTAAAAAATGTCATAAATGTTTAAATAAGAACGCAGTAACGAAACCATAACGTGATCTTAAATTTCAGCATAACGCCATCTATCGAGATCGTATATAAACTTTGAATTTCCATTCTCTTCCCAAACAGTAAAATATTTATTAATTAACAGTGTTGATGCAGTCTAAATCTTTTGTATTTTCTTGATATTGTATAGACGATATTGACATTTGAACGGTATAGGGCCTTTCGTGCCTTTCGTTTATAAAACGAATCGGTTCAGAAAGCTTACTTACTTAACGATTAGTTAAACGACAAGGCTGCTTGGCTATTGTTGTGTTCTACCTTAGTGGTAATAAAATTAAATAAATATAAAAAAAGCATGACTGAGTGTCAGTGTCAGTATCGTGCTTAAGCTTTGATGTGCGACAACAGTATGACGTATTGCGTTGCATTGTTTATTTTTTATCGTCATTAAAACTAATTCCACAAAGACAAGGGCCTCGCATTGATCTAGCCGCCCGGGGCCTCGCAATACAGTTTAATAATAATATAATCTCACAGCACACTTCTCACACACGGCCGTCCCAAACTAGGTAGAGTCTGTACTATGGTAAACAGACTGCTGATGAAAACTCTTACATATTACTAAAATATATACATATTAAAGATACATTACACCAAGCCACACATTGTAAAAATGATAATAAAGATATTTTGTCTTTTTTTATTTTATTTAGAGTGGCAATGATGTCTGTCATGTCATTGTGAATGCTAAATTATTATTAAAAGCTGATTTAATTATTCTCAGTAATTTTTTGTGAGAAGTACTTTTAGCTACGCAAAGTAACTATTAAAAATTTAAAAGAAAGAAATTTAGTATCAATATAAAATGCTGTCTGCCCTGGTGACCACTAAGGTAGACAGCACTTCTACACCTCATCATTTCTAGACCTAGTGGTTAGCAATCCTGACTGCTAACAGCGAGATCGTATGTTCAGTTCACACCCAAGACAAATATTGTGCGATGAGCACGATCATTTGTTCTGCCTGGATGTAATTTATCTATAATATGTATGTATTTAGTGTGTAAATATATGTTTGGAAGTAATAACCTTCGCACTATAAGATAAGTAGGACTATAGACGACAAAATGTGGTCGTTTCATACGCTTCATAGACGTGAGGGTATCAAGTTTGACTAAACGTCATTTTGTTAATAAATAAATTTATTGTAGAGATTAGTTTAAGCTCTACCAATACTGTATTAATATACTAAGATCATGTTGCATAATTAGTTGCTATAATCTTTACATAGTATAAAATGAAGTCGGTTTTCTTCTTGTATGTTAGATAAACATCTAACGTACAAGAAGAAAACCGACTTCAACTAAGCTAAGCAACGGATTTTAATGCGGTTTTCGCCAAGAGACTGATTTAAGAGAAAGGTTTATATGTATATACATGTATATTATAGTAGCGAAAATACGAATTTCAAAGATTAGTCTTAAATCAAAATAATGTACTACGGAAATATACTTCTTAAAAAGATCTACAAAAGTATGTCTATCTCTTAAGGATAACCCATAGTAACTATTTGTATAAAAATAATGGGAAATTTACGAAGCTATTTTAAACCATACAGTATTATTCCTCATCCAAAATAAATATGCTAGATACATAATATTTAATGTAGCTCAAAAATTGCATCTAAAATTTTAAAGATGTCCTGAATTGTTCAGTAGTATTATACGTCTTATAATACGAGTAGTAGGATAATTAAATACTTGACACTAGCACTACATAGTATTTACATTGCAACCGTGCAAAGAAGCCGGGGCACTGGGCAGATCGTCGCTAATGTTATTATATATTTAGGTTTCAACCAGACTGTTGGCCGATCGAAACCCTTTCAAGATAAAGCTTGTTTCTGATTAAACAAATAAGTCAAAGTTACAAAATGTCACAGATGTTTAAGTAAGAACGCAGTAACGAAACCATAACGTGATCTAAAATTTCAGCATAACGCCATCTATCGAGATCGGATATAAACTTAGAATTTTCATTCTTTTCCCAAACAGTAAAATATTTATTATATTTTATTATTATTATTTTATTATTATTATTTTATTATTATTATTTTTATTTATTATTATTTTCTTAATATTGTGTAAACGATATTGATATCTCAAAGTATTCTATCACTCAATCTAGCTTTCAAAGCACAAGCTCTGCTTAGTTTGAAACTAGTCGGCGTTGTGTGTCAGATGTCCGAAATATAATATTAATTATCACATAGGTACTCATATAACAGTTTATATTTATAACAGATTTTATTTTAATACATTTTTTTTTATTAAAATTTAGTACAATTTTGTTTCAATAGGTTCTCTTAAATTTGTTTATTTGCTGTGATTGGATTTCGACCTCTGGTCGAACACAAGTTCATTTCCTGAATATCCTCTTTTTTCAACCTATTGGCTTTTTATTTGTTTTTTTATGACTTAATTAACTACTTTTACTGCTATTTATTTAATTTATGATATTTGCACATCCACTTGTTCTCCACTGTTTACTTTTACCCCGCTGGTTACCAGCGTTATAAACACTCACACTACCAGTATTGTCACTTGACGAACGAAAATCCAATAAAACCGATCTGCTTACCCAAAAAATAGGAAATAATGGTACACTATATTTTCCCGGTTTAACGCGTCTATCTGGAAAAAATATGCTATCCTTAAAATGTTTTTAAATAAACCAAATCGAATGATACAATGAAAGTAAAAATGAAATTGCAGACTCATTGGAATCCAGTGATTTAAGCCGATAAACCTTTTAACAATAGCACAAAGCAATCCAATTTAAAACGTTAACTAAATTGTGTTGATTGAGGTTAAGAATCTATTGACCTGATGTTAAAATTGATACGGGAACTATTTAAGTTCGGACCTTTTTAATTTAGATCTAATAAAAATATGTGTCGGTTGATTTATGGTTTATGGGGAAACGGATGATAAAAGAAGAGCTTGTTATAGATTTCTTTTAATTTAAGCGTAGATGCTATCGTTATTGTCAGAGTTAAGAAAGATTTATGGACTTTTGCCTTTTGATTTTTGAATGTTGGGTGTAGCGAAACTAGTGTTGAATACTTTTATTTCTTATAGATTAATTATCTAAAGTTAGTTAACTTTACATCATCTCGAGATACTACACTACTTTTAAGCAATTTTTTTAAGGCAAATTTTCCATTCGTAGGTTTGTTGGGAAAATATGTCGAATAATGTGTCCGTTTCATGTATGTTTGTAAAGTCCCCCGCGACACAGTATATATTCCTAATACGGGAGTTGTCTTTAAAAAAAGCTCTAGAGCTTATAACACATTTATATTTTTCATCATCATCAACAGCCTTATATAATAGTCCACTGCTGGACATAGGCCTCTCCTTAGAAAGGAGGTTTAAATTATTACTTTATAGGATTTAGGAAACTTGCGCTACCCTTTAAATTCTGTTCCTCGCATTATCCGCTATCATAAGACACAAAGTAAAAAGTTAATGGGGTTAATTTACCCCTTAAGTAAATGATTACAGTCCCAAGCGTATTAGTTATTAAGAACATTTCTTTCTTAAGCAATAGCAAATAAACTAATCTTAATAAATAAGATATTTTAAGAGTATTTAGTATTAGGTTTTATTAAAAATTGTATCAAAACAAAATTTACTGTTGTACGAGTATCTATGTGATAATTGTACCGACTATAAGGTCTTTCATTAACTTGAGAAAGGCCCTGTAAGCATTGACATGCTAATATTGTTGAATATAATATCAAGAAAATAAAAAAGACTAGATTACCTGCGAAATTTCGATTGCATCTCTTAAAAGGAATAAATTAGGATCGTTTCTGATGATTCATTGATTCTCGGCTCCTATTGAATTGATCATAGCTTGATGTTATACGAGTATAGCCGATAAACGGGCTGTGCAACTCTAAAATAATTCTTCAATTCGAACTCGTAGTTTCTGAGATTAGCGCGTTCAACCAAATAAATACACTCTTTAGCTTTATAATATTAGTATAGATTTAAACTTCAGCAACACTTATCTATTGCACTGCCGTGTTACCGTGTGTTAGTGTGAACTTATGAAATATGTAAGTTTCAATAGCATAAGCTCTCATACTTTATATTATATTTTGATATCTAAAAACTAAGATTTCGTCACTGGCTCACTGGTGATCATGAAAATTCATAGGGAGTCCTAGAAAGCTGAAATTTGGGATGTAAACTACACAAACAATAAAACTTGGTACTTTCCCCACCAACCAGACTTGTAAACTGATATAGTTTAATCTAAATCATAGATAAAACACAATAAACGTCTAAATGTTTTTTTTTACTACTATTATGTGTTTAATGAACTCGTTAATCTCTCCAACCACCTAAGAGCTTAATTCTTAAAGAAGGTTATATTATATTTAACAACATGGTGGGACAGCCATTACGAGTAGAACAAAACAGTGTATAAACACGGCGTACAAAAACAATATTTTACATATACAGTAGCATAGTTCCTATATTTGTTTGCCACTATCTATTTAAAAAAAAAAAAAAACAATTTTAATCTATTACAGACAAGTGGGTCGCAACCTCATCATCCCTGGAGGCACCAGGACTATCGATGCCACTGGGAAACTAGTCATGCCAGGAGGCATCGACCCTCACACGCACTTTGAACTTGAGATGAATGGTGCTAAGGCAGCTGATGACTTCTACAAGGGAACGAGGGCTGCTGTGGCCGGAGGCACTACAACTGTCAGTAAGTTATCAACTATAACGTACTAAAGTTCCGATCAATTATGATTATCCAGGACTCAATCATTAACTATAATCATTATTCAATAATAATCATTACCAGTATTCGTTTGTTGAATTTTATCAACCTAGCGACATCTAGTATACAACACCACAAAACTATACACACACAACTTCGTTCTGTTCGTTGGTGATTTTATTCTGTCTTTTAGTTCTTAGGGTTTTTAATGAAAATTTTCACCTTTTTAATTCATTAATTTTTTGATTACACTAATAAAAAAGCTAAACAATTGGTTTTTTGGTTGGACGTTAATCACAAGAATTTGAAAAAGATTTGTAGAAATGTAGATGTGATTGTGAAGATGAAAGTTGTAGATTGTTTTACAATAAGTTGCGGCTCTTAAGACAGGAAAAGTGTCTGTGATGAGAATGGCAAGTTACTTATATTATTTTTTTCACTTTTCAGTTGACTTCGTGCTACCGCAGAAGAACCAGTCTTTGCTGGAAGCATATGCTAATTGGAGAGATAAGGCCGATAACAAGGTAACATTGCACTGCGCTAGTCTCATTACTTTATAGGAAAAAGGAAAAAGGAGGGACACCTACTACTCCACTCTTTTCTTTTTTTGCACGTATTCAGCAGCATCTGCTACAATGGTGAACTAATTGTCAGAAATATACTTTTAGTGTAATACATAGTGCTTATTACAGCGGTCTATAGACCAGCTTTAAAGAAGCCTATTTAAAAAACCAATTAAGGAACCCTAACATTAATATCCTTAAACTTGACATTGTTCTCTCCAAAATAGGAAAACTGACAAAGAATATCCTATAGAAGTTATCAAAAAAAAAATATAAAAAATCAAAGATATATAATTTGTCAAATCATTTTCAATTACTTATTCCCCAAGGTATGTTGCGACTACGGTCTTCACGTAGGCGTAACGTGGTGGTCTCCATCAGTGAAGAAAGAGATGCAGAAGTTGGTGACAGAGCAGTATGGTGTCAACTCCTTCAAGATGTTCATGGCTTATAAGGACTTGTGGCAGTTGGATGATTATGACTTGTACTGTGCAATGGAAACGTGTGCTGAACTGAAAGCGCTACCTCAGGTATATGAAAATTTCGAAACTTAAGTCCCTTTTAGAAGAAAGTTGACCGAAATTAGCTTCTGTCCCCTTCGCTCTTCACAAGTTGTTTTAGTTCTTGACAAAGAAATGTATATTTTGAGGATACTCGACAAGTTTTGGGTCTAGTTTCGATTGCCGCGTGTGATAACTCCGCTCCGTGTGGGCTTTCCGGTCTGAAACTAGGAGTTCATTGTCATATACGACAATAAAACCGTATACGCTTAATAAATATGATCCCTTGGTGCTGCTTTCACTGTGCATTCTCTATCGCTTGAATTACGGGGCGTGTTCCAAAGAATCATTCGGCCTTATACCGGCCGCTGCTTACCGCCATCAAGTAGTTCACACAATTGGTACAATCAAAAATATAATATTTTAAGTATTTAATGTGTGTTTTAAATACCCCTCTTGTAATTTTCGTAGATCCTCTAATAATTCTAGTAGATTCTATTAAACTTCCCTAGACATGCATATCGCACTGTCTCTACACATTTTTAGTAACAAACAAGAAGGTAAATTAAAACAGCAAGTGATCACGATTGCAGTGTTACATTATCTGTCATACATTAAGTCTTAATGTTATGGTTAGTAAAGAGTGTTATTTAATTAACATTTACTTATTATACTATAAACTAAAATACTAAAAGTCTTTTAGTATTATTAACTAGTTTAAACCAAAACTTTTTACAGGTTCATGCCGAAAACGGCGACATCATAGCCCGTAACACTGAGAAGCTACTAGCAGCTGGAGTAACAGGCCCCGAGGGTCACGAGCTCTCTCGTAATGAGGAGGTTGAAGGCGAGGCTGTTAATAGGGCGTGTGTTATTGCCAACCAGGTCTGTATCTTCAAATTATGACTGTATAAGGCATACATACTATAAAACTATTAAAATTCTCCGACATGCAGGTTAACAAATGAAAATGTTCAATCAAAATTTTTGCAAACCCTTGAATCGGTAGCTTTGCTACGGTGAGTTCGTCCGTTTCCGGGGAAGTTACAACCTGCAAAGACCCATTATCGGTTTTGCGTCCGGTATATACGACCAGCAGCAGTCGCTCGATCCACCTAAATGCCTGATGTAATTGTTTTTTAGTGCTTTTTCAGGCATTCAAATAGAGTTATTTCGTATTTATTTAACCTTTTCTCCGGAAAGAGACATGTTTGTTTCTTTGCTGACTTTGTTTTGTATAAAACTTAAATTCGTTTTGTTCGACATTAAAAATGTTTAGAATTGTAGATTGATTGTTTTTACCCTTTCCCCAGGCGAAGTCACCCCTGTACATTGTACACATGATGTCAAAGAGCGCAGTCCGGATGTTACAATTGGCGCGAACTCGCCAGCGCACTCCACTGTTTGGAGAAACCCTGGCTGCTACTGTTGGAACAGATGGTCAGTAACGCCTTTTAACTCAGTGTTATAGAATTTAAAAAAAATAGCTGTCTTTTGCTACAATCGAATCTGTACTTGAATTTGTATTTTATTACAGTATAAATAACAAGGGTTAATATCAGAGCCCTGTAGACTCCAGTTATTGTAATGGAGAAAACATAGATGATACAGTTAAGATATTTTAAAGTTTTTTGTTGATATATTAATAAAAATAATTGTTAAATATCAATTATAACCAATTATTTTGTTAAGAGAGAATATTCGTAAAAAAATGTTAAATCAACTGTATCGAATGCTTTATTGAATACATAAAAGAATTACCATAAGTTTTAAATTGTAAAAAATGAAAATTTAAATTTATTCAATTCTGTTTTCCTTTTCTAATCGTACTATCCTCGAGTCTATTATTTGTAAAACTTCAAATAATATATAAATTTCAAAATATTATGATCGCATAACGACGATTATAGATTTTTAGCGCCGCCGTTACCGGTCGTAAGTCGCTTTGTCTCTATATCGAGGTTCGTTGAAATGCCGAGAAATGTTACTATATCGTGTTATACGAGTGACGGTAGCGCCATACATAACGCTTCTCGCTCGTTGGTTCCGCAGGCAGCCACCAGCGCAACGCGTGCTTCCGTCACGCGGCGGCGCACGTGCTGAGCCCGCCGCTGCGCCCCGACCCCGCCACGCCCCAGGCCATGTGCGAGGCGCTCGCTGAGTGAGTTGCGCACTATACCTGAGCCTGAGCCTGTTTTACATACTCAATTTATATATTTTAAATTTACTGGTTTTATTTATTTTGCATCACCAACAAATGATACACATATATTCTACGATAATACAGAACAACTACTGACATACATTTCTTAAGACACTTTCAATAACAAAACGAACGATACATATGTATACACACCCACATTCACACAGAAACAGCCTTACAAACATACACGGACATGATATGATACACTCGTGTTTTTGAAGATCATCTTGAACTATCCATAAAGAACTTCGATCGACCGAACACTGTTGCTTCATTAAGTGAACAATTTGTAATGTACATAGTGAATTTTTACAAACATACACAATGTACCTGGTTTATATTTCGTCTTTGTCTTTGTATACATTTCTTTATAACTACGAACTATGTATTGATATTAGAAATATATTTTAATATTAAAGTTATGACTATGAATATATATATATATATGTAATAAAATAAAAAGAGGTGTATAACTTATAAATACGTACATAAATACAGTTAAAAATATAACACAAGAAAAATCATTATCTAAAGATTCAATTAGGGCGACACGATTTCTATAATAAATCTACAAGCTATGTATAAAGCTACTACTCATTTCTTATAGTGACTACATCCAGGTGATCGGCAGCGACAACTGCACGTTCCACGAGAAGGACAAGGAGATCGGCAAGAACAACTTCTCCAAGATACCCAACGGAGTGAACGGTGTTGAGGACCGCATGGCCATCCTCTGGCAAAAGGCTGTCAACACTGGTAAATTAGTATTCTTATAATAAAACAACTATGTACATTTAACTTCTTTTTTGTTTAATTAAAAACAAAAAATAATATTGTTGTCATTAAAAACTATTGCATGCAAAATATTTTACTAAACTTTGAAAAATGATAACATAACTAAACAAAGTGGGCAGGTCTGGATAATTCATTATGGAAAATGTTATTTTTATGTTTAATACGTATTACATTATTAACTTTACATAGAAAAGATCTAAGTTTACACACATGTTACAGGGGCCACCTTATTGGCCACAGCATCATCTTATAAAAAATAATTGTTACTTTTTCAAAACTATGGTTTTAGAAAGATTTAACGAAATACATAATTTATATGGTTGCAAGGGCTGGACCTACAGGACCATACCATCAAACCCACTAGCACTAACTCATTATTTCATTCATATTAGCGAGGTCAAGTCGAGTAGTTCAAAATCATGAACTGTCCGACAATAGGTCTTCTTTCTATACGATCCCAAAATGACATGATATTATCCTTATAAATGGAAAATAGCTTTAAAGTAAATATGAACCCTCAGGTATAATGGACCCGTGTCGGTTCGTGGCGGTGACCAGCTCGAACGCGGCCAAGATCTTCAACATCTGGCCGCAGAAGGGGCGCGTGGCCGTCAACAGCGACGCGGACATCGTCGTGTGGGACCCGCGCCTCGAGCGGACCATCTCCGCCGCCACGCACAAGCACGCTGTTGACTTTAACATCTTTGAGGTGAGTCACAACTTCATTGTTACAAGTTTGCATGGATGAGGTAGTGGTTTAGGCGGTCACCTCGCCGCTTCCAACTACGCTGAGTGTTGTGGGATCGATCCCCACATGGGACGACACTTTGTGTGATCCACAAATTGTTATTCTGAGTCTGGGTGTTCTTTGTGTCCGTTTCATGTATGTTTGTAAAGTCCCCCGCGACACAGGATATATTCACAATGCTGGGAGCTGTCGTTTTAAAGAAAAAAACGTTTTTACCCCAGATTACTTTATACTACCAGTACAGAAATTGTAATGCACAAAATCACACAAGTAAATAACATATCTGGCCCCAAAACAATAAAGTTTAATTCAATTTACTTCACTCTTACAGTTATATTTACCTAAAAGTTGTCTTTCTTTCTGTTGCAAAATTGTCGTCTCTTAATGATATTAGGTTTGACATTAAAAGGCAAAACCTTACAACGTCATTTGGTAAGGTGAATAAAGATAATTTCCGACTCCTGTTAATAAATTTATTCATTGGAATATAATGCCATTATAGTTACCTAAGTTCCGCGTTCACTTTCATTATAGCTAGAATTATAAATAAAAATGTTTGTTTGACATAACAGAATATACATTCACCGTGTACATTGTTGTTAGACACTATAGAGTGTGCTGTTGTAAAGTTTGATCACTGCAACGACTGCGGGCAATCGTGTTTTATTGCAATTTTTTGTAAATATTTTATTTACCTGTATTTTTTAAAGTATAGCTTTTGTTACCAGGGTCAACATGTGGTAGGGAGCCCACAATATGTGATTGTCAGTGGACGCGTTTGTCTCGACGATGGAGAACTGAGGGTAGTCGAGGGTATGACCAATGTTCATTTATATTGTCTTAATTAAATAATATTTCTAATCAAATTTAAACATCTTCGCTGAAGAAAGTTTTTTGTGAAACGTTTAAGTACTGTTTAGTATAGCTAGAACATTTATTTTAATAATATTGTGTGAATCGGCGCAAGATGACTGGCAGGAGTAATTCACAAAACCTTAAACCCATCTACGCAAACTACGCAGGACAACAGCACTCCAAAGAGAAGGAAAACATGAAACAAACCCTCCAAAAACTCGTCTGGCCAGTGTGGTATAGTAGGCCAAAACTTCCTTTCTAAGGAGCGGCCTATGTCCAGCAGTGGACTAGGTTGATGTTGTTGGTGTATTATCAATGCTAACATTGTAGTCATTAGTTGTTTGTTGGTTGGTATAGGGTTCGGTCGGTTCCTGAAGACGCCGGTGGGCAGCCCGCTGGTGTACGGGGAGGGGCAAGAGCGCGCGGCCCCTGAACCCGAGCTGCTGCACCTGGACATCCAGCACAAGGTCTCCAACGGCTCCCCGTCGCCTGGTACGCTACTCGCATACACATCTCTATATACTAAGCAATTCTCTACCACAATTCATGCAACAAGCTATAAGTGTTATCTATAAAACAAAAATAGTTTTATGATTTGTTTATACTGTCAAAGTAGTTTTACTGTTATCAATATTTTAATTAATTAACCGACTTAAAAAAAGGAGGTTATCAATTCGGATGTTTATTTTGTTTTTGTGTAAGTTCGGGCATAACTCCGTCATTGGTCCGAAAATCCGAAATGGTCCCATTTAAATTTTATATAGATCATATAGATGATGAGTTCGGAGACAGACAACGGCACGCTAAAAAAATGACAGCAAATGAACCGTGATTGCTGCTAAGTATTTAGTGCTCTTTGTTAGTATTGTTTGAAGTAGGTTCAACTTTTTTTTTAAAAGGTTTTATTGTCTATCTGAAAGTGGTTACAAATTGTATATAATTATTTGGTTTAAATTTGACTTCTATCCGATCACTGGTGAAACTCGTCCATTCTGACACAAAAAGACTTTCTAATTATTTTTGCAATAAATACTCCTAAATCTAGGAACGCTATCGGATTGAAATTTTCATTTTATTTCATATGTCATCATACAATTTTTTTTTTATTTCCCCATTATACATTATAACCGAGCCAAATAAAATTATAATTTCAATCTTTAATCGTGTTATAACAAATTAGAGGTTTAACTCCCATATATCTTACTTATAACAAAATATAACGTTAAACAGATTTCGGTATGACCAAGAGCATGGACGGGCTGTCGGTGTCGGGCTGCAGCACGCCCACGGGCCGCAAGATGCGCGAGCCGGGACAGCGCAACCTGCAGACGTCCACCTTCTCCATCAGCAGTCAGTACATCTCCTACAACCATCTCGTTATATACTCTTGGCCATTTCATCTAACCATATCTAGCAGCTAGTATCTCTTAGTCTGTCTTTAAATATCCTGCGCAAATACAATTATGGAAAAACTGAAAACCTATCATCCATACTATCTAACCTAATTGAGGCCCGTGTATTCTTAATTCGTCCGAGTGGTGACGGATTAAGAATACAGAACTCCTATTAATCCCGTGGGTGTCTAAGAGCCGACTAAGGGAGCAAACTACGAAGCACTACAGAACTGCAAAGAGAAGGCAAACTTGAAACAAACCCTATATCAACCCGTCTGTAAGCCAAAATCTCCTTTCTAAGAAGAGGCCTATGTTCAGAAAAGGCTGGTTCATATCTACTTTTGTTTAATTTTCACTCATCAGTATATATTGAACTCTGATTGTATAGACACTGCATCATGACAAATTAATATCTGATGTCAACATACTAGCTAGATGGAGGCGTTTTCACATAGTTTTTAAATTTATAACAGTAATTATTCAAAAATATTAGCTTCTACGTGTGCTACGTAAACTTAAAATATTAAAAAAAAACTAAGTTGGGTGCAATTCAGTACCTTTTGGGTAGAATTAGGCAGAATGTTACTTCAGAAATTTTAAACAGAATGTAACCAAGAAATGTGCCAAAGTATTGCCAATTTATTTTAAATCTATTAATAAGTTTTTTTTATTGCTGAGCGACACTTACTCAATAGTGAAGAGACAGGAAAGTACTGCCAAAAAGCGTATTATTTAAAACATTAATGTTTTCTGTTTGCAGAAGAGGTGGAGGGACTGGACACGAAGACGTCGGTGCGCGTGAGGAACCCCCCTGGGGGCAAGTCCTCCGGCCTCTGGTAGATACGCAGCAAGGGAGGGAGGCACTCCTACTTGTGAACACGTAGCTAGTCGTCTGTTGGCTATCATTAGCTCAATTGGCAGATATCAACTTATATAATTGTATTTCAACGTGAAATAAAACAACATTTTTGTTGTATATTCTAATTACGATGAAAAGTGTATTTAATTAAAATTATTTATTTTTATGATGAAAATGAAAATCATTTTCTTAATGTCTATAAACAAAATTTCGTTACCACTCTCGTATCAGTCAGGTTTTTTTTCTTATATATTTTCGCAACATTGAAATTATAAACAACATATTTTCTAATAACCGAAGCATTTGTTATTTTTTAGATTAACACACACTTATTATTGAAACTGAATCTTGTTCACAAGTGGAAGTTCCCAAGGCTTGGGGCGGCTAAAAACCATTTAAGCAAAATTAACCCAAAGCTTATAGCATAGTATGTTAGACTGTTTAGTTAGACATGACATAATAACATGGTTTATTATTAACTATATTGGGCTACTTGACAACTAGAGTGGGGCATCCTTGACTTTTGTATATCAACATATACAACAAGCATTTGACAGCATCACAATAGACGAAACATTGAGTTAATTTGCTGAGCTGCTTAGTACTGGCAGGAAACGACGGGATACTCTATCAAAAACAAAATATAAATATCAACCATTTTTTTTTATAAAATTAATATTATAAAGAAATCCGTGAGCCCCTGAAGATCTTAATTTTTATCTACTAAACAATTTCAAAATTATGTACTAAAGAATTCGTTTTGCAGATTACTTATGTGAAGCAGTAGTGAATTATTGATATAATTTTGTGCCACGGTGTAGTTGTCAAGTAATACATTATTTATTAAAATCAGTTAGCAGCGATCAGTACCGCGTGTATGGTGTAGAGAATATTAAGTATGCCTAGATAATATCATTATTAATTATCTAAAAGTTGTTTACGATGATTATGCTTGTGTGATGATTGGGTAACATACATATTTATATGAATATGCAATATTGCAACACGGTAATACAATCAATTTCCAAAAACTTTATTGGTTCAAAGACCTTTACAACAGATGGCGTAATAATCAAAAAATATTGCCTTAAACATTTGATAATTATGTCAGCTTATTGCATATTTATATGAAAAATTTAAACTGTTTAAGTTAATGTTAACAATGGTTATAATAATTATTAATTTTGTAATTTTAATCGTACACTTTTTAGAAAAAATTTCTAAGATCATGCTGGAATTGTATTCCTTGTTATACATTTTATACAATCACTTAGGCTAACATCGATAGAACTTCCAAAATATTTTTTTAAATAAACTAGCCAAAAAATATTTGTCAGTGCATTTATATTTGCGTAAATTAATATAATTATCATTGCTATTGACTTAAATGCAGACTTTAGTTATATGCGTCCCCCTAAGGGATCGTTTGAATGATTAAAATCGACATTGACATATAAAAATCACTTTCATCAATATTAACCCAAGTTATTACATTTTTGTTACTATACATACATCATACGATATCATAACATTGAAATTCATAATTTTAATATTTAAGTAGGTAAAGTGTGAGTGAAGCCAAGTTCGGCGGTTGTATGTAGCTTCTTGTGATGTCTGTTTATTGTAAGTTATGTTATAAGGTCTTAATTGTTTATAAGCACTTTTGTATTTCACTTGTACTGTCTCCTGATAAGTCAAAGCAATGGGGTCGAAATCGAGAAGCATAACAAAAAGCGTCTTTTACGAACTCATAAAAGACACTTTTTTAATAACCTGACTGCCGGTAAATCCAGATGGACATTGGCTTATTACTTGCACATCCCGTAGTAAACGTTAGCCAATGATTTGTAATAAGAAACTGCCATTCTTGGAAAAACCAGATGTTAAGACCTTAACAGTCACGTTTTTCTTTTAAAGAAAACTTTTATTAAAAAACTACTGCCACCACTTAAGAAAACAAGCTCGTGTAAACTAATTCAATTACGACCCCATTGCAATAATTTAGCTGTTACAGAATATCCATCTTAACAGAATAACTTTGATAAAATATTCATAATTAAATTATAGAACTTAATTATAAATATAAAAAACAACAGCTATATAACTGAATAATCAATTAGAATTTTTGAATTTTGATATTCTGTTACCGTTAATAGTTTTACAAAAACAGCCCGAAACAAAATAAAAATGGCATAGAATTGGTCTGTATCGGGGCCAAATGTTTCAACAGCACAGTACAAAAACATTAATGTGTAATTTCTTCCCTACCTAGTCTTGCAACCTGTGTCACAATTTTTATAGCGTTTTACATTATTTCTGAATGTATATTCTCTATTATGCATTGTCACAAATAAACAATGTAATCTTAACATTTGTTTTCTTTAATCTACGTACAATAGCTGTATAATCATAAACCACTGCCGAGACGTCTAACTAGCTAAGTCTAAGTCTAAGTAGCGAGGATGATGTAAGTAGCGATGATAGGAGATGACATAGCGACGATTTCACTTAAGAGGTAAGAGGCCTTGTGCAAGTTTATGTCACACCAATTCACTCTCGACAGCGAGCGTGTTTTGCGTTGGGATTTGTGAACATTTCAACTCCGGCCAAACGCGGTGACCGTGACGATCGAGAATGTGAATTAAACTTACACTTGGGCCTATGAAACCATTGCGCGTACCTAGTACCTAGTAGTGAGTGTTTAATGCAGAGGTCTAAGGAGAGACTACACTATTACATTGGCAATCAAGTACGCGGCTTCCTAATAAGCTGCCGCCGGCAGCCTTGATGTTTTTACTTGGGCATAAAGCTGTCACAAGATGGTAATGTAGATCGCTGATACTCGTATGTGGTCGTTAAGTTCTCAATGGAAGTTTTTAAATGTTGTATACATCGGTGTACTTCTGGATTTAAAAATAAACTGCAATCTTAAAAACATAGTTAATTGTAATGTTTGAATGAATAACATTACCAAACAAGTAGAAATAAAACAGCGCGAATACAATTTTTAAGTTGTTTATTAAAATAATATTCGTTCAACTGAACACAAGACATGGGACCAGACCTAATAAATTGAGTTTTTTCTAATTTGACAATTCTCTCTACTAAAAAAAATATAACTGGCCATTATAGCCATCTGTCTTTACCCTCTTAACAATAAAAAAACAACCTATAAAATCTATCAACATAAAAGACAAGACAAGTCGCGCTCCAGCGCATGTTTCCTCAAAATTCTACAAAAAGATTGTAAACATGAAACAAAAACATATACACAAAATTGTGTATTCAACATTTAACCTCCTTGACTGTATGTAACATAATTGTTAAGTTTTGAGTGAAACAGATGCTGAAGCCGCGGCTTTTAGGTATTCTGTGACAATACCTAGAGCAGTTTGAAGATAAATTTGGCACAGACATTATGATGTATCGTCACAACTGTTCATAATTCCCTGGCAATTTTTCAGTTCTAGATGGTTTAGGCACCGGACAAACAAAAATAATAATTTTTGGAACAAAAAAAATCAAATCCATCATTCTCTATATAAAACTCAAAAATATACCTTATCAATAAATTTAAGAAAAATCTAATTTAATATTTAGAACACTACAGTACCCATTTTGTTTAGTATTGCACAAATTCTGATTTCATGCAAAATCGTACGAATGATCAATATTATAATTTCAATGCCTCCTCTGTCTAGTCAGAGTGTAAAAATTAAGAAATGATGGTCCTTTTGATATTGTCAGTTGATAAAGTAGAATCTTGTGTCGCCTATTCAAAAAATACCCGATTTTATTTGAAAATGTCCAATCACGAAGCTCAATTTACAGAATCGATTAGATGTGGTGGTTCAACAACGTTAAAATTCTTAATAATAACAATAAAAAGTAATTAACAAAAAAAATCATTTGTTGGACAAAACAAACCATCCGAGAACATTCCGAGGGCACTAATCACTTTTAATAATCATATAAATGCAATATTTTTATACCAAAAATGTCCTATATATTTGTGAATTACAAATTTATTTACAAAATCGACTCATCGGGGGTTGCCAATTTATAAAACATCTTGTGTCTTCGTATGTACCAAACGTTTATCATTTTCGAGTCAGTATTTAACTAATATTTTTTCTTTTAAACTTCTTTTTATATAATAATAATGTATACATATGTAAGTAGCCTAGTACACTTATATTCTAATATGACACAGTTACATTATAGCTATATTTTTACATCATGTATGTACTTACACATATACAGTTTTAATGTTGTACCGATACGCCTTTAAAATTATTTCATTCGACAATGAGCGCCATTTTGTGGTAATAGCTACAGACATAATTATTATACGATGTCAGTTTAATCAATAAAATGTAGATGGCGTGTTTTTCAAGAATTAGATTGAGTTTAAAAATCCCTTCAATTAATATCATAATACATTTTTAATATTTTACATGCTTAAAGATGTAAAATCAATCCATGGTAAATAATGCTGTCGTTACCTTAATATAGATTGTAATCAAACAAATAAATACGTAATACAAGATCGCATGCATTTTATATGATCTGTGTTTGAGGGCGACGGCACAACACCTTATATATAATATACTTCACTCATACAACGTGCCTAGTCTATTCTACGACAGTCTAACAAGTTCCGTACAACGGAAAAACAAGTTCCCTTCGTTTCGCCTTAACATTTACTTTATACAGAGCTTTGTACGAAGGGAAAACACTTTATAACTAAATTCAAAATCTTTAACGCTACATGGAACCTTTAATGTGGTGCAGGCCGTTGGTAAGAGAATTTAAAAAACCAGGCCTTTTTGTAGCTAACGAGAAAGTAGAGTAAAAAAACAAAAACATAATCTTCATACAACGAAATTAAGGAAAATTTCCTTTAACACATTTTATATTGATACAGGATATCTAAAAGTTTCATCATTAAACGCTGTAGAAAACATGCATCAATACAAAGTGTTTTTATTTTATGAAAGATGACGTCATGGCGCGATTTATGCTGAGTATGTATCTGTTATTCCACTAAAGCCAATTTTAAGTAAAAAAAAGTACAAGATTTTCTTCGAATGCTTAAACGCAAGCGAAAGGCCTGTTACAAACAAAAATGTTGATTATTAAGAGAGCAATAGAGGTGATAGTTGTTCGTCACAACATTATGAATTTTATTATTATTTCACATTTTATTTTTGTTTCGATGTAACATTAAATATAATGTTTGACAGTTTTTTTTTAAAGTTGAAAAATTTGTAAATTTGCTCTTGAAATCAAATATAAGGATTAAGTTTAAAATAGGGTTGACTATTATAGATATATGTAGGTGGATAGAGAAGCCCACACTTTTATTAACCAAATATTCTTCAAATAATGATAAGTTATATTTTGTAGAACGAAATGTACATTATTGTTAATTAATTAAAATGTTTTAAGTTATAAAATGGTAACACTAAGTGGAATGCAAATCTTATTATATGTAAAATGACTGGATTATATTGAGTAATGCGGTTGAATTGCATTCCATTTAATACTGCCATATTTTCTGTAGTGCAGAAAACGTAAGTGTCTTTTTATCATTGAAATATTACAAATAAGTGACAAAAAGTGGTTCAAAAGACATTTTACTTAAACATGGCACACGTTGATGGGACTAGTACGGCTGGGTGTTCATATTTGGGCATTAAAAGCGTGGGTTTTTATACAAAAATGCACTATAAATGACTCGATTCCGGCTCACAATTTTGAGATCATTTCGACCGAAGCGGGCTACTCGAAGGTTTAGAATTAGGCTGTAGCATGTAGCCGCTCTTTCTTGACTCATATCTGTCTATAGAAATACCGTGCACTTGGTAGTTTATATATGTACTATTCTTTAGTTAAACATTAGGCCCTTTTATTGAAGAAACATCTTTAAATTGTATGATTACACGAATAGAGTAGTCTCGCTCGGAACGGCGACAGTTAAAACGTACACAAAAATGCCGGTACTTCCATACGCAGATACTCATCGAAAGCCGAACAGAGGTAGGTTAAGTCACTACCGTCGGTCTCGAAACGAGAACGGTAGCGACGATCGGTAATTCGTAACGTTCATATCACAACCGACGCGCCTCGCCTCGCGGCCGCCGGAGGCGCGCAGCGTCCTCGTCGTGCGACCGCACACAGGGCACGTTAAAACTAACCGCTCACCGTTCCGCCTGCAACGTCTCTAGAACGAAACACTGAACGAGTAGGTTTACAGTAAAGGTCCGGGGGTGACGGTCGGGGGGAGGTGAGACGCGCGACTACGAGACGGAGATGGCCTCGTGGGGGGGTCGCGGGGCGGCGCGGGGCCAGGTCTGGGAGGTGAGCTGGCCGACGGACAGCGGGTTGTTGGCGTCGCGCGGGTTGGTGCCGACCGGGTGGCGCGGCGCGGGCGGCGGCTCGGACGCGGGCGACGCCAGCGACGACAGCGCGCTCAGCCCGCCCGGGCTCGACGCCGAGTTGAGCGGCGTGTCGGCGTCGTCGTCCGACGCGTCCGACATCTCCTCCAGCTTCACGTCCTCCTCAGAGCAGGGCGACTGCGGGGTCGCCATCGCGAGGGGGACCGACCCCGACGCCGCCGCCAGGGCTTCCATGTAGCGTACGCACTTTTTCTTCCGCCTGGAAAGTAGACGAGTACGGTTAAATAGTTTGTGAGGTAACGAAGTGACTCGGAAAACTGCTTCGTAATTTTTATTTTTGATATACAGACTGCAAAGTGAATCTCGTTGTAGGGGAAAACATTAAAGTTATGATGAACACGATACCGAATTAAAATTCCGAAACAATTTCCCAATGAAAAAAATAACTAGGGTAATCTATCCTACTTAACATCGAACACATCAAATCATGTTAACAGAGACATGCTAAAACATTGTTAAAAGAAACTGAAAACACTCGAAGTCATCGTAACACTCATGCTGAAAAAAATTGTTAAATAATTAGCTTAAACGACAACTTAAATAAGCAACTCTACCTACGACAAAAATAACGACATTCCGCACTAAAATATTAACAGCCAGGCTTCCTCTTAACTAAAACGTTTCACATATGATTATGCATTTACGTAATTACACAAAGACTAATAAGTAAGTTTAAACTGCTCATTAAAAAGTCACACGTTGCTAATATTTGAGAATTATTTGCAAATCGTCATAGACGTAACTAGGAAGAATGTTATCGGTCAATAAAGACAGATAACAATGGGTATTTTTGAATTACTCAATATTTTCTTCTTTGGCAATTTATAAAATCGATTTAAAAATTACAATAATATACATTTTAAGAAATAAAATATTTAAAGTTTAAGATTTCACTTGTGAAACTGAGTATCGGACAACCTGAGGTACACTGACAGAAGGTATATCTTTTTTTGTTTTAAGGTTGACTTAATCGAAATTGTTCTTAATAATGCAAGATTTAGAACTACTACAACTTTATAGCCATTCAGGTCTTTTTTATCGTTAAATAGATTTTTTGAATCAGGGTTCAGTTAGCGAGAAGAATACCTAGTTACGTCTATTACACACACTCCAGTCAACATCCAACAGTGACTACTACAGTGGTGACCAACCGTGTCCGTGTTGCCGGCGGGCGCTGGCCGGCACTAGAGGTTGACGTACGTGGGCTCCTGCGGGCTGACCAGGCTCGCGGCCGGCAGCGACGTCGCCGGCTCCGGCCGCAACAGGCCCAGCCCGCCGGATACCATCACGCTAGTTGACTCGGGACTGTGGCCCGGAATGGTTACCGTGGACGGATCATCATGAATGGGTAGGTAATATTTACAAAACGAAAGGAAATTAATAAAATATATAGATACAAGTTAATAATAATACAGGGAAATATATAAGAAATAGGAAATCAGGTAAAACAAATGTAGTTTCGAGTCAAATGGCGTGTGGTTCCAATAAAAAAATAAAATAAACGAAACAAAAAGGTGGTAAGAGACGTGACGTGTCACCAATAGTGCCAGCGGTTCCGGGTCCATGAGAAGCGGCAATCATGAGTGGAAAAAACATTTTTAAATAAGTAAACATGAACTTTTAACAACATAAATACGACGAAGCATATTCAGAAAATGTGTCAAGATTTTTTTGAAAGCTTTCGACAAATGATTGCCCTCTCTCTGACCTATGTTCTACGCTCTCCTATGGTAGCTACTTCAAAACTTCGGCTACTTTCAAAAAAATCTATTCTGTGATATCTAAGTGATTTATTTCTTTGTGAAAAGACACATTTTCTGAATTATCTGCTTCGCCGTACACCCATAAATCCTTAATTTACTAATATGTAAATTAAATATAACATAAAAACAATAATACAACAACTACAATAATGTAATTATTTATAAATAAATAATGGCAAAGTAAAATGTCGACCGGGCTACTCTTGGTGTTCGAGGACAACCCAAGTCTTTCCACATAGAAACAATTTGAACTTGACTCACAGTACCAGGTACTGTTGATCAGTGACGCGGTAATTTTGTACAAGCGAAAACAAAATAAATAAATAACAAATGAGTCCCACCTGCAAGGTTTGCACCATTGATTCTGTTGGTCGAGACCGTATCTCGCTCGACATTTCTTCAAATTATTTCCTGAAAGTATACACACAACCAGTTTTAGAACATATCCTCCCTATCAACACTAAAGTCACTCTACCACCAACTGTTGCAAAACATACGCAAAATAATCAGTCTACTTTTGCAAAACAATTCGTACACAAAAATATGATATCGAGTAAATTTTCTTTGCCGTGAAAATTAAAAGGAATGTCGGCTGTACTGAGGTGCAGAAATTAATTTACCGGAAATCATATTTCAAGCTTTTAAAAACTATTCTACACTACGCACTACCAAAAAGCACTACATGCAATCTCCTCGTATTAGTAGCATGCAGGGTAGGATGGGACAAATGAAAGGTAACAACGGAAAAAACATTGGTTTTAAAAAAATAACATACTACACGCATAAACGTTCAAAAATAAATATTTAAAAAATCTACGCTTTTCGAAAAATAAACAACAAATAAACATGTCGACTATAAGCAAATTGAAGCAGAATAGGTTCTCCGGAATCAAAATAAATATTCGTGACTTTATTTGGCCAGTATCATTGCACTGCAGACACAAGAAGCATCGGCAGGTCTGTATATAGCGAGCCCTGGACGGGTCCTCGACGGGGGCGCTCGCTGCTCCCACTCTACTCCTTTGAGTACTTTCTACCGCCGAGGAAGGCTGTCCCAGCCTTGTCCGACATTAACTACACTCCCTGCAAAGCAATTACTCAGGTGTTCAAATATTGACTTGCGTTAACATGCACGCTCCCCGGAACTTCGGCACACAGGAGCAAAACGGAAAGCATAAAACCGGGACAACCTTCGAAGGACCACTGTGTCAGGGAACTCTCCATAATATAGCGTTTTAAATGAAATAAATAAATGCGATAAATATTAAATAAACAAAAATACTTGTATATATCTACAACCTCGTACCCCTTCAACCAAGACAATATACTATGTCGGTCGATTCGCTCGGAGCGGAGTTCAAAGCAATTGAACTCTCGCGGGAGATGATGGCAGGAACCGGGAGGGGAGCGGGTAACGGGGCGAGGTGGGGGAGAGGAGCGGAGCAACCAACGTCTCCAGCTTAATCCTTCGTTAATTGACCTCATTTTTTTAATGAGCCGAAGCGCGTATTGCATTGATACGACGCCACATCGGTCGCTCCGGGACATGTGTGTGGCTCGTGACCTATTTATACGATATAGTATTGAACGCCAGGTCGGCTGGCTGAGCCACGGATGGGTTAAGGACGTGGGAAAGGCATAATTAGGGTGGGAGTGGGTAGGAAGCTCGTCGACGGAGTGAAAGGCAGTACCTCCATCGGTTGTCTCCTGTTTTCGTTTCCTCTTCTTGCCCCTTTGCGTATTAGCCCTAGACGACCAATCGGGATACAGTTGCATGTGTAGCTGGCGTTCACGGCGCGCCAGCTCGTAATACTTGGCTTGCTCCTCGCGGCCAAGCGCATGCCACTGTACCGTGTCAACAGACGCCGCAATATGGAAAGAAAAGAGAGAAATGCACTTCGACGGTGGACCAGGACCGGCTGGCGTTAGTCCGCGCGACCCTAACGCAGGTGCTAGAAAAACAGCCGGCAGCGAGCGGCACTAATCGGATACGTATAGAAAAATTTTGCTCCTACAGAATGAGAATGGCCAATTGTGATTTTCCTCACAGAACCTATTCTGCGCGTATCTTCGCGTCTCGTCTAGACATATAACAAACCAATATAGTTTCCGGTCGGGGGTGTAGGGTGTACGGTACACGCTCACTGGACGACTACAGTACACAGAACACGTAACATGTAAGGGCGCGTGAGGGCGCGCGGGCGTGCCTTCACCCGCGAGCCCTGACGCGCCCGGCACCCACTCGACTCGTTAGCACCGCTTTTCTAGCACAGGCACCGTCGTGTCGACGCGCACACACACACACATACACGCGCACACACGCGGACACACACACAAGGACTCGGGGTCTGGGTCGGTTACGGATGCTGTCGTTAGTGGGTTCAAGCCGGTCTGTTAACACGGGGTCACCGACTAGCAAGCAAGTCTCCTGTGTTAGTGAGGGGTGCGGGACTCCAGGGACGGACGGTAGGGTGAAGCGAGTGTACAAGCGTCCATGGACAATGCCCAGCCCCTCGACGTTGGCGCTCTGCAGTACCTCCCAGTTCAGCGGGACTGCGGTCCTTTTTCCGCTTTTTCTTTTTGGACCCGTAACCGTAGTTGTCTCGCGCGCTCCAACCGGGGTACAGCTGCATATGAAGCTGTCTCTCCTGTCTCGCTTTCTCATAGTACTTTGCTTGTTCCTCGCGACTCAACGAATGCCACTGCGTATTATGATATGAGGATATCGGGTTACCAGTCGCAACATATGACCACGACTTAAGTTTTTTTATATTATTGTTACTCTTGTTAGGAATGAGATTGCGTTCTGGGAACTACTGACTAGTTCGGTTCTCGGAAGCGCGTTACGGTCAACTATTTATTACTTGAAACATCTATCAGATGGGCGATCGGCCTGCAAATCGTATTCCTTACAAGTTTAACAAGGGTTGAATCGAATTATAGACATAGACTAGTCAGATATTACTAAATTACACGTAAACAAGTGTCCACAATCTTATGTCTTCTATGGCAATTATCATTGCAGATACGTTCAAGACCAATCCGACTGTTAATGTTTTGTGACTGGATAAATGTCTTCAAACTGAGAAAAGAGGGACCAGGTAATATATTTACGAATTGAAGAAGTACTCGTTTTCAAAGATTCTGTTTCTCTATTAATTAGTGAAAAGTATGTTAAGAAGTGAATGTAAATATTTTTCCTATAGTCTGTTAACAATAACACGTAATAATTTATTCAAAGAAGGTCATTTAATGTAAACATAAGTGTAAGTAGTTTTGAATAAACTACGGCAATATTAACTTCGATATCTAAGTTGTTGAGAATATTATTATTTGTCGTGGATAAGCCCCTTTATTATAGCGCTCACAATATTGTTCTCTCGCCGTTGTGTGGGATGACAAATTGCAATACAAACGTCACTCGACTATGAACAGTATTAGGATCTGATCTTTGGCCCTTGGAAACCATTTAAATTTCAAACCTTTTTTTAAGTGTATCAATCATGTGAAATACTATGTACATGTTTAAAGGTAAATAAAATTTCACTTCATTTCATTGCAATTGGAACCTTTCGAAAAAAATTCTCGAACAAAACAATTGTTGAAATTTGTTTTGTATAATGATAAACCAAAGGCATTTTATCGTTCGAAATTTAAATATTTGAATTGCTTTGTGTATCGCAAATAAAAGTTTGAAATTAAAGTTATGCATTTCTCTTTTCTTTTTAAAATTTCAATTCTTTCTTCTGCTTAGAAAAGGAGAATATTTAAAAATAGAACTAAGGCTGAAACTTATATAAGTTAAATTCTATTGATAGAATTCAAACTCACCCGTCTGCCCAGTATCTGGTTGATGGCGGCTGATTCCTTGAGGGTGCACTCTGCTACTACCTTAGCTCTCATTTCCTTCATGTACAGCATAAAGGCATTTAAAGGTTTCTTTATGTGAGGTTTTTTGTTTTGTTCCTTATTGTTCGAATTCGCTGAACTGTCAGCTGGTTTGTCACTTGAAGAGCTGCTGCTGCCTTTCTCAAGCGATCTGTAATAATTTAGCAAGATTTGTTTTTTAAATTGTTGACGCCTTGAGATTTAATTTTAATTAATTAGAAAATTCAGTAATAAGGGATATCAAAATTCAAAGTGTCATCTATCTATGTCATAGTATCTGTGACATAACTGTTTATATAGAAAAAGAAGAAGTAAAGAAGAAACTTTTATAAATAATGTTGAATGCATGTCGTCTTAAAAGCGATCTAAAATCAATTTTAAGACATCCTGTACAATTTATTTCTCAAATATAAATATACTTGTTTTTAAAACTTAACGGCTCGTACAGTTGTCAACAAAAGCGTTATCTTATAAATGTAATTACACAAATTTAATGTGACCATGCGTTGTCACAATAAAGTGTTCGTCAACATTTATCTATTTCTCGACTAGTGGGATCAATATGTTAATCCGACTTTAGGTGTTAACGACACCAGAGAGACAGTAGACAATAAACACAGTGCGTCCGGTTCGAAATAGACGCGCGTTTCCGGCGGCGCGCGCGCTTCGTACACATACATGCGCACACTTGTATGAGCTATGGACGTAATTATTGTAAGTAATTTTAGATTTGTATGTAGATATGGATTACTCTAAACAATCAAGGGTCTTGTGTTCTGAGAAAAATGTCTGCCGCTAATATTGTCGATAAAACATATATTTTCATAAGCAAATAGGTAGTTTTCGAGTGAATTATTCTAGTTTAAGCAAACTACTTTACACGATGTCACAAAAGTGTAAAGTGATCAAGTGAGATGACACGTGTCATTTCCTTTTGTATATTATGTGTATTTAAGAAAGATATAATGACACAGAAGTCAATTGCTGCTCCTCACTAACAGTAACGGTAAGAGTTCAAGGTAAGCAAGTCATCCTTAGAACAATTTTTTTTATTATCTGACACTATATATACGTCGTACTGAGAAAATTTTGAAAAATCGATTTTACATTCTCTAAAATACACTATTTAACAAAATATCAAACACGGACAAGTTCATGATAACGATTTTCCACTGACTAGCATTATATGTAAAGCATCATACAGAATAATAATCTTGTATTTCTTAGTTCGTACCTTCTTCATAGAGCAAAACTAGAATGACTTTGTACCGTCGGTGGACTACTTTAATCTTAAAATATACAAATACAGACAGCCTCCATAAAACCATCATAATGACATTGACCTTTGCAGAGCTCTACCTAAAACCGGGCTCGTAATTCTAAAATATGGTCTCAAATTGTAACTGGAACTGAATGTAGCTACTAAACCTACTATTGGTAAGAAGTGTGATTAAGAAACTAAAGAAACGTATATAAACATGGACATTTAGCTGTTAAGAATATTCTTTTTTTATCGTATAGGGGGTAATTCGCAAATTCCGTGTGGTGACGGATTTAGAATACGAAGTGTTACCATCCCTATTCATACCGTATCATCGTAAGAGCCGACTAAGGGAGAAAACGACGTAGGACAAGTGAAGAGAAGGAAAATATGAAACAAACCCTATACCAACTCGTCTGGCCAGCGTGGTATAGTAGACCAAAACCTCCTTTCTGAGGAGAAGTCTATGTCAAACAGTGGACTATTAAAAGTTGCTGATGAGGGGTAAACTAGTAGACGGATAGCCTGATGGTAAGTGACAACCACGCCCCATGGACATCTGGAATGCAAGAAAGAAAAGAGCCCTTTCAAAAACAATGAAGATTTGACCCTTCGGTAACCACACTCACTCAATAGAGTAGTTTTCTAAAAAACAACAAGCTAATAAAAAAACTTAATTAAAGACTAACATTTAAATAGTTTTTAGTAATGGCCTTAAATACTAAAAGAAAAGCAAAACTGTAGTAAAAAATGACTTCCTGCAAACGGTTGTATTTTAAATCAGTATAAATAGAATCAATAAAATACATTGTCAGTGATACATAAGTTGTTGGCTTAGATGTCCAATGTAAAAGTTTTATGCACCAAATTAGTTCTGAATATAACCAAACTAGCTGGAAATATACGACTTCCTATGGATGTTTTAAAAATGGGGAAAGATATAAAAAGAGAAAGAAAATCTGGGCACAATGCGCTTGCATCCAAACGAGGTATTCGGCGGCGCGCGCGCAATAATTATGTGTTATGTACAGTCGCAGCGAAAACGTTCGCTTTGGTATTAAAATAATATTATTAATATAATATTTTTACCATTTTATTATAGTTACTTAAAAACACTATTACATGTACGAATATTTCAAGATAGTTTGCGTCTATTTTTCATAAAAACAAATATAACATACAGCATTTTTTAAAGTATTTCCAATAACAAAAATATTTTGAGATCGAAAATGAAAAATACTGCTATTAAAGCGTTCAATTAAGAATGCACGATATCACCGGATATATGAAGGTGCGATGTTAAACTAAATTCCCGGAATCTCATAAATCCGTAAATTCGCAGTATCTCTACATAACAGTAGATTCACAGTATAATCACCGGAATACCGGTAGCATTTATCTTTTTTTCTAAATACTTAGCAAGGAAGTTAATTAGAAAATCAAATTTCATGCTGAAGCGGATGCACGCTTTACTTAACATAATCACTAAATAAAACCGTATAACAAGGTAAAGATAAGATTAATTGGTGCTTAAGTAAATGATTACTATCAAGTGTTGAATATTTAAATTTATTCCAAACATGTTTCGAACGTTGCAACTTACAAGCTATATTAGTTATACATTCGTTATTAAATCGTGGTAATATAAAAATGTTTATCTTTCGATAGTTTTGCATGACGGAAATGTTACCGCAATTAAGCTTTGATATACTTGTATATTATGCAATGACTTCAGTGCTCACTTCGCCTGTATACCAATCGGGTGTTCGATTTCCATACGAGACTGTGCTTTGTGATTCAAAATGGTGGTCTCAAGTCTAGGTGGTTTTTGTGTCCATTTTCTCTTATATTTTAAAATTATTGCGGAGTCAACACAGGAATTATTCATAGTGCGGAAGTTGTCTATACTTTTATTTATAAAAAAACATACATACAATGTAAAGAAGTTTTGCATTTTTATAATTCAAAATTATGTTACCCGATCAATAAGTACCAAATCATACATCATTTGGTACTTACTAGTATTGGCTAAGAAATCCAAACTATGGGTCAAGTTTTGAGTCAAAATTAATACAGTTTTTAATTTACCTACTGAAGCAAAGTTTTCTGAGTGATTTGTGTTGTGGAGGATCTATAATAATTTAAATATTAAAATATCTACATAAGTCTCACACATCTAATGACGGTTTACTATACACATCTAATGACGGAACCACTCGTTTATTACCCACAATCGCTGTGTTTAGCGAAAATGTACCTTATTTTGATAAATACATAGCAGTTTTTTTTGCAACCGTGGAATCTAAAAGCTTTTGCAACTGTATTGCGAGTATAACCACCCACAACAACCAAAGTCTACAAGCCAAAGATTTTGAATATTTTGTGGGCGACTGTACTTCAGTGACGCGCCCGTTAGTCTCTCCTCTCATATATCATCTTAATTAAATTTCTCCGCCACCGACTTATTTACATGATTATACCTGGACTTTTATGTGCATTCAGCTGTAGCCATACTGCGAGCGATAACTGAGAAAAGCTGTTGATGCATTAGTGAGCGATTACGTTACTTCGGGTAATCTACATATATACGGAACCAAAGTAGGCTGTTTTAGTAAGTATTGTATTTTTCTGCACATTTACATAAATTGTAGGAGACAATAATATAGAGAGCTGTTTAAAATTTTTAATAGTGTTGCTCAACTTCCGTTAAGCAAATAAAAAATAATTTGTAATATCTAATTTATTTACTTCCCCAAATACGCATATTTTTCGGTTTATTATATTGTAGAACTTTTATAGAGTCTGACAATGTACATCAGGCCAGACTTTTGGACCATCATAATCCCTCATAAACTAAGGGCAGACGCATACCCAATCGTGGAACAGAACAGAGAAAAATTTTCGCTGTTCGCTAGCACTGAGACCCAACACTAATTATGTATTTTGACTGTTATAAGTTTGTATTAATTCCCTGGTAACTGGCAGTGCGCGTACGCATCGGATTTCTCGTTACCAGTCCTTTAAGAGATCGAAGGGACTTATGCAAAACAACTGATGTTTTTAAATACACTCATGATTAAGTATGCTTTAACTTGAAAGGTTTAAAGTGTTTTGTGAAAGTCAACCAAAGGTGTGTATTTTTGACTGATCGAGTGAGTCTTAAATCCTGACGACTATGGTTTCGAAATATTCAACATTATGATGGTACTTTTTTCATCTAAGTAACAATAGGTAACTTATCCTATACCACATATATATATATATATATATATATATATATATATATATATATATATAAAGCCTTGACTTGATTTTGAAATTATTTCAAAAGATATCTTATGAACTAACTAGTCCTACTACGCACTTGCGTAATGGCTAAGACGATGGACTTTTGACTAAATGGTTGCGAGCTCGAACCCCCCATACCAATAGGTTATCTGTGACCTGTCGCACCTCTAGGCTGCTATCAGCCAATTTTCATGGCTATGACAGCGGCAGAGATGGAGTTACTAACGTTAAAGTAATTAGTTAGCATTACCTTTGATTATAGGCATTAATTATATTATGTGTAAAAAAATAAAATTAAAATGAGGTTTACTTTAGTACACCACAAAAATTTAGTTTATAGTATAGTAGAGCACGACCAGTACTGCGCTTTGCAGATTTAAGAAACAGATAACCCTTTTCCGATATAGTTTCATATTTCCTATATTATAACTAGCACCATTAAATAATAATAATAATACGGTAAAGACTTAAAACTACATACTTCACTTCTAAAAAACACAGCGATTAAATAAAGCGATTTTTTTTATTCGTGGCACGCGCCCTTCTCCATAATTACAACATGTAACTGCATTTAGAATTATTATAATAAGCGAGTTACAAAACGTTTCAATTCCACCTATTGTAACAATCACACCCTTGCTGCTAATCTCTGAATATCATAGCGTGATGTTATCGCAGCTATTATACTGCCCACCCCCATTGTTGCGTAGATGGCAGATAAAGCATACAAGGGTGAAACACATGTTGTGATAAGTGTTTACTTTATAACTTAAATTGTTGCATTTTCTGTTTGATTTTAGTTTTATGGAATTAGCAGAAGACTTATGAAATTTAAAAATATAATTGAATTAAAATATATTGTACACTAGAAAAAAAATTAATGACCTGTTGGTCAACTTTTATATGACCCTGTCTGTTGAGCCAAGGTTGGATTCCCACTCAGAACTTGCAGTTGAAAGCAATTTTACAGGCAATTAAAATCCACATAGACTAATCGATGAGAAATCATGGGTAGTTATGGCGTGAAAAGCATATGTATTTCCAAACTTAAATATATTAGAAATGGTACAACATATATCAGTATAAATACTCTAAAACAGAACGGAATAAATTTATAAACAATAATGAAAACAGAAAAGAAATCACTCACCTTGCGTATCTGTGATGCGAATCAAGGTCTGACTTGGAAGGGGGAGGAGGTACGAGCGCAGGTCCTAGGCCCAAGCCAAGGCCACCGCCCAGCGTTGGGGAAAACCGGTACAACTCACTATCGAAGAAAATTGGACTGTTAAAAATATTAGAGAATACAGCATTATTTCACAAAGTTGACGAATTGAGTTAAATATTGTTCTTTTTTAATATTAAAAATAATTACTAATTATAATAGACCAAGTAGCGAACTTAGTACATTTATTTAAGTACACCTCATAAATAATTATTTAATAGCTACTAGAAATATACTTATTACAAGGATTGTAGGTATACATTATTATAAATACTATCTATAGAAATAAATAAAATTGAAGTGTCTGTTTGTTATGTCAAAATAATGGGTTTTTTTCATGCTCACACTGTTGTTTGCACGATACCTCTGCCTAAAAACCAGTTTAAAAACAAATGACTGTCTTTCTGTTTGTTCCGGGTAATCTTCTAAATGGCTGGACCGATTTTGATAATATTCTACTACCAGGTATAATTGTAACATAGACTATTTTTCCTCTCAGAAAAATCCTATACAATTTTGCCCGGTCCGGGAATCGAACCCACTAGGGCAGCGCTTTTCAAATTCCACGCGAACGAAGTCTAGTCACATATAAATTAAAAATTTAATTACATTGGCTTTTTGGCACCATATGAGAATATTTCGTAGAAGTGTTTTTGTGTTGTGTATAAAATATATTACAATACTATATTTAAAATCGTATAAAATAATAATATAGTATTCAGATCTACCCATTCATGAATATTCCACAGACTTTCGACTCTATCCGCATCATAGCAGACGAAATGGTTCGTTTTTAATGCAATAGATTTCCATGACAGCCTAACTACTAAAATAGAAATCCATTCCACGATTTTTTTCAATCAATTTAGTCTATCTAACTTGTAATTTAAAAAAGCATGTGTCAGTTTTATTTTTTATCATATTGCATTATGAACTCAACGTTTATTTCAACACTGATAAATCGCCTCTATTGAAAGTAACACTTTTCATAAAAAAGTGTTATTTAAGTGTTGTGTTTATGCCGTTAATTAACAACCGAAGTGCTAGAGTTGCCATTTTATAAATCTAAAGTCTAAATAATGATAATTCATCTTTTCTATCTATTTCAAGGTGCACAGTGCAGAAACTTAGTGCATGTTCCGTGCCAGTAAATTTTTGTGTTTTGTAGGTATTTATTATTACTATTTTTCTTCACGGGCATTACCTCTCTAGAACAAGTATACCTAAAACCATGTCAAAACCCCATAACCATGTTATTTTCGTCGGCTCAATTCCGATATACAATCTGACAATTACATCTGGTGAAGAGATGACCCTTCAGGGTTTCTAGAGTCTACACATCAAAACTTAAATATATTTCAGTATTACACCAATTAATTAAGCCAATTAAAGTAATTGCTCTGAATAAAACGAGAATAACACAACTACGAGTTGAATTGTTGTAATGATTAATGTTTTCTTACCTCGATAGACTAGAACTGGAGATGGGCAGTGACGTGGGGTACGGACTTCTGAAACCGCTCGCCGCTGACGATATGGGGTACATGCTTGGCGTATGCCTGTGCAGCATATAACTATTTGTATAAATATAATAAAACACTGACAATTATCTTTAAGTAAATAATTATTTTGAAAAAACATACACAAGTTGTTTAATAAATTTAAAAGGATCACACATATTCTAGTAGTCTCCTCTTCTCTGTTAGAAGTGAGTTCATGTCCTTAGTGTCCTGTGTGGGGGTCGAACCCGCAACTACTCGACACTAAGTCTGACGCTGAATTTATTAGATCGATATGTCAAAAAGTATTCCCCTTCGGGGATAAGGACGTGAGTGGATATATGTATGTAATATTTTAATCGCTGCATGCCAACTGCCTTCTCAAAAAACTCATTATAAAATGTATTTAAATACAATGTAGATTAATTGAAACCTTAAATTGTTAGAAGTTTACCTAAAGGTAATGGAAATTCATTTTACCGCAAGTTTTTTCAATCTGTATTTGGCATGCGTTGATTTGTATAAACTCTCTGATGTTACTCACATGTAAAATTTTAACCATAGACTTCAAGAGCATTTCTTCTTTTTCAGCGGTAATCACTTGCAACACTTACTATTTTATATGTATTTAAATTTTCCTGTCTACATACTTTCTGTGTCTATGATATCTTTCACATAATCAGATAACTTTCACTTCAATGTATATATTGTCTTCATAAGAGTCGTTAAACTAAGATATAATATAATCAATACATATTATATTAGATTCAGTGTGGTACTCACCATGATGCTGCAACTTGCGACATCTCGGGGCTGAGCATGGGGTAGGGGTAGGTACCCCCAGGGAACGGGTACATGGGCGTCCGCGCCAACCCCGCCGCTGCAACAAGCGCTATATCAATGTACTACATTATTTTTTTATTTTAAAATGTTTATTATACGACGTCACAGGAAGGTAAATTCGTATTCTAGCGTTACAACGCTTTGACTCATTTTCAGAGCTTACATACGTAGTAAGGCCCTGAAAATGAGTCAAAGTGCGGTATATTGAATTTATTGTTATTAAACGTTTGAGCTGGAGCTTAGAATGTAAGTTCTTATTTTATAGCTTAGATATTGTAAGCAACAGCAACACTTCTGCTTATTTGTCAGATGAAAACTAAAGTTAAAAAAAAATATATTATGGAAAAAGTTAGTTAACTTATATTTGTTTTAAAGTGTCAAAATGAACATTTTACCGGTTTCCTAAAACTGTTAAAATGTGACAACACCTTACTGTAAATAATTAAAATTACACTAATGTCAGTTACTGGTAATGAAACTGTTACTACATTAACTTTTACGCTTATCATATGTTTAATATTCTTGTATTTCTTTTATGACATTTTTTAAAGTAAAAGCCTCTTTAAAAAAGGTTTTTTTATTAAAATCTCTAAATCGCTTATCACAAAGGGCCGTATACTTTGTCATTTTAAAAATATTCGAAAAGCTTTAACCCTGCGTTTTACTCCGTACTAAAAACAACATTACAGTAGAAGAACTAGAATATTACAATACTAATTTGCTTAAATAAAATTAACTTTTTATTTTGGGAAAACAAGACAAAAATAAAGCTAAATATGCTTACCAAGTTTGGAGTCTAGCTGGTAGGGCGGTGGGATCCCCATATGGGCGGGCGGAGGCTGACCGAGCTCGCCACCCGGACAGAAAAGCGACAGGCTGCCACCTGCGGGGAGGCCCATCTTCCCCGTCTAAAACAAACAAAGGACATTATTATATTATTTTTATTAGTTATAACATTCGAAACTTTAGTCACTTACAGGTCATAGACCACAACCATGTTTTTTTTCCTAACGAATCGGTGAGTAAACTGTGGCCCATAGATAATAAAATATAAACATATTCAGGTCGAAAAATAGTTCCTGAATTGAATAAAAAGGCAATGGATCAGAAGAAGTTATCTTCTTCTTTTCTTCCTTTCTTAGAAAATCTCGTTTTGGTGTTGGCTGGGTACCCTTGCTAGATACTGTACTACTGTACTCCCTTTTATACTTTAGGCCACTCAATTAAAATAATAGTTAACCAAACATTTGAAAGACAAACAAACATAACAACTCCAAACTTCTTTATCAGCACCCACTAACGACAAACAATTTCCACCGCCACACGAAAAACCTGTCGAAAAACCTAAAAAAAAACAACCCGGCACAAAACAAAGTTTTTTTAAGGTTGGCGTAACAAAAACCCGACAACTACACTATGGCAAGACGACGCGTCATTAGCAAGTAAATTGCCGCCCAGAACGTATAAATTTCGTTCTACCCCTCCGTCGCCCAATTATGCAAAATGGCGCCCGACGAGGGCCATTGAGGCGCGTCGCACTTCCGACCCAGAGTATCTCACCTCTAATTAAACTGGGAATTCTTTTCACCACTTTATTATACGATATAAAACGACAGTACACACGGCCGTTATTTAATTTTGAGTTTTTTTTTTGTTTTCAGCTTTCTTTCGGTAAGACGTTTAAAAATTTGATAAAAAGAATGCTATTCTACCTATTTATTGACGAGTTCAATGGTTGTAAATTTCTAATTTCTGAATAGAAATTTGACAGAAATAATGTATGTTGTTAACACTTATAATATAAATAAAAGGTTTGCAACTTAATGACAGCAAACAATGTGTCTACTTTTATCGTCAGTTTGCCCTTTGCAAAAGTTAATAGTTTTAATGTACAGTGGGTTAAGTTCAATAGTCTAAATACAAAGATTACGAATAAATTTCAAGCATTTTAAAATCCCAAAAGGGTTCTCTTTCCCTTCGCGACTCGTCTATATTCGAAGAGCAGGAACTGCTTATTAAGACAATAATTACCACGAACAAAGAAGCTCCACTAATTAATAATAAAACACGATCAAACAAAGAAGTCCATTCACGCTCGGGACAGTTTAAAAAAGAAAAATAACCGAAACGGTGGTCGAAAAACCTCGACATGCGAGCGACGAACAAAAAGAACCCATAGACAATGATGACAGTCGAGACGCATAATGCGGGAGCAGCGCGTTCTTAATTTGAAAATATTTCCATAATAAGATTTGTCTATGGCACGACCGGTAGAAACAAAAGAGTTGAGCCTCGCTTTGTTCGCCTGACAGACAGTGATCATTCAAAATTATATCCGAGCAATTAGATGCCCCTATTAAACATACATATTACGGGTCTGAGTGAACGAGAACACAGGACAGACGCACTGCGTTATTAGCTAAACAACTTTTCTCGTTAAAACTTGCGATTTTTAAAATTAGTAGGCATCTTTTCAGCTTTGCGTGAACATTGAGAAGGTCCCTAATGAAGGCCAGGTGGAGTGGACGGCTATTGAAGAAATCGCTGAGTGGGTAGTTATTGAAAGCGCATGAAAGCTCGGCGTGACGTCACCGCACTTGAGCGACAAGCCGCAGTCGCTAATTGGAACTCGTGGCGATAGGACGCGAGAAATGTTGCCTCAATCGACTAATACTTCAAATTTGAATAGGTTTGTTAACGAGCGGACGGTGAATGTTGCAAATAAAGTTAAGTGTTCGGTTTGCATTCACGCCATGCGAGTTTTGCTAGTCAACTTTTAACTCCGTAATTCCATCGAAAATCTGGAGTCAAATGGAATTGGCGAATTCCGTTAGGTTACGGTGTAGGCTAAGTCACACACACAAGCACAGTATACCTACACCCCTTTGGTTCACCAATGCGAACGAAGTAGGGCGTAATATCTTGAGAGTTCGGCCCCGGGGTTGTGGGCGTGGAAGTAGGATGCTGTGTTGCCATGGCAACCATGTGTAGGGGTGTCTGTACACGTATCCTGTAGGTGTGTGGGCGAGGGGTGGCGTGCCTCTGTGTGTGTAATGGACCCGCGCACATCCGACCTTGGGAGTTTTGGTCTAGTTTTAGATCTCGGTAAATTAAACTTTTTTTTCTAGTTAAAATTGTTTATCTTAAGAACAATGAGAAAATACCATTTGTTCTCTGCTGTAGATTAAAAAACATTATACAAAAGAGTCTTGTTTAATCTGCCACATAACATAAAACTACCCACACTTATAAAAATCTTTAACAAATTTAGCCTTTTTATTGCCGGTATTGAAGTCTTACTGGATGTTCGTTCAA
The DNA here is from genome assembly GCA_902825455.1 of Arctia plantaginis. Classification (NCBI taxonomy): domain Eukaryota; kingdom Metazoa; phylum Arthropoda; class Insecta; order Lepidoptera; family Erebidae; genus Arctia; species Arctia plantaginis. The sequence continues at coordinate 4,922,666 of CADEBD010000292.1, read as the reverse complement.
ACGGAAAAATATAACGAGGGTTGAGTTGTATGTATTAGGCATTTGATATACGATATTTTTTATGAAAATTTAATTTCATAAAAATGTTTATGACTATTGACCTATACCTAAAGCTTTGAACTCAACAATAACAAACTTAACTTTTTTAAATAAATTATCCAAAATTATAAACGATTACTTTATTATTATTTTAATGTAGCAAGAAAAATCTTTTCTGCATTTTGCTTTCGGTAAACGAAATGGTTGCGAGAAGGTAATGTAATGGTAAAATTTGGGGAGTGGAATATTCAAATCTGAATATCGGAGGAGGGTGTCTTTCGGGAGGCTGGGGGTTGTTGACCTCTTCCGACGCGCTGCACCTATATATGGAAAAGAAATAGAGAGATGCTAGATGGGATAAGTGACTATTCAAACTTTTGTTTGCCATTTCAAATATGTTTTAAACAAATTATCTTCTGTTAAAAAAAGAGAACATTTTTTAAATTGATTGCAATAATAAAGCATCCTATTTCCTTCAATATAAGGTAGTTAGATTACACCACAATGTTAGGGTCGTAACCCTTATGAGTTGAGAAGTGACCGTTCAACAACTAACTATGTATAATCACATCTCATCACATTTATCTATTATCCATATTGTAATACATATTTACATTCATATAGAATATTTCAGTATTCCCATGGATAATAATTTTTGATTTTATTGTGATCGTGAGATCACTGTTCGATTACTGGTTCATAACCTTTAAATCCAAATTTAAAGGTCCTGAGGTGTCGTAGCGCGACGTGGTTAATAGATACATGCTTATCATTATGGAAAAAAACTGAATAAAGACGTAGCTCTCATAAAGTACACGTAATTTAAGTCAAACCACGCTCATGTCGCCAATCTAGCATAACTATATCTACGCTCATCGACGTTGAAGGGCATGCCAATTATGTTTTTGACGTGCGCGGAGTAGGCTTTCGTCGGGAAATTGAAATAGCCGCTGTTTTCCCAGCGAAAATTTAGAAGGGTGCTATGGGAGTAGCAGGGTGCTGACGGCTATGTATATTGGCGGGATCGTATCTAGCTAACTGGGGTGTTTTGTTTAGAAGAACAGATTTTTGTGACTTGTTTATTTATTTAATTACTAAAATATGTACATACAACTATTATACAATACTATATAACTGTTATAATAAGCAATAAAATTATTATATTATACGGATATATTTTAAATTTCTATTTAGGACCATAGTTATACAGTTATTTTTTATACAAATACTTAATGTTGTACATAGAAACATTCAGACCGATACGAATTGATGGGTCGGGAATCGAACCTGAGATCCCAGCAGTGTAGCAGTCGCATACGCTACCACTGCACAGCACGACAGAGGTCATATGAGAAGATAAGAAAAAACATATATTATTTATTATTTGTGACTTTAATATAAGTATTTTTTATGGTAAATACATAATTACATGAAAAGTTGTTTATATAATTTGATTCACCAGTGACACACCAATTTAAGATCAACCATAAAAATACAAGTAAACTGAATTTAAACAAAATTAGATGCATTAAAATGTTCCAAACCATTTGCAGACATTGCAATCTTCTCAAAATAAACAGGAGGTGGTGCTAAGTGGCCATTTTGTCACTGATTCCTCGAATAATTTCATTTAAGAATAAAACGTACCCCCGACACATCAATCTCAATCTGGGAGAGAACACTTACGCACCGAGTCTGTGTGACTCACTCCACACAAAGTAAATGTATCGAAATATATTCTGCACATCTCGATCGGGTTTAAGAAGGCAAAGCAAGAAAGACAAACGGATACAATGGTGTTAATTCTGTTATTCGAAAACTCTCTAAACTAAACTTAAAATCACTAAATATTTGTTTGGTCCTGTCATGGTTTGACAGGACCAAACAACACATGGTTTCGTATTCTAAAAACGTAGTACTTGACAGGACTAAACTAAGTTTTAGTGATATTTAGTTTCGTTTAGAAAGTTTTCTAATAACAGAATTAGCACTTATTATTTATTAATTGCAGATTTAGAACCAATATTACCAGCTATTAAGTAGATTTATATAGAGTAAAGGTGCTTTTTGGATTGGTTATCTTTGATATTATATTGGTTGTGTAATCTATACATATAAAATTATAATACGTGCGCGATAAGTTGAGACTTGCGTGGAATGCGATTCCCCTCCCGCTACCCCTGTCACTTCCCTTCGAGCGCCCACGTTGTACTGTCGGTAGGCAACGCAATTTTTTTACTAACATATTGGTCTCGTACTGGCCTACGTCAATTATTGGCAGCTGCTGATGATTGGTAAAATAAGGGATGAATGGTTGTATGGCAGTTCGCCAATTTCAAAGTTAGAAATAAGAAATAATCACGCAGCAACTCTATAGGGACTGGCTAGTGTTATGTGATGTAGTTATGGTCCATGATCACTTAGGTAGATGGACTGGAGGATCACTCGTTTGTCCTTCTAACTAACTTTTATTTCACCGAAATTTAAAGCCAGACATTTACGGACCGATACGACCATCAAACCTTCAAGAAAAGAGCATACTCCTTCCTAAAAGGCCAACAACGTGTTTGTCACTCCTGAGTTGCCGGCGTTCATGGGTGGCGGTATTCGCTTTCCATCAGGTGACCCATTTGCTCGTCTGCCCCCTCTTTCATAAAAATAAATAAATCTGGGCAACAAAATCGAGCTTACCTTATTGACTGAACTGGTATTCTATACTCCATTAAACGTGGTAAAATACCAATTTAAACTAATCATGATTTGGTGTTCATTATGATAATGAAAATATTACTGATTTCGCTACAATGTCACCGTAATCAGTGTAAAAAAAAATGGTTCAAAGACAATTTTGTGGCCACATGCCATATACCTCACCTTAACCCTCGTTAGAAGTTTCTAGAGGCATCAATAACTGTTAAAAAAATATAACCGACTTAAATTACTTCGAGATGAATTATATTGTAATAAACAATTCTTCAATACCTATTTTTAGTAGAGTTTTGAGCTAAGAAACATACAGCTAATACCTGCGATCGAAGTATTTGAAGTCGATTAAAAAGAAAGCAAGAGTACTATTAAGAGGCACCTATGACACTTTATTCGCTTAGGCAGAGACGACATTATATTGCAGATCCACGACATACGGCACGACAATAATGCCGGTGGTAGGTCACTTTGCGACATTCTCTTTCCCTTTATCTCTCAATGCGAGCTTTCACTATGTAAAACATTTCAGCTCTGCGCTCCTAAACTTTCAATATACGCCATTGTAATAATGAATCATAAAGTTAATGCAATAAAGTATTAAATCGTTTAAAGGAGATTGAGTTTAAAATTAAATCCGATTCAACAATTGTCTCCTTGCTAATTGTAAACATTCCTGTTGCTCCCGTTATTGTCGCTTTAATCTACCCTAGTATTTGGTTTTTCGATTGGCAAGACTTAGAGTAGGTTAGACTTAGACTGGCAAACTATTTATTTATGACAGAAATAGCGTATTGATCTGTTCATGTTAGGCGGTTACCTGTGCTAATAAGAGTTTATTAAGCTACTTAATTTAAGCTATTTTACTTAGGCTTTTTGTAAGACATTGAAATTACCAAAAATATAACGTGACTATTGATTTAGCGGTTAGGGATCCTGATCGCTAGGTCAGAAATCATAGGTTTGATTCCCACCCAGGACAAATATTGTGATGACTACATTAATTTGTTCTGTGCTGGGGTCTAATTTATCTTTAATTTGTATGTATTTAGAAATATTTAAGTATGTTTATTTAGAAATATATGTGACCGGTTGACTATCATAGACTTGCTCCTATTACGTAGGTAAGTGCGACTAAAATAATAGGCGGCAACCCTTTTGAGACTAAAAGTATTTGGCATATCAATAAAAATAACAAACGTTATTTTATTTATAACTAGCTGGTGTCCGGGACTGTAGTACCTGGTAGTAAAATATTTTTAAAATTGGTTCAAATAGACAGACAGACAAAAACTATTTTAACTATGTTTACCTATTATTTGATATTACAAACAGACACTTCAATTTCTTTTATTTGTATAGATTTAACTATTGGCAAATGTTTTAATATTCCTAAATTTAATTAATTAGTTAAATGATAAACTCTGTAACCTATATGAACAAAAACTATCACGCCTGCGAAACTTTCTCTAAAAATTTTCCCCGAAATAATTGTATTATTGTTTCGTCCTTACAGAATTCTTAACAAACCACGTCCGTGGCATTCCATAAAATTAATCCACGCCGATTGTAATCTCGTTAATTATACATCTGAATATTACAAGGTGTTCAATCACCTGACCATATCGGGCGTAACAAAACTGGAACGAGCTTGAGGAAAATGTGACACAATACTGTCGTCTCATTTCATCCTTTAAAAATATCGTATTGCGATCTCTGTCGTAATGAACGAAGTATGTCGACCGTTTCCGTTTGCGAATTTTGGGTGTTAAGTGACGAACACCTTGTTTTAACCATATTTACGATGCTGATAATGTTTGTAATGCCTTTTGAGATGATACCTGGTTGTATTAAATTACTGAGTAGTTTTATAAAGTTATGTATGAAGAGTCAACGATACAGTTATTTCAATAATACAAATATAAATTGTTTTTTTTTTTGTTTTTTATCCTGTGTCGCGGAGGACTTTACAAACATACTTGAAACGGACACAAAGAACACCCAGACGCAGAACAATAATTTGTATATTGCACAAAATGTTGTCCCATGTGTGGATCGAACTCACAACACTCAGCTCAATAGGAAACGAGGTGACCACTTAAACCACTACGCCATCTTATACATGGCCGTTCGATCCCAAACTACTGGGATAACCAGACTACTGATAAACATACGTTTACATTTCTAGATACATGCATATTATGGATTATCTACACCCAGACACAGAACAAAGGATCGTGCACATCACACAATATTTTACCTACTTTGGAAGATGATAAACTAGTCTAGATAAACCACTTGAAGGTCAGACATTTCAATAGCTGACTTTAAAAGAAGGAAAACAGAAAGGGTAATTACTTACAAAACGGGTGTCAATCAATGAACAGCCTTTACACTGGTAGTTAGTTAGTCCACTGCTGGACATAGGCCTCTAGAAAGGAGGTTTTGGCCTACTATACCACGCTGGCCAGACTGGTTGGTATAGACTTTGTTTCAAGTTTTCCTTCTCTTTGCAATGCTGTTGTCATGCATAGTATGCTCCCTTAGTCGGCTCTTACGACACCAACGGGATGAATAAATCTGTCACCACACCACAATTACTTCGTTTGTTTTCACCAAGGTGACCGGAGGACAACGCCCCTCCCTAATTCTGGGGAAAGTGGACACTCAAAATTAAAAATTGAGTTGCAGGTATCCATTAGCGAAGGTTGGCCGTTGGCCCCTCAAAGAATAAAAAAGTATTAAAATTTTCATTTTCAATGAGACATTATTAAATGAATAGTTAATGAAACGCTAATTAAAGAGCTTCTAAACACAATCCTTTTATCTGAGAAAGTAACATAGGTATCAATTCTTAGTACAGTAATTGTCTGACAATCAACCCTTAAATGGTCGATGCCTATTAGAATTAATCACCGAGAGCGGTTAAAGTACGATGGGGAGCTTGACCTATCTAATAGTCGTGTATGATTATGAAAAGTGTCGTTGAATTACTGTAGCCTGAGTATTGGATTATTACTAGTAATTATTGGAACGTATGGTAAGGAATATTAATGGGCAGATCGTTGATATATGTATTTCTTTTGTTGTGAGACAGCAGTCGGCTACTCTAGACGGTTAATGGTTAAATTATAGTACCGCAAGACTTTGTATCCTGAAAACATGTGTTAGTATGTTTGGCGTTTATAAGCAGGTATTTTTCGATAATTATTTAAAACATTATTTGATTAATATGAAATTTGTTAAGAAAGTACTCCATCTCCATCCAAATCCAAAACAATATAAACTATTAGAAATACAATTCCAACAGATTTCACAAAGAGCCGATAAAAGAAGAAACTGAAAGACTGATTCACTGACTGTTCGATCAACGCACCGCTGAAAGGGCTGGGTACAGAAGCATAAAATTTTGCACAATTTTTCCTTAGGTGATGTAAGACGAAGAAGGACTAAGAAAGGATTTTAAAAAATGACAAATATTTTTACACCCTACGGGTGTTAAATAGGGATTGTAAATTTTAAACTTTGTCATTTTTGGTACTAGCGTTACATACTAGAGAGTAGAGTAGAGTTAAATACTCTTTATTAAAAGTAGAGTTAAATAATTTTTAACTGCTCTTAAAAAGGGGTGCAAGTTTTTATGGAGAATACACCTGTAATCTTGATTCATTATATCCTCTACGATGTCTGATTTCGACCACCACGCGGACAAAGTCGCGGGCAAAAGCTAGATTATATATTGTTATATTTTAACTTGTACATTCTGTGCCATTTAGAACTTAAAATATTGTAAAAACTTTTTAAATTACCAAAAATATATTAATACTATTTAAGATGTCTAGATTTCAATCGAATTGTGTAATATAATTTGTCAGCTATAACTTATGAGCCTATAAATAGACGTCAAAATAGTTAAAAAAAACTAATTATGTTTGATTCGAATACGTCCATGGGAAAACGATACCATGACAAATAGTGTTGTCCAAGACACCGTTTAATAAACACGACAAGGGGGCCAATTAAACCTCACAACACGTCAAAGGGTTAATACTGGGTTGTCGACTCGTTTGTCAGTCCAATTCGAGCCGAACGGGGGAGGGTTGAATTTTTAAGTGTAGCATTTGATAGATTTTGTGATGAACTAATTTGTTTGATTACATTATGCACATCTGTTCTTGTGACAGGGATGCGGAATGTAACTACATAACGATTATCTTCACTAAAATAGTTTACATACATTTAAGTAAAAAGTTTATATTCTAAAACTCATAGCTAATTTAAGACACATTATGTTATAATGTCTAAAAATGACATAAACTGTACGACCAATTCCTCTCCAACCTTTCAAGAGCGGATAGCCTATATGGCATGAATCTGTTTTATGGGCTTCCAGAGCGGATAAACGAATTTATAAAATACTTGTATTAAGTATTTTCTTGTTTCTGACACAAAAGTAAATGAGCCTTAGGCTACTTTCCTTTATGCGAGGATTCTTCGATATGTTTTACAAAGATCTCAAGCAAAATTTTTATGAAATAAGAGATGCTGATATTAAACTTTATATTAAAGGAGAAAGTTAAATATTTCTTATGTCTCGATGCATCAATAAAGAACACATAACATAAATCCTGAAAAAGGATCCTTTAAAATGATGTTCATTTAGTCACTACCTTACTCGTAAATAAGTTGCCGATTGTAGCTGGCCTTTTAGTCAAGTCAAAATTTGATTCTGACAGCTGAGATAGAAGATGTGGGTTCCATTCACACTCATGCGACATAATTGTGTGATAAGGATTTTTTGTTCTGGATCGGAGTGTGATTTACCTGTAATAGATACATATCTATTTGGAAATAAATACTTATCTTTATGAGCTGTCTGGTTACCACAGTATAGTAGACCCGACCTTGTTTGCAATCAGGCGAAAGTGTGTGGGATATGTAAAGCTTAAAATAACAAAAAATAAAATTAGTTCTTCTCACCTATAAATATGCTAAAAATCGGATTCAATTTTCCAAGTGCAATAAATAAGTTGCTAGCTAACCCTGCGAATGACGAGGGCCCGCAGCGCTACTTCAAAGGAAATATAAATGTATGCATTGTTTAACGAAAATCTACCCAGGGGTATCTTAGACCTTAGGCGGCGGAGGGTGGGTAAGCTTCACCATTCAATGTTATTTTACCTACGTCGTTATAATTTATCTTCTGAAGAGTTTAGCAATATAAATACGGAGTGGATCACCGATCTAAAACTTTGTACGACTTTTTTTTTCAAATTTTAATTAAATAATTAATAAAAAAAGGATTTAATTAACAGTTATTCATAATCACTGCTAATAAGCATAGATGAAGAATCAATAATTACCCCAGAACAAGTTAATTAACTTATTAATGAGATACAAGACTGACTTTTTAAGTACCATATTTCATATATATTTATATACATATATTTGAAATATGGTAATAATATATATACGAAACACTTCACCGTTCGGTAATAAAGTTTTTTTTTGAGAAACTTATTTACTTAGCTGTCGTTTTAAGTTAAGTCAACAGAGGGTACAGTCTAAGTCCAGTTGAAGGTTGGAAAGTTTAAATTAAACAAAACCAACACCAACTTTAGTCTATACATGTTTAAAACCATTTCTAGGTTTACAAAAAAGTTAAAACATATAGGAAAGTTGAGCTCATTCTACAAAAAAAAATATGTAAAGTTGACTGCCATGTTTAAAGAACAAGAAATACGTTCCCATAATTTTATCCCTTTGTAACCAAACCACGAACCTTTAATAATGTAACAAGTCCGATAACTTGATAGCAAGCTGTCAAGTTGTTAGTAATCGACAAGTTATCATTATATTGAGACCCAAGTCTCCGGTAGTTTAAATACATCCAGGGTTGACACGTCTTCTAAATATGAATTTAGAATTATCAAGAATATATAAATAGAAGATAATTCCATTCTGTGTTGTGTCAAATGTTTTCAACTACGTGATAAAGAAAATCACTAAATGTAGCTTGATCTTAGCAGACCGTATACAAATATTCTATAAACATGATATGATCTATTAAATTAGAAAGATTTTCTGAAAAGTATGTAATAATTTTGTTGGTATATATGAAAGTACAAATTTGATTAGGACCGAGCAACCTTCATTAATGCAGATAATTCAATAAAAAAAATGTAAAAATTGAAGCTAATAAAAATTCAGTGTTTCAATGATTTTACTTAATACCGAAGTGTTATCAAAATAAAACAACATTCCCTTAAGGGCCCGCAACACCGATGAGAAAAATAAAGCGGAGTAACGTCAAATCGAACCAGAAACCGCCCAGTTTAAATGAAAATAAACAAAATTATATTGCCTTTAGACATGAGCGAACATCAAAAGGAAAAAGTAATGCGCAGACCCGTTGGTTGACGATGTCATTTCCCTGTAAAATATTAATGTGGGGTCGACGGAACCGCGCCCTGTTATTTCAGGGTTAATACCGGTTAATACCTGTATTCTCTTTATACTAGTACGATTGTATGGAATTATACGTCTTAACGAGCTCGCTGCCTTTTTCGATTCATAGGTATTTTTTTGTTTTTTATTCTGCTTACTGTATATTGTATTATCTTGGCCTAGTATGGCGGGTACAGCATTCAACAACTTCGATCTCTGCTTTGTTGTCTAATAAAACTGTAGATCATATACAAAGTGCCTAGAATTACTGAGATTGTATCGCGTCACCGTGTTGAAGCATCTTGGTTACTAATATAATAACAAACAATATTACACGAAAAAGTATTTTTTTACTAAATAACTTATAATGAAGCCAAGCAGCAATTTTTTAGCAGCAATCTCCGGGTACCACCTTATCGAGGGCATAACCAACTACATTTTTAGAGTCTAGTACTACCTAAAACGCTGTCCACGATCATAGATCATGCTTTACTTATCGTGTGGGGTTTCCACACGAAAAAAAGGGTAGACATCTCAGTTAGGCTACTTGTGATGTTCATGTCGAAATTAAACAACTGTCAGGGTCACTTTGAACTGGAAGAGTTTTGAAGGAACCCTAAGAAATATGTCTTTAGGAACTGTTGAGCCGGCTTCTGATCTTTTCTGAGGTAATTTAATAATTAATATTTTAATTAATCCGATTGATTTTGCTCTGACTTAATAATTTCCCCTAGATACAAATATTACAAATATAGTTTATATTTCAAACAGGTTAATACTTTTAAAAGAGTACTTGCAGCTTCTCTAAGTAACCTAGTTTTGAATAGACCGTGTCAGCTTTTTCTTAGGCATGAACGTCACATCTGCCTTTCCCACGTCATGGACCCTGTTCTCCCCATACATGTCTTAGAGGACGAAATACGCCCATAGCGTTCAGTACACGGACGTAAGTCTATTTTAATTACTAGCATCGATATCGGCGGATCCCCGTCTTGCCTAGTAGCTGAGTTTTATTGGTCATAGGGAAGGGACAATGCGTCTGTCGATAAAAAGGTTTTTTGTGTTTTGGTTATTTGTTATAAATATCACCAGATATACTAGCCAGATGATATTTAAGATAAGCATTGCTTTTATTTTCAGACGTCTCGTTTACGACGTTATACCTTGATCAGATTTATGATCTGACTGTAAACATCTACACGAGTATAACAATGGATACCTTTGCCAAACGACATCCTCTGCTGAACATATGGGGCTAAAGATTTCCTCCTATGTTTTACTAGGGTAATGTACAAGTCAAACCCTTTAGCCCTCATTAGTATGATTATCGGTAAAATAAACCATACAAAGCCGTAGGTATTATATGACAATTAGTAAAGTTTACTGAACATATTTTCATTTACTTTCTCATTACTCAAAAAGAAAATGAGTTGTTAGGATTGAAAGTAATTTCTAACATTCTAGTTAAGTAAGACTTCTGTTAAAATATTCTAACAATAGACAATAAGTCCAAGGTTGCTCAGTTCCGTCCTTAAAGCAATTTACAAAACGAGTATAATTTATGACGTGTTTCAAAGCTATAACTAGTTTAAATACTTTTTATTTCTTTTTTCTTCGCCTCGAAACAAAGCAAACAACGTCTAACCTATGATTATCGAAAAACAAAATCAGCTGAGCACCTCACTGCGTCTAACACAAACACGACTCGATAACGAGGTGAAATATTCACATTGCAAGCGTTGTAATCGGCTGACGACCGTCTCTCTCGCACCCGTGACCTCTTACGCGATCTACCGGGCAGGGAAAAAGACGGCACGCGACAGCGGCGCCTACAAAGGGGTCGCGTTCTCTTTGATCTTGCCGAAGCGCGTGCGTATGGTACGTTGCACGCGTGTGTGTGTATGCAGATGAGAATTTGATAATTGCAAAGATTTATGTGGGTGCCTCAGGACGATATGACGTTTTCGCATTAGTTAATTAATAGGAGTTATCTATTTTTGTGATGGTAGCAATTAATTTATTGCAATGTGTTTACAATGAAGCGTTTTATCGTCCACATGTGTGTGTGATCTTTTGAAATGAGGCAGCTGGCGATCGTTTAGCGACCTTTTTGTAAAGGATTCTTGTTCAAAGATTAGTAGAATCCGTAAATCATAATATTATTTATACTTTTAGGAATTATTATATAACAATGATAAGCTTTTTGCAAAAAAACAGAATTTAGGTTTTTGTAATTATGTCTTGTAATTTATTACTTTTAATTTTTTTCTTATTTTTAAGTATTCTACAGCCGGTCGGTCGGTCTTTGATAAGTGTGCAAATTTTGAAGATAATCGGACTATTGAAGTTGATTAATGCAATGATGAAAAATTACGTTGCAAATATATCGTGGACGCAAGCCAAACTGATATAAAATTTGTAAAAAGTATATTCAAATAATTTCGGCCAACTTCTTTATACTTAACGATACCTTGATATCCGCAGTATTGTATAAATATATGTTTACAATTCTGCTGTTGCAGACTAAGGGTATCAATAAATATTGTTAGTTTGCTACGACACATCTACACTTAACTAAACAACGGCAACTCAAGAATCACGAGTGGATGCCTTTGAGGTGGAAGTCGATCTTTTTTAGGGTACCGTACCTCAAAGGAAAAAAACGGAACCTTATATTTATCACTTTGTTTTCCATCCGTCTGTCTGTCTGTCAAGACCCTTTAACTCGGCAATGCGTGTTGGTATCGAGTTGAAATTAAAATGATATACTCAGGTGTGAGAAAATCAAACTTCTATATGTTTATGCCGCAAAAAAAATATTCCGACACTCTTACGGGAATCAAAATTTATAGAGTATTGTCCGTTGACCTAAAACTATGAAATTTGGCAAGTAATACCGTCTTATACTACAAGTATAGGGAAAAAACTGAAAACTATACATTTGTAATTAAATCATTAAAAAAACATTGACTTTATGCAAGGACGGCGGTCCAAATTTTGAATTGAGTAAACCGTGTCATGTGGGATATCGTATGAAAGATCTTTATTGGCATAAACAGATTTTTTGCTATTTTTATGACATATAGTTTTCGATTTTATACAAATGATTGGATTGGAAGCACTGTATATCCCTGATCCCTCTCACGTCTACATGTATACTGGACCTAAGGCCTTGGTCGGGGTAAACCGGCTCTTAATCACATCCAGGCACCGTATTCCTAATATGCTAAAAACTTCAGATCCTGGATTATATAGCCACGGCATTGCCGGTTTATATTCTTTATTACACGTGTGCTTCAGACTATAAAGACTATTCTGAGATACAGCAACACCATTTAATACACTTATAAATATGATTTGTTTTCCAAAGCTTACGAACTTAAAGGTAAATGGCGATCAATAAATTACACTTGACAAGTTTAATTAGCATAGCTGTGTAATAAAATGGATGGTCGGGGTCGTATTGGTGAATAGATAATCGTTCGGATAAGAACATGATTGTAAGTTCGGTGCGGGAGCTGACAGAACGAGAAATTTATTGCTTTTAGACAAATCTTAAGTATATTGTTGGTTTCTGTTTCTGTACATTGTGTTTAGGGCTCATTCTTCTATGATGATGACGATTGCGAAAAGTTCTGGTTCTGAGCTTGCACTTGGTATTTTGCTTTTACGTTGGTTGCATAATAAGTTCCGTTTCAGAAATCTGTATCCAATATTAAGCTTTGTCTGTATAAAAGCATTATGAAAAACTCACAGATGTGCTACTTATTTATTTACTATGTTTTACTCTTTTACAAAAGTCGTGGCTACGCAATATCCGAGAGTGGATGGGAATCGCGAGGCCAATTTCTATCGCCACCCGAAATACAAGAAGGAGTATACAGCCCTGACTGTCAACCTCAGGTAGTCGGAGAGGCATTCGAAGAAGATGAAGACTCTATTACAGTCAGAAGAACTTGGTATAAAACCTGTGGCGTACAACAACAACGATTTATGGACATCAACCTTTGTTAAGAATAACCTCGAGGGACGGTAATAGTTTTGAAAGACACGAGCATCTCTGCTTAAGCTGTTAGAATAATCAAACGGACGAGAAAATTATTTTGTTATATTTACGATATTATGATATATTTACGATGTATGTAAATTTTTCATGTCAAATGAGAATGAAAAACCTGAGTTTGCATAAATTACAGATAAAGATAAATCATAGATCTAAAGATTTAAATCGTAGATGTCTTTGTGCTTAGATAGTATGGAAAAGTGCCTAGAGCAAATGACAACTTTTGGTAGTTATGGTAAGTAGTATGACAACTCTTAGTAGTTATGGTAGGTAGTATGACAACTCTTGGTAAACTACCAGGATTCTAATTTCAAACATTATTTATTCACTTACACTTAATGACGGTTGCTTTTTAGTCTCATTATCACGTTCAAACTGTAGAGATCCAAATGTGTTAAACTAAGCGAAACCAAAGACACATCGTAATCTCACTTGCGGGAATACAAATGGAATTTTTATGAAAAATTATTATAATTCGAAATTTTGATTTTTATTTAAGAAGCCATAATTTCTTAGACGAATGATATTGTTTTAGTACATATAATTGGTAAATAGAGCGGCTTTTTAATGAGTGTTTTTCTACGTTTTTACTAGTTAAATCATTTATACCTTGAAGGTACATTGAATGATCAATTACTTAAATGACTAACAGTCGAGATCCTTGAAGGAACGGACGCCGTTGACATAATATGTAAATATGTTGTAACGCCAAGTTCCCAAGTAATCAACTTGTTTCCTTCAAGTGATTAGTAATATTATAACATGGCCGAAATTAGAATGTTTTTTTTTTAGATTTAAACTTCTGCGTATTGTAAGTTCGCTTTTGACACGAGGTTCATAAACGCAAGGAACAAATCCAACTAACAGGGTAGTAAAAATAGATGGAACATTTATCTTAGAGTATGTCTTTAGGAATTCAATGTAACGTGAACAATGAGGGCCATAGAACTTCTTAAGTGCTCCTGCGCAAAGATTTGAATGATGAAAATGATCTAAAATGCGCATTCTCTGCAATGCTTTCTAGATACATTTTACTTGTAGTGGTATCGGCCCGTGCTAAATATTGAACTTTGTTTCATCATTGCGGATAAAGTTTAATTTTAAACGCCTTGTTAATAAAACCGTAACATTTCGTGCACTACTAATATGGCGTTAATGTACAATGTTTGCCCTAACCTACTTCCGAAAAAAACTTGATACGGTAAATAAACAAACACACATAATATTCTAAGAATATTACACATTACAGGTGTAATGAGAATGTCATAGCGTCGGATTAACTGATAACAGCTGATAATAAACGTAATTCGACAATGATACTTGAGTGGCACTCTGGCGCAGACGATACTGAACATATACCTACTGCGAATGAGGTATTTCTTCATTTAAAATAGTATCATTTTAATTTGTTTTTGAAGACACTATTTTTGTTTTAATTACTTGCTTTACATGCTCGCCTACGATAGGTCAACAACCTGTCGTTTAGCAACAACAATTAAGTAGCTGTGGTATACTGAAATCGTTTCAAAAAGAATTGAATTCGATAGAGGCTTGTTCTCTTTACTTTCTTTGCATATTACACAAGGCCCTTGTTGTATGTACCTGTATATACGAGTATACATATATATAACAAGGCAAATTTTAAAGATGTAACCGAGAGATTTAGCATGGAACGATTTCTGTTTGTGTCATTCCTCCATATCAACCTTTCGACGTAAGAAAGAGGACTGATATATCAATGCTGAGGATAAAGCGTATTATTAGCTGTATCTGTCCTTTTAAAATTAAATTTTTCAAGATGCCAATGTAACAAGATTTTTTCAAAAAATTGTGTGCGCTTTACTTTATACGACTCTGATATATAACCACTACTTTCTATAAGTCCGTGCGTGACCTTATGTAGCCAGTTTATTCAGATTGTACTGAAATAAAGCAAAACATTTTTGTATAAATTATTTTTACTGCACTCCGACATTTAATTTAGGTGAGTTTCTACTATTCCGAGAATGTAGCTGCAAAGAGGAACAATGTAAGTTATAAAGGCATATCCTCTGAATATGCTCTTTTAATTACATTTTACGATCAAGGAACAAAGGGATTCAAAAGCTCACGTGAGAACGACAAAGATCGAAAAGCGAACAACATGCATCAACAAAACGCAATTTTCCTAAAAAAAAACTAAAAGAAAAACGCGCGAAATTTCTAAAGGCCCCGATTTCCCTGTTCATTGTCGTTTGTTTTTTTTTTTTCATCTTATTTAGCGCTTTGTCGGCGAGCCCTTTGAAGTCTGTCCCCCTCCCCATACCCCCTTGGGGAGTTACAAATTGCGTCAAGCTCGTATTGTGTAGCGTAAACACGATTCGCCTGGTAGTGTTTCTCGTTAGTATAATAAATAACAATAGCGATCTAAATATATAGTGATTATGTGAGCAACGGTAAGGTATTGGATCATTATTTGCTTGACTGGGAAATATAACAAGATATCTTGAATAACACGCATCTAAATTTGTATTATATTGTTCATTGTCAAAAGTCAACAATCAAAAGAACCTATCCCTCACTTTGCTTACATGCTTAACAACAGCCTCAAATTTAAATAATTCTTCTTGTGTTTATATATATTTACTAACCTACTCAATGATTTTTATACCAAAACGCAATTTCAAAAAAAAATGTCTTTTGAACTAAGTTATGTACACACTATTTGGGTTTCAAAGTCAGTATATATTATTCACGAATATGGTATTAATATCGAATTCAATCAGATATACCCAATGACCAATAAAGCAAATCAAAGCAATGTTTAGTTTAACAAAATTTGATGTTTGCAATTGGGTCTTAATGTCCATATAAGGGACAAAGGCTTTGCAAACTCACTGACTCATTGGAAATAACTCTTGCATCAGAGTAGAAACTATGCGTAGATCATATCACTGTCAGTATTCATGATGCAGCAGATGCTTGAAAAGGAATTTAAGGAATCTCTTTATAATTACATATACTCAAAATATCTTAGAAAAAGAGGACAGCAATTTTTAAAAAAAACATATAAAAGTTCATGCACAAAATAGGCAGAAAATCTTAAAATAATAAAAAATTAACTTAACGCCGTAATTCATACGTATAAAATGTTTTAATACAAATTCAACAGTAAAAATTACGTATAATTTAACAAATTAAGAAGAAGCAATATTTTGCCCAATATTTTCACCGTTAAGATCTTTAAACGCATCGATAACATCGACCAAAACAGTTTTGGACCTCAGAGACAATAAATTTCAAAGATAAGACTCCTTTGGACTGTCAAAAAGTTAAATGAGCAGAGTACTAACAACACTTAAGTTACGTGTGATGAAATATGGCAAATGGTTTAGAGCATTGAAAGAAGAAATTTTTTACAGATTTTTTTGATAAAACTCGGTTAACACAGTTTCTTTTAAATATTCTTAATAATTATTTAACTACGACTTTAAATTTAGTCCTTTCTTTCCCTTATGTCTTTAAGACAACGTTGAGTTAGGTAGATATAACGATTTCATTCATAAAAAAAAAATCAAATGCTCAATCCCACAGATCTTATAAACCGACTATCCTATCCAGTGATATATCAAATTAATGTCCACCATAAAAAAAATACAAAGAGAGTTTATCGTATAAATCATTTATCTTCCGCTTCATAAACAATAATCTTTTAAATAAATGTGATTATTAGAAAGAATAAAAATAAGCTACACACTATGCTATGCCAAATAGTGTCGCGGTCTAAATCTTTGAGAACACTCCAACATCTTACGAGACACACAATCTTGCTCAACAACCAACAAAAGTGTTGCTTAAAATTCAAAATACATCGCGGTATAATAAAACATAAGAGCCTATTGTACTTTTTATATTTTAGTTACTTTAATATAATTCATGGTCCATATAATATATATTGGTCTTTACCTATGAAATTGCCGTTTTGTATGCAATAAGTAAAAGTACTTATTTTTTCAAACTTTTTTATTTCTGTTATTCGAAGTAATCACCCATGCAACCGACGCATCTTTGCCAACGCATTGGCAGTTTATTGATGCCCTTGTAAAAATCAGCTGGACGGGAGGCAACAAACTCTTCAAAGGCATTTTGTACTGCCTCTCGGGAATTGAAATTTTACCCACTAAAAAGTTGTCTAAATTTTGGAATATAAATTTTGAAATTATTTAAACTATCTGACCCGGCAAACGTTGTATTGCAAAACAAAAAAAAAAATAGGGATGGGTCACCCTTACCATTTAGGGGTATGAAAAATAGATGTTGGCCAATTCTCAGACCTACCCGATGTGCACACAAAATTTTATGAGAATCGGTCAAGCCGTTTCGGAGGAGTACGGGAACGAACATTGTGACACGAGAATTTTATATATAAGATTACAATGACATGGATTTTGTCGTAACAGAGTAAAATATTACTACTTAAGTATATTTTTTTTATGATTTGAAGGCTTTTTAGTTGAAATTAAAAATCAAATTATTGCTCATAATTGGTTAAAATACAAATTTGCCTTTAGAATTGTATAATAAATTTTAAACTTATTTATGGGGCAAACGTAGGAATATTAATTCAACTGGATAAATTTAACGTCTCTATGTCTCGTATTATCATAAATTTAGAGCAAGCCTCTTCAAAGCAAATTTTTAAATATGTATAAAAATGTCAAACTATGAAATTGATGGCACAGTGCTACGCGGCACGGAATGTGTTTCAACGAATGATATTTAACTAAATGAAGCTGAAACGATTTATAAAAATAAAATGTGAGGACAGAAACCGTTGGTATTAGTTTCGACTCATTCCAGTAAATTACTGAGAAATGAGAGGCATATTAGACCGATTCCATGACAACAAGTTTTTGTTTAATCACATATTTTTTTAAATTACATAAGATTCATCTCATGGCACGATCATTTGAGCTAAAAGGAATTCATGATTAATAATGTTTACTGAGAAATCATTTGCAGTTAAAGCTTTATATACAGCCATTTAAATGGTGCAATCCGGCCTAGTTAAAAAGTTCAAAAACCAAATGGTTTAAGAGAACAAAGTCATTTCAGACAAGAAAAGATACGACCTCTCAGTTTTATAGGCATATAAAAAAATTAAAACCGAGTCGCTTCTTTTAGCAACTGCTATAGATTCATTTCGCAGATGATGGAGACCACAATAAAGAGATTTAAAGATGTATTATTAGTAATAAGGATTCGATCACAACATGCGTTTATTAACAGAAATAAACTCTGAAAACCTATGTCAATATTATATTAAAAAATTATAAAAAATTGGGGTTTCTAGTTATCTATTACAACAAATAACTTATTTCTCAAAGTTTAAAGCATTCTAAATTAACATAACTCACTCTTACGTAAAGAATTAAATCAGGTGTGCCTCGGGGATCAAGTCTAAGCCCACTATGCTCTATATTCAATCCTTTGAACAAATTAGACTAGTTGTAACCTTGTTGTTTCGACCTCAACCTACTCGCTTAATTTACTAATTGGTCATTATTTTTCCACGTAACGACCCAATTATCTCCAATCAATCCCTGATATGGAATTAACTTTGTTGATGCATAATATATTATCGTATAGGACAGTACTCAGGAATTTATTACTGGACAATTTAATGGGAACTACGATGGTCGTAAACTGGTTGAATGAGAACTGTTTTTATTACAATCGATAAGGGAAATTAACAATAATTTTGTCTGTCAATAGATCTGAGAAAAATATTGATTACAAATTCATTTTACTTTCTTGAGATGGTTTGATGTATGGTAAATGGTAATTAAAAAGCAATATGGAATATTTATTTATTTATTTATTTACTCAGGAGGCGTGTCATTACTAACTGCACATATATATATATATATATATATATATATATATAAATATATATATATATATATATATATATATATATATATATAAATATATATATATATATATATATATATATATATATATATATATATATATATATATATATATATATATTATATTCTCTATTAAATAATTAAGAAAATACTAGATTTACTGTTAAATAGTGCCTAACCTACCTAGCCTGAAAAATCACACCTCGAATGAAAAATCACAGTTCACTGTAATTTTGTACCATGTCTATGATGAATGAATATATACGAGTAGACAAGTGTAATTGCCAATAAAAGAGGAGAAAAATTTGATAGTCACTGCAAACGTATAAGCATTTACATATATTACGTCTTTGACTTTAACTTAAATTACGTTGCGGTAATTTCAATTTTTATTGGGTTTCCCCGTTTCTATATATATTATGATAATATTTTGATGGAAAGTGACATTCGCCGCCCATGAACGTCTGCAAACTCCAGAGTCACAAACGCGTTGCCGGCCTTTTAGGAAGGAGTACGCTCTAATTATTATAAGTCAAGTGTACTATGAGTTTGTAAGACTCAAGCCACAGTAGCGATAATATTACATCACTAGAAATTGAAAGTGCTCCTACGTTGAATTCAGTCTGTACAGCTCTGCTAAAATGGCGATATGATAATAAAACGGCGCGTGCGTCGACACTGGCATAAATCTCTTCTTTCATGACCATTACGATTTCTGGTGCATTAGTATTAAGAAATGAATAGAAGCGGATTGCAAAAAAATGGTGCAACAAGAAAATCATCAAAAGAAACGATAAATTTTGATATTGCTTGCACATTTGGTACAGGAATTGGACGAACAAAATATGGAATGAAGATCGGAAGGAAAAATTGACGGTAGGATAATTCTAAAAGTAGGTCATGATAAACTGGACAAAGAATAGATAGTCTTCGGTTGAGTAAAATGATGATGATCCTTGAAGGCACTATTAATACTACAATATTAATTAAAAGTTCTTGTTCTTCTTCGTTTTACTTTTCTTAAAATCCTTTTTTCTTCAATTAGGCATAACACGTATATTTATAATTTGGAAAAAATGAATTTATTTCAAAAAATTCACACATAACCGAGGATTTGAATAAAAAGCATTTTCTGAGAGTGTTTAAATAATGGTAAATTGTAAAATTTATGTAAAATTTAAGAGTGCTATTCAGGTCATTTAATTACGGTGTATACGACCAAGTGTTTTGAATTGTGCGTTGCTATGGACAAGTGGATTAATTGAAGATTTATTATACTTCAGGCAGTGGTTCTACAGGAAGTGTTTGTTATTCTTAGACGATACTAAAAACAGGTTTATGAACATGTAACACACCCGTTGTAAAATTATTATGAAATATTTTACATATAAATTCAATTTTTAAAGTATGTAGATGTGGCCGAGAGCAAAAAATTCAAACAGTTAAAATAATACTCAACATATTATAGCCTGCGCTGTGGCTTTGTGAGCATATGTAAACACATAATGGCATGGTATTCTAGGACTTCAAAATACAGGTCTAATTATCACCCTTCCAAAATTTTTACTGAGACTGAGACTGACTGAGACATTTTAAGTCGACAGTTCTTTAACTGAACACAAAATTTTCAATATTTTTTTCTGAACAATACAGGAATGTTGTAATTGGTCATACAATTTCGTTATTGAATGTTTATGCACTATATAATAGGTACTAAAATATTTAGAATAATATAAGAAAATAGTTGGGATGATGACGGGAACCCATGGATGAAGTAACAAATGTGTTTGCGTACCTTTCAACTTTTTGAAGAGAAAATATCAGATTTTCAGAATTATCACATTTTTATTTAATTCTTATGCAACTACTCAGTCTTCATGTCTAAATGATCTCATAAAATTTTCAACAAATTAATTTTATTCCCCGCACGATTTCCGTTACAAAAATAAAAAATACATGAAAAATATCCCTTCTCTAGGAGACGAGTAGGTCTACGGCACGCGTATTTTGGACTCCTTTGATGTTGCCGCCGGCTTTAATGAGGCGGGGCATATAAACGGTAACTAGTTAGAATTGTTCTTAGCCCACTGTCCAGTTTTAGTGGAATAACGTTGTGTTAGCTGTTCATACCACTCTTTTAAATTTCCTCGCTAAATTGTTTATAGTTTAGTAATGGCTTAACCGCGAAACTGTCTGTTTATTGTTTTTTTAGTATTGCCCTAGTTTAAAATGTTAACTTTTCATATTAATCGAATTTGTTAAGGTTGCCTTTTTTTTTGTTCCTAGTTTCCAATCAAATCAATCAATCTCTCACAACTGCTGATAATTTATTTTGTAATTAATAATGGAACTTAAGTTTATTATGTGAATAATTTAGTCTGTTAACATACTCATATAAGTTTTGTAATAGAATGCTGTGTATAATTGGGTTTCAGATTTCGGTATTGTGTATTGTCAACATAATTGTGTATATTCTGATTCTGATTATCTGTTACTGTGCCAATTAAATAAAATATTTCTTTCACCATCTGAATTGAACTGTTAATTTTTCTTTTATTTTTCCGCACATTTCGTTATGCACTATCAAAATTCAAATTAAAGTCAATGTAGTGGGGATGCCAACAAAAATACAAATGTTGCTGAACCATTCAATTTCTCTAAAAAAAAAAGGAAATGGAACGCGACTTTTCATTTTGTTGCGCGGTAAAAAGCGAACAATAGGCGGGAAAATTGCGCGTCACTCTGGCGTTCCAATTTGTCAAACGGGCGCCGCAAGATGGCGTCGGCGGATGCGCTGCAACATGGCGGCATCCGGTGGCGTTTAATTAAAAATGCGTCTCACTTGGAGCTTGCGATACACCTGGAGTGGACGTGTATAGTGCGTTTGTAATACATAGCTAAATAGGTCAAACATTACAAAACATTGTAAGTTAATTTAATACTTTTACAAATATCGCTATTTTCCTTATATCTATCTATCGCTCAGCTGAAATTCTCGATGCGAGTGTTATCTGTCCCCAAGAAAAAGCTTAATGGCCCAAAAACGCCAGATTTGAAACGGAAATGAGGGTAGAGTAAAGGCGACATTATAGGAAATGACCCCTGGTCATTTCAGAACCTTTCGTCAGGCCCACACTCAGCAAATATAGTAGGAAAACTAAGGGGAAAACTCGGGACACCTAAGAAAGAATTTCAATGTCTCAAATATAAGGTTCAATTCAGTTTGATAGGCATCATTGTTTATATAAAACATAGGTGTTGAAGCGAGATATTGGTTCTTTAGATAGCGAGGGTCAAGACATCGGTGCCTTATTCGATTTTATGAGTAAGTACGCATTACTTTGATAAACGATTGTTTACAGAGTTGTGCTTAATTAATCTTGTTGTTGTTACTGCTGTGTACGAGAATAAGCTGTGAATTATCAACTTATTAGCATGTTGCTGTTGAGGAAATGAAATTTTCGATTAAATATCAGGTGAAAGGGCAGGGAAGGCAACGAACACAAAACTTTGTAAATTAAATGAAAAGGAATAAGTATGTAAAGGTTATAAACTATAAAAAAAGAAGACAGAAGATAACACATAGACGTAGTTATTTAAGAACGTAGGGCACAGAAATTTGAAGGATCAAATTGGCAAAACCTTGCACGCGTACTAAGTATCCTTCACTAATAACATTACTAGCTTAAGGAGGGTAAGTAGGGTCACCAAAGATACATTAACTCACACACGTAACTTATGGTATACAAATTGCTACTACAAGTATGATAACGTTTAATTAGACATATTAATAATTTCTATACAAAAAAATTATTGTAGTAACTGTTTGTAATGTCAAAATACTAGGTTTTTTTCTTGTTCACACGGTTATTTGCACGATACCCTATGCCTAAAAACCAGTTGTACCGGGTAATCTTCTTAACGGCTCGAGCGATTTTGATAATATTTTACTAACAGGTAGTCTATATATGTCTATATAAGGAGTAAATTTGGCTATTTTTCCTCTAAAATTTGCCCGATCCGAGAATCGAATCAACTAAGGCAGCGCTTTTCAAATTCCACTGGAACGAAGTCGCAGGTACCAGCTAGTCTATTATATTTACGTAGACATCTACTTACCACAATTTAATTTTTTCAAATAGGTATCACTCCTACACTCCTACACTCCTTATCGGGATTATTATTTAAACAAATTACTGAAGAGACGTGTATGAATAATTCATTTTTAATATGAACATCACTTGACCTCGATAATAACACGGCGTATTAATAACTAAAGGACTCGGGATGTCCCGTGACAGTGTATGGAGTCAGCTATCCCCATACAAACTAGTACAATACACAATGCCCAAGTGGATGTCATGCTACGACAACACCAAGTGGGCACAATGGGAAATAATAGAAACTACCCTCGTTTTAAAAACAAGTGGGAAACGACAATGGGGATCGAACCTAGGCCCTCGAAACGACAGGGTTGTGCGTGACTAGAATCCGTAATATATCAAACTTCATTTCTTTTTTGTTAACGCGTATAATTTTAAATATAATTATTCTTGTTGTTTGAATAAAGTTTATGATAGTTTATATTTGTACATCAGGTGTCAAAAGTTAAGGAAATCATAGTTATCAATTATTTGTGAGTTACAAAGTTATCATATTTAATTAATTTCTTCATACATGAATTATCATTGATTAATTCAATGTTCAATTTGTAAGTTTTCCGTTATGTAATTGTCGATTTATTTTAAATGTTAATTGACTTTATTATGCAAAGCGGAACATATGAATAACATACATTAATATAAAAATTACAAAATATTGATTGTGATTGCGTTACCCTTTGCAAGCTCCGTTTACAATATTGACAGAATATACAATTTTGACCAGTTTAATTTAACTTGTTTGCAGAATGGTGGAGACCCCATGACGTGACAACCCTAACACATATTCGCATCCCTAAGCATTGAGTGTATCAATAATACTCAGATTTGTTTGAATTTGGTCTTATTAATTAACTGAATCAAAGAAGAGTATTGCACTTACAACTACCCTCGTGATTTACAAATTGATTTTATGGCCTTTTGCTACCGTTGTAGTTATGTGAAATTATATTTTGCTATTTAAAAATATTAACAATTCATTAAAAAATAGTGAACGCATCTTCTCTTTATGGAAAAGAAGATGGGATTATGAGGGCGCTTGTAGATGTCATGGTGTCACATCTTTTTACGTCAAAGTTGGCAAAACATGTAGTACTTGAATGAAAGAAGGAGAGGAACTTAAGTTAAAAAGGTTAATTCTTACTCGCAAATTGTCAACATTTTATAAATCACACCCATCGTTGCACCAGTAATACAAAAAAGTCGTTATGTTGTTCATATAATTACAATATCTACTACGTGGTGTCTACGTACAAACCAAAACCCTTTGTGACATTCTAAGTCACAAAACCCCTAATAACGACAAAACATTTTTCTTTTTATTATAACAATATTCGCATCATTAACCAAAGCACCCGCACGCGTTCGTAGTAATTCTTCTGGTCGTCCAATTTGGTCGCTACCAGCAACTTGGTCGCAACCGCCAATTAACGGCAGTTGGCGCCCAGCGAGGGGCGAACGTGATATTGAATATTATGAACTAATTAATCGACGAAAAGCGTCGTGTTATTATAATTAAAAGACTGTTTTAGATGTTTAAAAAAAAGTAATACTGTTAGGTTTACAAATTGGGTAAGCTATATACACAAAATGTCTCCATAAAAATTATAAAACTTATCAAAAATACTGTTTTCATGTTTATTTTTTAAAAAACATGAAAAAAATGCTTGTATGACTTAGTGGTGCTATGGTCACGTCACTTATTGCCAAATACAGTAATCAAGTGTTATTCGTTTGATTTACAGGTATTCAATTACCTGTAAATCGCATAAATTGCCTGTTTGAGTCAGAGTGTAATTTGTTTTTATTTTGTTGTTGCCAGAGAGGGTTTATCTTCTAGCGTCAGCGGAAGCGGTATATTGTATCAATAGTTAATGTAATTTCTTAAAAAGTGTAGAAATGATCACTGTATCAAAGAACTTATAAAATTTACTATTACACTTTTCTTGCATTCAAATGCCAATATGCCATTATTACAATATATGTGACAGACTCTTGCTTGCTTTTAAATAGGTAATGTTTTAATGAAATTTTCAGTAACACAAAACATAGATCTCACAAAACTTAGATCTCATTTTTTACTTAAAGGTCTATTGTGATGATAGGATGACAATGATTTATTGCTATATAAGGTTAGGCTCGAGTTAGTTCTAAATGTTTTCCGAATCAAATCACCATTGAACGGGACCTTGAACCAAATCATCACGTAACATCAGATATACTTTAGGAAACTATTGCTAGTAAATGTCTGACTGCATTCATGGCAAATTGTTATCATAAATTATGACATTATGTGTTCTGGATTGCGAAGAAATACGTAACTACTTCAATGTTTGCAAATTTGTTTAAAAGAAAAGCTGAAAGCAAAGAAAGGGAATGCCTGCTTTATTATCGTATAAAGTAGACCCAGATTTAGAGGTCTGAAGCCTGTAATAATTAATAAATCTTTACCCTTCCATGACAAGTCCTACAAAAAAAATTCAAGACCTTCAATATCGCTGAGATTCTGATGCTTGCTTTTTGAGAATATTTTTTTTAGTTCAGTGAAATTAAGGCTTTCTACGTAAGACATTTAAGTTCTAATCTCTGTTGCAACTTAAATCTGTAACAGGGGTTTTAATGGAGTTTTGCATCCTTACTCATGTGCACTTCAATTTCGAAACAATCTCGTTGAGTTCCGAGCCCGAGTGTCCCAGCGGTATTTAAATTCGTGTGCACGCGCCGTATTGTTTGTCCAGGCTATCGTTATTTTCAATTCTTTTCTTCTAAGTTTTCACTACGTGGGTGGGTTATAGTTTGGTTTAATGAGTTTGCTATCTAATGCTCGATACATTATTCTCTGAGACTGAGGATACGAGTATAACGACGTAACTGACGATTGTTCTTAAGTGGATACATACATAATGTGTAGAATAATGATGAAAGTTGAAAGTAGAATATTACACAGTTATACGTGTATTTTTCCGAGTTTTTATAACATTTAAATTTAAAAAACATTTTAGGGTCTGTATCTGCTCTAAGCCCAAAATCGATTTAAGTGGCGTGCAATGGGAGAGGCCTATGTCCAGCAGTGGACTGCGATAGGCTGATGATGATGATGATGATCTGCTCTGAACATATAAATCACGGAAATAATTATGCGTGTATTTCGGAACAATTTCGAAATAACAGATATGTCCAAAACCACATTATCCGAAAAGTTAATCCAGGATCTCACGACACGCTAATTGAATAGGCACTGTGAAATACCTCAGTCATTGAGTACATTTCATTTGCTACTCCTAGTACTAAATTTCCTCCTTCCACTCAAAAAGAATACAATCTGTTTTTACAAGTCCTGCGCCATCACGAACCCACAAAAATGTGAAATGTGAAAAGCCTGCGAAAAAATGTGATAACGTAAATTGTCACAAGCAGAGCTCTGAGTTTAAGGTTAACACACACTGATCCGTTTCCCAAATACATAGTGCCACCGCAATGAACAAACGTGGTCGTCAACAGAACGCCTGGGGCAGGGGTGGGCGCGCGACAGGGGGGAAGGGGTGCGGTCGGGATCCCTTTGAAGTTGCCGCCACCGGCGTCTGTAAGCGAAAGCTGGGTTACCGACGCTTAGCTTTGTTTTCTAGTTAGATGATAGACGTTTGGAAATTACTACTGTTCGAGACATCTTAATTTAAATGGTGATTGTGAACGCCATTTTTATATATAAACTTACTTTATATTATTAGCTATCTACTATGAAGACTTTGTCACTCACGTGTATAGTAGTATCATGGGTGACAAAAGAATAGGGCAAAAGTGTCATATCGCGGAGGGTTTGGGACGGTACTGGTCGTCCTTTGACATGTTAATGACTACCTAATATTTGTCGGTTTTTTGCTAAACTCTGTTGACACAGTCGAGCACGGCGCTCGGAACTTGAATTTATAATACAGTTGTGTTAAATATTTTGCATATGCAAAGCACCATATTTGATGTTTCCGTCAATATTGCGAAGCGGGTGTATTCGTGAGATGATCAGTTCTTTCCAAATCAGAAATACAATACCATACATATGCCAGCAATTCTTTTTCCAGTTGAATTCGAATAGAAATCTACTGAGTACGAATTCATTGCCTTTTCAATGTTTTTCATATCAAGACTGTCCTATGCAATCAATTCACATTATCAATGACAGTATATAATAGATATTGCAACAACATTGTAGTCTTAATATCTCTATCAAATAATATTTATGGACTACATTTGTGGTCTTTCGAGCCGGGTATTCAGTCGAAGAGTGCCACTTTATGCATAAAATAATTGATAGCAGCTATGCACATTAAGGTGACAGTGTAACATAGTGTACGTTATTGGAGAGCAACCTTCCATTCCTGTGGGTCACGCATTAATTCGCTCGTTTCCCCTCGTAGTATAAATAAAACATTTGCGGCGGTCGTGTCATGTGAACCGACGTATTTCGTATTACAACATTATCTTGCAATTTACATATTAGTAATCTATTCAAAACAGTTTTCCTTTGATGTCTTTAGCGTTTAACCTTTGACCCTTTTTAATATTTTTATTAACTTCTTCAAGTATGTGTATACAGTTAT
This sequence comes from Arctia plantaginis, assembly GCA_902825455.1. Classification (NCBI taxonomy): domain Eukaryota; kingdom Metazoa; phylum Arthropoda; class Insecta; order Lepidoptera; family Erebidae; genus Arctia; species Arctia plantaginis. The sequence goes on along the minus strand of CADEBD010000292.1, from coordinate 4,894,747 downwards.
TTTTTGCTTTATACTACATTCTACAATATTTTTAAACATCATAGTAAGTTAAATATTGTATTTTATTTTTCATGTTTGCATTAGTTAACTCCCTCAATTTGTTAAGAGTTTAAAGATGCCATGCAGTAATTCGCTAATCAATTCATTTTTCAATCCCCATAATGTCCTGATTGAAAATGTTTTATTTAATAGTTACTTAGTACCACTATAACTATAAACTTGATAAAATTGGCTGTAGATTGAAATCTTTTTCTAATTAAAAATTACCAATAGAAAATTCTTACAGAACCATAGATAAAAACATTACATGTATTAAAGACGTTACGTCCTCTTCGGAAAATATTGCAAATAAAATATTGTAGTTAAAAAAATATTGTAATACTGTTTGTAATATCAATGGTAAGATAATAAATACCTACTGTTGTTTTGTTCGATCAAGTGTACCATAGAGACGCATATTTTGAGAACGCCACTTTAAATTAAAAAAACTTAATTTTGCATAGAATTTCCTAACATTATTCTAATACCCATCGCGTTATACCTATTGTACATAAAAATATGGAAGAATGGCATAAAACCAAGAAAGTGTGGGCGTTTCAAAAACCGCACTCAACATTTTACGATCTCGTCCATAGCCAGTATATCCTGTAAAACCAGAACTAAACGGTGGACTTATCCGCCTACAAAACTGCGTGTTACTTCGATAATTAATGTAGTTTCTGACAACGCCAAATATATGCGACAGAATCTTGCTTGCTTTTAAAAATTAGCATTACAAACGTTATGACAACGTAACCTTTATACAAATACCTTAAAATCTTTGTAAGTCGCAAGTTATAATTTTAAATAAAATAAAATGAATTAGCATTGACTTTTACGTCGTGAATATGTAAATTTGTACTTTTTGTACAGTACTTGAAACATAGGTACCATAATTTGGCACTGAAGGATAAAAATTAGTTCTCTAAAGTCAGGTAAAAATCATAAAAACGTTACACACACAAGAGCAATGATAATCATAGACGTAAAAAAATGAGAATTTCACCCGGTCTAAAAGATTCAAACGAAAGAAAACAAGGTCTGGTGCAAGTTTGAAACACACCTCTGCCTATCCCCTGTGTCAAACATGTAACTAACATCTAACAAAAAAGTAATATGCTTATGGTACTAGGCGACAAAATGAGTAGTACAGAAAAATACATTCAGCAAATCATCGGTCACAAATATTTTGCACTTCTAATATTACCTTAGGAAATGTGACCCTATAAAAACTGCGCCCAACATTAGCAATTTGATTACATAGTCGAGATTACACACAAACGCCCTCTGTGGGCGAGAAAACGTCACGTAGTGCGAACGCGGACAGCATGCCAATGCGAACGCATTAGTCGGTACATACTCTTTATAGTGGCCGGACTTCGATTCACTCTACTTACAATTAATAACGCTGTTGCTACATACCTGAAACAAATAAAATGTTATAAATTAGATATATTAACATATTCTGAGACATACAAACAATAACTTCTGGTAAAAGTATGGATACTCAGAGCTTTGGTCCAGAACCGGTAGGTCTTTTAAAACGTTGTTAAAAGGAATTAATTAAAGATAAATAATTTGAGTCTATCAACTTAATACATATAAAGTAATAAATAAATGTTTGGCAGCATAACGATAAGGGGGTTTATTTTAATTTAAAATACCTAAGGCCTACTGTAAGAAAACCAGTTATCGGTGTAAGGCAGTAGTAGCATTCATTCCGTAAACAAGTATCTAATGAAGTGATGACTAAAGAACTCGCATTTATTTCACCTACCACACACTGTAATCCAACAATTTATCTTAGTTTTACTATATTTTATGGTATCCGCTAATATTTTCTTCACAGGAAACCGTTCATTCACAAATATATTACTCATAAAACTCACTAAAAATATTGGTATTGGTATTTTTGTCTTTGGAATGTTAAAAGCATACATTAAAATAGATCCCAAACTTAATGGACAGAACGATTTTGCTTCGTCATTGTCTTGGTGAACTCCAGTAAATGTGATCTGTGGTTTTAAAAGTTTTTTTTGAAGCTCGTACAAGCTCGGTAGGAATTCCGTGGCCTAGTATGACAAGTACTAATTTAACTATCAAGGAAGTTAGTAATAAAGAATTCGATTTAATAGTAAATTAATTAAAGACCCTAGGTATCGTAAAATCAAAATAAAATCGAAAACCGTAAAGAAACAAACTGCGATAACCCACAGCTGAACCGATACGAGGAGGCTCCAAGCCTCAAGTGAGCGCAGTATCTTAAAACAAAGATTGTTTATCTCAGTCTTACTCAAGAGTTACATAAATGGCGTTTGTTTTTCAACAATGTCTTTAAAATCCGTCTCTTATCTTGAATATAATCGCTTTTTTTTCTTGTCACTAAGCTCGGCCCAAAGCTGACTACGCCAGTGATAAGAAGCTCCCCGGGCTTGTTTTGCTATTAGCTTCTAAATGTTTTAGAATGAAGATAAATATTTCAGATGTATTATATGATGCGACTTGTAACAAAATTAATTCACATACATTCTCTTCTGTGGTTTTGTTCTAGATTTATTCGAGTCGTTATACGTTTTATTACAACTTTTAATGCTCAAGGAGGTATTCTCTGAATTATATAAAAAGATAATAATGAGGCAAAATTACTTCTCTGACAATTAATTTTTCTATTATATACAATTACACATGATATTTTTTGTATATAAAAAATAGACCACCAGTAGAAAACAAGCTATAAACACAACAAAATGTTCTCGAAGTTCAAACATTTACATAATAATTACACATATAATATTTTAATACACAATAAAACGGTTTTTTTAAATACACAAATACCGCGTTCATCGTGAAAGATGTTATCATGTTGGGTGCAATAACTTTTAAAGCATTCTAGCTGTTATTTATTTGTATAAATCTAGATTTTTATTACCTATGTATCATTGGGTAACTTTGCGGCTGTCCTAGTAAACTGAATAAGCTTAATTTTTAAAAATTATTAACAAAACATTTTTTTACGAGGCCGATATTTTCGATCTAAATTAATTTTATATTGCATTAAAATTTTACGATTTAATGACATTTACGAGCCTCACCAAACCAGCTTAATAAACGTAAAAATAATTAATGATTATCTTGTTTTGATTCTCCTGTATTTTTTGCAGTCACATTTTCTCAAAAAGTATTAAATGTCAGTAATGAGCAGTGTTAAGGTGTAAAAAGCCCTTTACTAAACACGGATCAATAGTTTGTATTGAATGAACTGGGAAGACGCTGATCGGCTTTCGAGCAATTAGTAAACACAGTACCTATTTTTAAAGAAACCTTAAAAATTCTTAAGACGAACAAAATAAAGGTTACATTCCATTAGCGCGAAGATCAGTTCAAATGGTTCCAACCGTACATCCGTTACGCCGTCGGTTCTTGCGAATTAATATAATTCTAATAACAAAACTGGGCGGAGCGATGCTACTGCGATACGCAACATGGCCGCCGCCCGTGAATATTAATCGCGATAATTTTTCGCATAATGAGTTGTTATAACAGTTTGCTAATGTTAAGGTATGTGTTGGATGAAAGAGAGCTTTAATCACGCGATTTATTTAATGCTTGCGTTCCACTATCTGTGTCTGTGTAAGGGTGGGTGCAGAATGGAAAGATTGCAAGGTTAAAGAAGCGATAAAGTTTTAACTAATTTATTCGTTTTTGATTTATAGCTATTATTTATGAATATTTATCACAGCGGTAGGTCTGATATTTAAAAAAGGTTCCGTATTTATTTAAATCCTTGGTATAGAATATTTATTGTATCAAATGCAAAGGTAGAGTATTGAATTTAAAGACAGCCAATACTAAAAGCGACTTTGTTTACAATTCACGTGTCTTTTCATCGTTAAAACGTGAGAGTTTCTCGCTAAAAGCCGTCTACTGGAGTGTGGGCATCAAATATTCAGTTGTCTAGACGGAGTCTTAAATCTGGATGTAGGTAATAAGGCGTAAGGTAAAAAGAACTGGGCGATGCTTTGAAGCGAATGTGGGTAACTGGGAATATGTGTTTTGTTTTAAGACGTACGGTGCCTGAAAATGCTTTTGTGGCTTTTCCGTAAAAAAGTAAAAAGAAATTGGATTGTTTCTGATTAGCTTTTCAATGTAGTTTTTCCAATAAAATATCTAGCCTAAAGATTATTAAGATGTTGAATATTATAAGTCATGTATATATAATACCTACATATTTTAATGAAGTAGCCTTCCTTTGCAATAATCAAATATATATCATTTAAGTCAAACTATAAGTATATCATTGACTATTTAAATGAACAATGTAATTTAAGATTTTTATCTACCTGCTGATAAGCAACTATCATTATTAAATACATCCGATGACATTGCGTAATTAGCAATAATTAATGAATTAATGAATTAATTAAATTAATTAATTAATCAATATTACTTTGAAAGTATGTATTTTGAAACTAAAACCCACAGTTTTTTGTACAATGTGGAACACACCTTACCGAAGTGACATTTTAGGGAATTGTGTATGATAATAAATTTAATTCGAGTGGAAACTCGATATGCCTTCGATTTTATGTCTTGACAGAAGCCCATGGCAGAATACGGTAGAACAGGTTATTTAAGAGCAAATTGTTTTTCACGTAACACATTCGTCGGCGTCGGTATGTCTAACGTATTAACTTACTCGATATCGACGCAGATACGTAACCAATGCCATGTATTTTATTGCACCTATTGTATGATAACTATACACACGATAACCATCTTTTATCAGTTTTTGATATAAGTATTCCTAGAAAAATACGCCATTACCGCAGTGCTATATCAAAATACTAGTTGTAGCCTGCCGTTTTGTAAATTGATAAGACTATGTTGTGTGTAAAAAGTGATTCTATTAAGCAAATAATTTTTCCATTAAAAAGTTCTAACTGAAGAAAATGCGTTCTACCACACACATTGTTTCGTTTTAAATTATAAATATGAATAGGAAACACATTCATTGAACATTACGTCCAAAATTACAAACTTACTAAATAGTATCTTCAAGTGCATACTAATCTGTGGATTAGCAGCTTATAGATCACATAGTCAAAACGACCCATTGATAAAAAAAATGATACCGAAAGAGTCGAAGGCAAAGACGGAAGTGTTTAATATTCCATCAACGAAAGTCTAGTTTTGGATGGGCGGACGCGCATGTGTATTGTGCAATACTATGTACCACCTAGACACAGTATTAGACTAGCTTTACTTCGTTCCTATATCTATAGATCTATATATCTGGCAAAAGGTGACAATACTGACCGATTGCCTATAGACGCTAAAAAGAATTTATGATAAAAACTTAAATTCTGAAACTTAGTTTCCACGTCTGAAGAAGGGAGTAGAGATTTTTATAATTAACTAGTAACCCGAGTTAATTATTTTATAATAAAAGAAACAATGTACTGAAGTACATTATTCCTTAGATATAAATATAAATTTATTTATAGAGTATGAGGCAGAAGTAGCGTATCGTATCCAACCTCTGAAGAACATAAAATTTATAACTTTTTATAAAACAAATTTTATGCCTAAAATAGAAATAAAATTTGTAATTAGATATCTTGACAGAGTATAGGAATGAAATTGAGATATACTAGAAGTGAATATCACGAAGAAAAATGACAAAGAAGACTCTATATACTCTATATACTCCTAATAATATAGACAAGTAAAGAATTCGAAATATGAAGTCAAAGAGGCATAGTAAATACCATAAGTGCAGCCACGAGTAAAGGTAGTACATAACAAATAATTAAAGTTTTTGCCGATTATCGGAAGGTTTGCACGCCTGACTTAACTTCTAAAGGACGAAATTATTTCTTGCCCTTAAGTATTTAAAGTAATTAGAAGGGAACGAAGCAATGCGCTTGCGTTACATTACTTGAGGTAACGTTTTTACTATATTCATTCTTTCTAATTTGAAGTTTTATTCTACCATGTATATCGATAGTTTTTCAATTGTTATTTTTATTATAATATATATAACTATAGTTTTTAATTAAAAATAATTATAGTTGTCTCCGGCTTAAGAGTTAGGTTTACCATCCACTACATCACAGGCCCGAATATGTAGTTGTCGTTATTACATGAACTAATACTATTTTTTATTACGAATAAAAATCACATCAATCTGTATGTTAACATCATTGTCATTATTTTACTTAGTGGAGGCGCCAAGTGATAGCTGTAGGGGTTGATTGTGAGATGATTCACACGAATATTAATAATTGTTTGACTCTCATCATTTATAATAACTTTTACAAATAAATTCCCTTTTCTGTCCGGGATATATCGGTTGTGACGTGTGCGGCGTGTCGCGGGCGTCCGACGCATCACGCCTGTCGCGTCCGTCTGCGGCGCGTGGCTGCCAACGACGCGGTGAGCTCAGATCTTTACGTTAGAATTATTTTTTATTGCATAAAAAACGGTGTATTTTTGCAGATTTGATTATTCGGTAGGAATAAAACGGACATTTATCTTGTTGTATTATTTACTTTAAGCAAGTTTAAGCTGATGAAAGTGTGAAAACACGAAGATTTTAGATATTGCTTTAAATTACATTTAATTTATATTTAATTAACGCAAAACATATTTAATAACCACGGAAGTGGCAAGTGCCATTCAGTTTAAGGTAAAAGTAGATGTCTAAAAAAAACTTAGCACTAGCTATTGCCCGCGGCTTCGGCCAGTTGCCCATTTTGTCAAATAATTTTGCCTTTGTCCAATTCCAGAAGGCCAATTCTCGTAATAAAAGTTAGGTCTCAATTCAGTTCCGATCAACTTTCGATCTCACAACTGTCTAAAAGGTATGTTCGAAGTAAAATAGTAAAGTATTACTAAGAATAGCAGATTACCGATACAATTTTCGATTACAGTCTACGTCGGATGTTTTTACTACGTTAATACCTTTTCTGACAGTTGTGAGATTGAAAGTTGATCGGAACTGAATTGAGAGCGAAAGTTTCATCTAAATCCGTCCGTGTTTAAGCAACAAACATCCATTCAGAATTTCGGATTTATAATAGTAGAGTATGTATGTTTGTCAATGAAATATAGGGCCCACCCCTGAATGAACGAATACAATTATCAAATTAGGGTGGATGGCTCAGTTAGTGTCACCTGAAGACGGCAGACGCGTGCCAACATTGAGTATCGAAATACATTTTTTATTACACACGCTACCCCCGACAGTCACTGTCACATGAATCGCTGAGTTTTCTGAATAAGACGTCAAAAAGGGCAATTTATTACCGCTTCAACGAAAAGGTATATGCGGATTTTATTAAGCGTTTCATATTTAGGGTATTATTACTGACTTGATAAGGGGTAACTTTATGGGTAATATGTTGTACAGTAGACTTTATGCGTATAAATATGGCATATTAATGTGGAAATCTGAGAACAACAATTTTAAGTTACTGTGCCTTGACTACATAAAACGCGTACCTGAATTACGGATTCTTATTTTATAAGGATTTAAGTGTTTTTTAATAAAAATACATAAAATTTAAATTTATCTGTTTGTATTCAAGACTAGCTGGTCTCCCCGACTTCTTTCGCGAAGAATTTGAAAAGCGCTGCCTAATTTTGCCCGGACCGAGGATCGAACCCACTAGGGTTCGATCCTCGGTCCGGGCAAAATTTTAAAGGGTCTTACTCCTTATATAGACTACTGGTAGTAAAATATTATCAAAATCGGTCCAGTTAGAAGATTACCAGGTTTTTAGACATAGGTATCGTGCAAATTAATAAAAGATTTAATTTTATTTATCTATCTTGATTCTCTTTAATGTTCATTTAAGTTAATTATATCCAAGAGCACATAATATTGTATCAAGATTAAACGTTTAAACTAGCACAACTAAGCAGCTCCTTCTCTCTCCTGATAGTGATGGGCCCGAGAGGGTTCATAATTGTAACCCATATTCAAACCTACCACCTGTATATGTACATTATGGAATGCAATAAATTGAATTAAATTAAACCAAACTGCAATCGATCGAAAGTTAAAAACCCTATGTGCTCAAAGGCTCTATGGCCAAAGTGATCCATTTCTGTTAAGTTCTTGTCCTTTGTTCATACAATCAAGTGGTGTAATATATTTTCTAATAGCCCTAAATCAAATTGTGAGTATTGACGACAGATGGGCCCAGGCCCACCCGACGAACCGATGACAAATTTGTGATATTACATGCGGATTAATGTCTATGCACCATTTTTTAGGGTTAAATTGTCTTTTCGGGATCACCCTTGTGAATTTATTGAACTCATTGTAGTCAATTTTGTACTTTAACCACTCAGATGTAGAGTTAAACTTCGCTTGAGCCGTGCATTGCAGGTTCGTCGCTTTAGTAGTGGATTTGTTCTCGAGATCGCAAAGGGCGATTCCCCACGCTAGATGGCATCCGTACGATGGTTATCATAATCCCTGCATTGACATGATGTGATGACACATGTCGTGGAGTCGTGTTCTAAAATGTCGTTTTAAAACTCCGGCTACAGTCTACACACGGCGCGAATGGGAATTGGAGCATGCACCCTTATTTTGTCATAGACAGAGTTTCTTTTTAGTGTATTAGGTATAGTGGTTGATTTTTGTTGCCTGGGAAGGTACCGTATGGGCAGTTCACAATGTACTTTTTTGTTTGTGTATGAAAATCAGTATTTGTTTTGAATGTCAAGAGCGGAATCTATTTGCTTTGTAATCAATTGTATTTTTTTTCGTATTACACACATTATTTTTCGCAAATATATGTTGCGAGTTGTTTATCAATTTATACAATCGATATTTAATACCGATATTTAAAATGTATGTGATAAGTTCTTTTTTTATATGTATATATGGGTGAGAAAATGATCCCGACACCTGCACAGCAGGTCTTTTTGAAAATGGGCCCCCGTCGGGTGCAAAACGCATCCTTGAAAGCTGTATAACTTTAATCAGTAGGTAATACATATACAATAAGCTACTTTATATAACATCATGGGATATTATATAAAGTGGCTGTCATGTCGTAAAATTAATAATAATAAAACTTAAACCTTTAATGATTAAATGCATCATTGCATTTTGATGTAATAATTTAAAAGATATTAAAAAATATGACATGTATTTTCAGTCTTTAAATCCAATGGTCTTATATAATAGATTTTAAATTGATTCACTCTTTCACCTTTCACACTTTGGTGTTCCTTTTTTTTTTTTTTTTTTTTTTTCGTGCGGAAATCCCCTCGGATACCACCTGTCGGTGGCATGTCGGACTCGAACCGACTAAAACCGCACGCCTTCGCCGGGTACTAATAGCCGGGGAACCAGGTATACCCTAGAAAGGAAGGCCCTGGTGACTTTGGTGTTCCTTGATGTAGGTACATACAATTACTTTACGTTACCTTTAAACTGACTTACGTTTCTTCGCCTTCGTTATCCGCCCGTGACCACGACCAGTATTATCTGCAGTGCTATTCTCTAAGGAAACAGCCTTACGTACAGCGCTGCCACAGCATCGAACTTCAAACTAAGTTCGTTTAAAATTCGACACTGTTTGAAGTTTGAAGGTCAAGCCTTCAGACTCTGCAGTCGAGTACGGTATGGTACGGATGCGGTATGCAGGTACATAACCAAACCATCACGTTACAGTTAACGTGTTGTGTATCTGTGCAAGACGAACAGGAACAGAACATACATATTATACATACATATGTTGAAGGCAAAAATACAAGACTATTGAACATGAATACTCCACTAATCATTTGTACAATCAAAGTCTAAATTAACGGAGATTAAAAAATATCTCACAAAAGAATGGAAGGGAGTAATTCAGAATTAATATCTACCCTCGGCAATTACACCAAACAAGCCAAACTGCAGAATCATAGAAAATTACTGAATTCCAAACATTGCACAAAAGGCACCCCCATGTAAGCGTGTACTATAGGACACGTAATGGGGACACAGTTTTAATATAGGGTGGCGTTTTAAACAATTAGATGAAAAAAAAAGGAATGGAGTTGTCAGTTTTGTGTTGGTTTTTTTCTTTGAAATTATTTTTATCAGTATTACTTATGCACTTATGAACAAAAAGTAAAGCGACTTATCGAATTTTTAGAACATAATATCCAAGGTATGAATATATAAAACCAAAACTCATCTTGACGTAGTTCAGATATTGTATTTATTCCTAGTTCTACTGCTAAGGTATTAAAAAGTTATAGGGTCTGAATATAGCAGCTACTAGTGCCTAAAACTCTTTCAAAAATGTCTCTAAGTGTCTGTCCTGGTTTTACTTAAATACGAACAATCTTATGTTTCATGAATAGTTAATATTAGTGTATAACAATTTTCGAGACTATGTATTCTCAGCAAAAGAATAGGTATTTGTAAAATTATTTCAGCTTCTAATATTATTTTGCAACCTCGTATACGGTCGCGGTATCTTTTGTTCATATTTCACGACAAATTAAACTCAAATATATTTTTTAAGCTCTCCAGTGTTCAACACAGTGCTTCACTTTCCGATAGCTGCCAAGCAAAAAAAAGAAAAAGTGAAATAATCGTACACAAAACCCTCGCGACAAATGAACATCGGGAGCTCGAGAGGTCATTAAAACGAGGCTCGATCCAAAAATGAGAGGGAAGGCTGGGGAGGGGGGACTTTTGAGAACTCTGTAATTGGACCAGGGAGGGTCTTAAATCGTATTCGAACCAGTAGAAGCGGAAAGACGGCTCAACCGACTATAATTAACAACAAATATGGGTGAATCGATTTTTTTCATTGCGTTCAAAGTACGCCCATTAGGTTATTTCGCGAGGCGAGCAATTACTCAAACAATACACTTGAAATATTAACGTGAAACCTACGTTTTGTGGGAAAACTTCGCTTGTTTAGCAACTGCGGCTCACATAATGGTGTGGTGTGTTATCCTACGCTTACAATATTGTTGACTTACTATTTTTTCTTCGCTGTTTGCGGAATTGATTATGTTGTTCATAAACGACGCACATATCGTCAGTAATCGTGTCTATAATTTGACTTTAAGTGGAAAAGTGTTTGCACCGCTGTCCTGTTTTACACAAACAGTAATTTAACCAGCTACACTACAATTTGAATCAATATTGACGTTGGGAAAAGATGACTTCATATTCTAACTTGAACTTAACTAATAATCCTTGAACACGAACGCTTACTAAGCCAGTCACGGCTTCTCAGAAATATGAAAGAAGCACAATATCTATTAGACCACACAGTGTGACATGTGAGAAAAAATGTACACAAAAAACGTAAACAAGGGAATCACGTCACCACATTATGATAATAGGTTTTAGATATGACAACAGCAAAATAATCCGCTTTGTCCAGAGAATGGGCACATTAGAACAGCGGCCTGTCCTTTGGGACTGGCCTGCCTTTGATTTTGGATTCGATGAAAATTAATACACGGCTTACGCAGAGTGGGTACATATTCAATGTGTGGACATAAAGCGACATATAGCAGAGTGGAATAGTTATAAATATTCATGTAAACGAATAAAAGCATAGCGTTTTGTGCTAAACTAAGTAAATAAAATAAAGATACCCCTTCCGTAAAACAAAAAGTAATTCAGTAAAACTATGCAAATAAAACAGTCATAAAATAAAATTGTAAAATCAAAAAGCCACATCCAACGACCATTTAATCATTTCACCGATGAATATAATCCACCTGTCATAAAAACAAATATTTATAAAACCGCTATAGTGGCAAGATGGATCATAATTGTGGGTTATCTCACGTTGAATGGCGTGCCGCGAACCGCACGCGATGCCAAAAGGCGTCAAATAGCTCGTTAAGTGCCCCTCATAAATAGAAATATTACTCATAACTTAATCCCCCTTAAATGTATTTAACCTGGCATAAAATCATATTCATGCTTTTTTTTGTCTGCACAAATAAGCGGGGTGGCCCACAGTGCGTATTTATAACGAATTGGCGATTAATACCGCACAATGGTTTTTGAGAGGTTATAATAGTCATAATTCATGTTTTTTTGTTGTTGTGGATAATCGAGGGGTTAGTGGAAGGGTAAGTTTGTAAATTGGATTTAATATTTTCATTTTAGTAACAGTCGGTGTGAAATTGGACGCTCACTTAAGAGTTATTAAGGGGTGGTATAGGGTTAATCCCACATAAGTGGTTATTGATAATGGACGTGAAAGTTGTATAGGATTTTCTTGTGTATTAGTTACGAAAAGATTGGCAACCTGTTTATTTTTTATGGTACAGAGGCTAACGAACAGACAGGGCACTTGATGGTAAGTGACTACTGCCGTCCATGATACCTCCAACTGAAGAGACACAAGTGCCTTCATGCCTTGAGTGAAGGATTGTGGAAAGGGGGAATTTGAGGTGCTCTGGTAATCTCACTTACCTTATGAAAAAGGCAACGAAAGAATTTCATCAACAGCCTTTGGTAGTCCACTCTTTGTAGTGCTGTATAACTGCGTAGTTTACTCCCTCAGTCGGCTATACCCACGGAATGAATAGAGGTGATGACACTCGGAATTCTTAATCCGTCACCACACGGACACGGAACCGACCAAAAGAATTTAACATTTGGTTTTCTATGAGGCTACCAGCCTCTATGTGCAAAAGCATTGCTCTCCCACGTTTGGCATTCCTATGATTTGGAGGTAAGACGAGGTTAATGATAACAAACTAGTCCAGGATACAGGAAAGAAATAGTACCTTTTATTGTGGCTTTAAAGACATAATAGTCGTATTATATAACTGAAGAAACTAACTCAGACTCTTAAATAAACATATTATGTATTGCTTTAATTGACATCATCTATTATGACTGGTTTAAATGGCCCGAAGGTTAAGTTGAGAATTTGTCGGCAATTTTGACTATTTGATATATTGTTGTTAAGTACTTGCGCCAAATTGAATGTGTCGTTGTCATGATTCTTGAACATATATTATAACACTGAACATCTGAAAAAAAGTAATCGTAATGGACATTACGCATTGAACTAATATACTTTAATTGACTATAGATAAATAGATTCATTTATTTAATATAGTAGTTTATATTTTTCGGACATGTGACACACAACGAAATCTAGTTTCAAACTAAGCAGAGCTCGTACTATTACAGCTAAATTGACTTATAAAATACTTTTATACTTTTATTTGTAAACACATACATATTATACTATAAAACAAATATTTGCAGATCATACAGACTTCAGCACGTCAGTCGCACACGCTGCCACTGCACCACGTAACGTATATAGATTAGGGGGATTCGGACTTCTAAGTGACAGGCACTTGGAGTAGGTAAGTGAGGTTACCAAGAATTTTAATAATGTATAACCCGTTTTACAAGTATTTTGATTAAATAGCGCTATATATTATGGTACTATCACAGTTCTACATATCATTATCATCAGCCTATCGGAGTTCAACATATATTTCCTCTTAATCGTCATCACCTACTTGTAAGTAGCATGGTAAATAAAAAAGAATTATAAAAGCCAACTAGAACCAACGTCGAAGTCCCGATATTCCACCGAATGATGGTATAAAACACCATTCATCTTGTTTTATAGCACACTGAACAGCAAATCGGACAGTAATTGCAAATCATAGCCTATGTTTATCCTTTTAACTGGCTCGATGCTTTGAAGTACTATTTAGTATCAATGAAAATAATGTATTAGTGTACTGCTTTCGTCGAAATACGAAAAAAACAATGCGGTCGTAACAGTTTATTTTGAATGGCTATAATGGATTTTATTTCTAACGGAAAGTGGTAAACAAGGACAAGGCCAGTTATAAATTGATACTAAAACACATGATATTATAAATATGCACAATAACTTGACACTGGCCACACGCATCCTGGGCAGACCCAGACATATACGCGTAAACATACAGACCAGCAATTAATGCCGAACTAATGGTGTCCTCATGCAACAGCAACCCTTCCCATTTAACCAGTCATTAGGAAAATTTGCATACGAATTGCTAAATACAGAAAAATCCGATCCTAAGAAAGGTAAAAATTAGTTATAGGAGCAACTTCGCAAGCAAAACCTAATACTACATACAATAATGAAACCACACACATAGCTTCGCTCTATTTGAAACGAGATTAGCTTCAGATCTGAAATCTGGACCCGACCGGGAGTGTTCCCCATCCCAGCTGCACTACCACCCGTGCAGGTGGGGTGGGGTGGTTGGGAATTGGACTTCCTAGGCAATTACCATCCGGTGAGGCTCGGATACGAATCCAGATCTTATTGAAAATGTATTATATGCGTCTGCTATGTATGGGCAAGTATAATTATGAATATTCGTAGTTATTTTGTTTGTACGAGTAAATGACTTGGTCTTAAAATCAATTGAAATTACTAGGTATAGTAGGTATATTAATACTGATTGGCAGAACAATAAGACTTGAAGGCAGAATTGAATAGAGTCGTTGTAGAAAATTAGATATTTAACACATTTTTTTTTGTATTATACTTTTCTTGCGACTTTGGAACTTTCTAAATACCTTCAAAGTAAGGTATTATAATATTTCACAACTTGTCTTAAAATAAAAAGTACGGGTAGCTTCAGCATGTTTTAATTAAAATAAATAAATATGGAATAAATAAATTCTGGAGTCTATTGCGAAAGGAACTGTGTCGCGGTTCTCAGAAAACCTTTTTATGTTTCTGCTTAACCCTTGAAGAGGCCTTCCAACAACACAATGCATCTGTACTACTGTATACTCAAGGGATCGTTATTACAACAGACAAACAGTTTCTCATTCAACTCGCAATATTCAACTACCCACTATAAAATAATCAAACACTACACTAGGGGTGTCATCAGGGGGTGGACAGTAATACTTTTAAAAGCATCGCCCCTCTCGTCTTTGTCGGAGATCTCATTGTACACACGAGCTGAAAAGTCGTTTTACGTCATCCAGCCCTGTGAGATGCTATTTTTCTTTAATTTTCTCGTTACTTTTGAACATTATAAAACATGAATGACTTAATTTTTTTCTCTATTTGTATGGTTACAGCTACAGTTTAAAAATTATTTATAAGGATGGATATTAGAGCGCTTTTAGCTGAAAAACCAATCTGCAAAGTATATTTTTATTACGAGAAACGTTGCTGCTTCTAAGCTTTGTCGTGTTAGAACTACATTATCTGTCTAGTTCAAACACTACGTCAGTGGATAACCGTCGAGAGAGCGAACGGATTCTTCACTGGTATCCTGCCCAGCTACAGATAGGAACTATAAGCTTTTTGACCCAGATGTTGGTTTTTTTAAATTATATTTATATAAATATTTGTTGTCACAGCTAACTCGCAGGACAACAGCACTGCAAGAAGGAAAACTTGACACAAACCCAATACCAAACCGTCTGGCTAGCGTGGTATAGTAGGCCAAAATCTCCTTTCTATTGTGGTGGTTGTGGATAATGAGGATTATTTATATGTTTTATTCAGTCACTGCTCTGTACTGTACCATAATACAATATAAATATAAACATCTGTATCCCGATGTAAGAAAAATGATATCAGATACTTGGACCATACATACATCCAATTTGCCCTAAGTTCTTAATAAACGTAATACATCTACGCACTCAAGGCGCTCGCACCTAATCATAACAAACAATAAACAATCATTGAAATGATAAGGATCTAGCGGCGCGTGCGCAAAGGAAACTGCGTCATACAGCGAAGTGTAATAGTACTTCCGATTGAGTAGTTATATTTTTAAATTCAAAGATCGCTTGTATTAGGATGGACATCGTTATGAATGAAATATGTGTACTTCCTCTGTGGTAGAGACGCGAAACCAAAAGCCTGTACTAATATCAAAAACAAATTTATAACAGCAAGAAGTCCAAGACTGAGCACTGTAGATCGCAAGAGGTTAATTAAATCTAGTTTTCGTATAAAGCTGTATACCAAAAAAGGTCCATCAATTGTGTGGTAACGTTGAGTCATCCTATCAAGAAAACGTTCTAACTTAAAATAAAAATATCTTTATTTCATTAAAATAATTAAAAATGTTTGAAATCAACTCTTATTCGTTTTTAATGAATAGGGCGATGGAGCCGTGTTGTCTAACCGTCGAAGGCTCACGCAGTGCTTATAACTGAGTGTCATGATCTCAAACGTATATGGTGGTCATTCTTTCAAGAGAGACTCTGGCAAAATGACGTTTATTGCTCAATGAAATTAATCAAAGCCTTTTTTGTTTTTGCAAAAATGTGACAGTGGTTTTCTGCATTGCAGTCAGATGGTTTAAATTTTAAATGAAATTTGTTGTGTAGCTAACAGTTATAATGCATGTTGTCAAGTATTACTGTTTTTATTGAGGTTCAAGGGCAGGTAAAGCCGGGGAATGTAGCCTAGCTTCCGGCACAGGCTTCGGATAGAATATATATTAGGAGTATGACAGTTTGATTGATTGGATGAGCTTGAGGATGTGAGTCGGCAGCCGCACAACATGCCTTTGTTCAACATCACCTTTTTAGTGTTTATTTTTTATTTTCTTACACACAGCTAATTAGAATAACTTAACTCCAAATATTTACAAAGTAATAGAATATTAAATAAATATCTATATTGATGACTTGATAATAATATAGCCTCGTATGTACTCGGTATGAAAGTCAAAGCGATATAATATAAAACAGTGTTAAAGTTAACAAACTAAAATTACTTAACTACAGTACTTTAACTTTCCGTTAAATTTATATGTAACTTCCTAATACATCTTTACTACGCTTTCATATCGGCAGTGACTTTAATAAAGCGTATAATCCTTCCCCAGCAATCCTTCGCCGAAACAGTGATGTACGAAAAACAGCCGACTGATGAGAAACGACATTATAGACATAGCCCTGGTGTCCTCGGCTACATCTCATACAAAGCACTTTAAGCGGAAACCTCATACGCATCAAGACTCGCAACAATAGGAATATATCTCACAATCTCAAGTAATAAAAGCGAAGCGGCCACATTAAAATCTTATCCCTTTCTTAAATAAAAAATTCACGAAAAAATAAGAGGAAATCTCCCCTCTATTATTCAGTGGAAAACGCTCCCCAACCCATCCGCCCAACTGTAATGAAAATCGTATGCGCGAACCGAAGAAAACAACAAAGAAATTCTAACTCTACAGCCTCGAATACAAAGTTACAATTGGCGTGACTACCTTATATTACGAATGTAAGGAAAGTGCACCTAAAAAGTAAGATATAAAGTTTATTTTCGTTCGGCTTGCAGTCGATAGGGTGTGCAGAAATCGCGCCTTAGTTAGTGTTGTATTTGAAAATGAGATGCAGCGCGTGGGTTAGGCAGGGGTGGATGGGGGCCGGGTGGCTCTCGAAACCCGAATAACCGGGGCGTATGTAATGATTTTCCCGGGTGGAATTATGCCCGGTATCGGAGACGAATTGGGGATAGGGATGTTCTTTTTAATGGTCTTATGAGTACATTGATTAGGGAAATCCGACGGAACTCTTAAGGCCGTTTCTTAGAAACGCTCCGTACGATACTGATGAAGCTTTTATTGTAATGTATTTTTCTTTCTTAACCTTAAGACTAGAAGAATGAATTTTAATTCGTAATAGTCCTTTAGAATACCTGTTCCATTTCTAATTTGAGACACGGTAATTTTCAGGAGAATGGCAAATTAATGTTCAACAATCCTTTATAACCGCTGATATATATAGTTAGAGCTCATATTATGTGAGTTTTCATTTCAAGAGAATTTAAAGTTGTTTTTTCTTACGATATTATCCAGCAGTGGACTATTAAAGGCTGTTGATAATGATGATAGATGCCAAACGCATGGCCAGACCACCTGATTTAAGTGCCAAGTCGGCCTTTCGGATGTTGGCCTGTGCCTTTGGTTACACGCATATAATGCCCACATGTAACCACATACCATGAAAATAATTAACTTATTTGTGAAAATTCGAAGAAAATATATTTGTATAAGCATAAATTGAAGGCCGGATGGCGTAGTGGTTAGCGTAACAGACTGCAACGACAAACGTCGCGAGTTCGATTCCCGGTAAGTCAGATATTTTTGTGCATGAACATGGGTGTTTCTATGTGTAATATGTGTGTTTACAAAAAAAAAGTATATATGTCTTTTTATCAGTTGTCTAATACTCATAGTACAAGCTCTGCTTAGTTTAGGAATATATGGCGTTGTGTGAATGTTTTAGGACATTATTATTATTAATTTTGCAATTAGGTTAGTTTAAAAATCATTATTGTATGAAAAACTGCAAGCATATATTTGCATGCCTGTTACTGGCGAAATGTGTATCGTACCCATATTTTTATACCACCCTTTTGTACTACATTTTAAGCAAATAGAATTATCATTCTTCTCTTTATTACATTATATATACATATTGATTACATTTTTAAATATATTACAAAAGAAAAAAAGACAATATACGAGTACATATCGACATTATTATTATCTCGAATTTGTTCTTTCTCAGCTTTCGCTGGTAGTATTTTGATGACATATTATTATCCCTTTTCTGCTATTTCCTTCTCTTCTTATCTATTTTTGGTTTTAATATACTGGGATTATATTAAAACTTTCTCATCTTATTCGTAAAGTATACGATTAACGACTATACCAACTATTATCTAAGTGGGACCAAAATTCTAGTTAGCCTCTGCCTACGCCCTCGCGGATATAGGGGCGAATGACTGTATGCATGTATCTTTATTAAATCTATCTAAAATCATTCAAACCCTCATCCAAAACCTCAAAAACCACTGTTAATCGCTGACAGTACCTACATTTATCAAGTGTTGATTGCAATAAGTGCAGTCATTTTAATTGTTCTTCGATAACGTTAATTATTTGTTATTAGGGGGTCGTCGAATTTCGACCATTATTTGTCATTAAATGTTCTGTTTTATATCGTTCACCAGTACAAATTAAGCTGTGATTGTGTAGATTTTTCGTACTATGATAGATCAACCTATATGTGTACTGCTGTTGTTGTAACTTTTTGTTACAATTCACATTGATATTTTTTTAAATAAATTTTAAATAACGCTTTCTTTCTTATTTCTTGTAATTATTAAAGTAATTAAAATTTCACATTCCAATTTTCACAATTTGATTTGAAACTATACAGACTACTCGTATTGTCTATATTATTGTAGATAAAACTTTGGTGTTGGTGTGGAAGTAATTTTTACTCATTACGCCAAATTTTTTTTTATTATATTGTTTAGGATATGACAGGATTTCACAATTCTTTCTTTTTGTTTACTTTTAATAGTTTCTGCTGTTGCCCACAGCGTCATCCATAAAAAAATATCCTCATCCTATTTTTCTACATGAATGGTACCAGTAATGGTAATGTTCTATACTGCATCCGTAACCGTAAACCAAAGCCTTTTTAAATATTCTGAGACATCTGAATTAATAATTCAAATGTGAACATGAGTTTGTTTGTGAGTTTATTACTTTTTTATGTCTAAACTACTTAACCGATCATTGTAAAATCAGTTCTACAGGCAGTCAGGTGTTAGGGAACAGGTTGTCTTTTAAAAGAAATACTTTTCAATATTACTATGTACTATTTACTTTCTAACTAGTAGTAAAATATTAAAATCGATCCATCCGTTTTGAAGATTACCCGTCACAAACAGTCAGACGGACAAAAACTATTTAAAGTTGTTTTTAAGCATAGCTAAAAAACTATTATTTTGACATTACAAACAGACACTTCCATTTTATTTATTTGTATAGATATGTACATCCAGACACATAAAAATGATTGTCCGTATCACGCAACATTTATTCTTGGTGGGAATCGAATCCACGACCTCTAGCTTAGCAGTGAGGATCGCTAACCACTAGACCAACAGGCCAGTCAAGTACTATTCCTATAGAAAAACAACTCTAAAGCGGACGAAGTCGCAGGAAAAGCTAGCTTGTAATAAAATTAGGCAGTCACTGATAAGCCTTACAAAGAGGCACGACAGCATCCCGTTAGTGATGCAGTTTGATCTCTGTTGGGTGAGCGTCGTCTGCTCACGCGCACGCTGCGCCGACGTGCGCAAGATTCGCCGTGGAGATATCCCCGCCGGCTATTACATTACCAAGATAAGCTTTAACAAACAATGTCTGCGGTTTTACGTATGATATCCTACGGTTATTGTCCACCGTCAATCAAACAATAGGATTGTGCACAAATTAAAGCGGATATACTAGAATGGAGGCTTAATCCCCTGTGTTTCCTCTACAAAAGACCTACGCTTTCCTATTGGTAAAGAGTCAGCTGTGGTTATAAGGACTTAGTTCTGTAAAAAAAAACACGTATAAACTAGAAATCATTGACAGTTGTCTAAATTGTAGTTTAGTATACGTTTTATTTTAAACGACTTATCACGTTCAAAAGATAGTTATTCCTTCTTTATAGAAAGTTATAACCGTCTATCTACTCCTATGCATATATTAAGGCATCTGTACATATAAAGTACAATCCCCTATCCATTGAGACTCCGATCAATAAGGCATATTAAATTCTTGATCAGAAGGTTGTAAAGTTATTTTGAGAAAATTTAAAGACCTAAATGATTTATAAACTTCTTAAAACCTTCTTTAAAGAGGTCTAGTACATTTCATTAAAAAAATATTAAAAAAATACAATTGAATTTAAAAAATGTAATATTCGATTTTCAAATCCCGAGACGAGCGAACGCAAGCGACCCCGAAATTGCTGGCCGCATTCACCCAGACAAAAGCCCTAAAATACACCCCGCGAACAAAAAGAAAAGCATTTCCATCCCAACCCCTCCTTCATTTAAATTTCCCGCCCAAGAGCAGGGGCGGCGTCCGTAGGGGCGGCTTCCGTACAACAGAGACGAAACTTAAAACCTCATAGAAAAGAATGAGACGGTCGTATGTCCACCTGTTGCGTTTCGAGTTTGATATTTTCGCGGCGCATTCTTTTTCGTTTCTTACCGTGTTCCAAAGGATTTGTATGGTGGTGCCTCGTGCATGCGTACTAGCCTTAGGTATTGAACGATATTGACGTACGACTGTACGACGCGACGCTCAACGAACGATTTTTAAAGCTTTTCATCGGGAAATTTTAAAATTCGAATATAAATTCTATTCTGTTTTAAATGAGAACGCGATTTTTCCATACAGAGTACAGAAAACATTTGAATATGTCTATTTTCAGAAAGAACCGTACTCTTACATAGACTGTTATATTTATAGATCTGCCACTTCAGTTTTTGTCTTATAATGAATTTTGAAAATATAACGTCTTGTATTTTCTTATTAGCTAAAAGAAACATCCAATGAGGGAGAACTTTTTTCATACGTTACGTATGTTACGTATTATTTATATTCTCTGTATTAATATTAGCAGCAATAATGAATTCGTTTTGTAAAAGCTTCCTACTGATATGCTCAAACTTTAATATAAATAAACACGACAAAAGGCTTTGTAGATGCGATAATTATCATTTTAATTCATAATAAATGTGTTTTAGGTCCAAGACCGAGACTTTTAAATCTAAGTTAAGGCATATCTCAAGCAACTCTATACTTAGTTTCTGACCACCACAAAAAATACAAGTTAAGTTAATTTGAAATTCAAACCGTCATCCCCCCGTTTGAATTCAAACAGCCGCATCTGAATTGTCAATTCTCGTCAGCACTATATAAAATTTGAATGAAACATATATTTTTTCTTCTAAACAAAGGAAACCAATAAAGTATCAAATGCGCAATACAGTATCCCTCCAATTGTATATGTACAATGTACATATCTCGAAGCAGGATGAAGACAGAAATAAAAACTGTTTGTGTTAACGTTTCCGGCGCGTCCCGGGTTCGATTCCGTGCACACGTGGTGTGGTTATTACGAGGAAATAATACAATAAAAATAGTATCACGGACGATTAAATGACGGTAGTAGAGCATCCATGATGTTTGTTATTATCAAATTGTTTAAATAAAGTTGGATGCCGTTATACAACGACTGAGGTCACCGATACCTTAGTAAGAGAAAACAATTTGCCTGTATATTTGTTGTTATTGCCGCTGAGGTGGCAAACAAGTTGGAGACTCATCTAAATGAAAGTGATTTGGTATACTATTGATAGTCATTATAGAAGCTGTTAAAAATTAAAGTAGTGTGTGCTCGATGGCGATTGCTTAACACAATAGTGCAACAGACACCGGCTTAAAAGAATGTGTGTAATACATTTTGTCAAAACTTTCTGGTTTGAGCTCATAAGATTCGTTTTAACCAGTCCAATATATTAAGCTTGGCAGTGATATTCTGATGATGACGCCAAGATGTGAATATCGTTTCAGTTTTTAATTCAGTTCGTGTTTTTACTCGTATAAAAATAAGCGTGTAAATATTAGTATTTAGTTCATTGTGTTTGATTTGAACGTGATATAGTTTACATTCAGCTGTGGCTATTGTTAGGACATATTTATTTTGGAATCAATATCCAATTATGTTTATAATATCATTCTTTCCTAGAAACTGCTGGCAGTTTGTTTCAATACGCAGTATTTATTCCGTTTAAAAAAAACTTTTGCTCTGTATTGTCTATGACCTTTTTATAATCTATGTACTAAAATGACATGATTACGAACCTATTATTGTTTAGAATATAAATTAAATTTTTGTCTTAGAGGCTTAAATAAAAACAAATAATGAGAACCTTCGATTAAGCCACTGTGGATTAAGTATTACATGTCAACAGAAAACTATGAACTATACTTCATAATCCACTCCTCACACAGACAATGTTACTTGAAAGGCCTTATAACATGTGACCCAAGTCATTTAGTATTCTTACAGAAACGATCAATAACGATTGAAGGCAAAAGTTTTTATTAAAAAAAAATGACGAGTTAAACATCAAAGCGGTAATAGCACTAATAACTTTAGACGTTGTAATTCGAATGCAACTGAATTATTTAAATATCGAACGGTAATGCTTTGAACTATAAACGTAGTGTTTTTCTTTTCTGGCTGAGGGACTTTTGCAAAGGCAACGGTTTGGCTTTATCATTATCATCAATAGCCTTTAACAGTCCACTCCTGGACATAGGTCTCTCCTTAGAAGGGAGCTTTTGGCATATTAAACCTGGCTGGTCAGGCGGCTTGGTATAGGCTTTGTGTTAAGTTTTCCTTCTCTTTGCAGTGCAGTTTCTGCGTAGTCTGTCCTTGGTCGGCTCTTACAACACCCACGGGATAAAAAGGGGTGGTGACACTCCGTATTCTCCGTCACCACACGGACTTAGATAATTTGCGCATTATGATTGTGTTCCGTATAAAAGATTTGTCATCATCTACAATTCACTATCGTTAACGCTTTCGACGCAAGTTTTTAATACAATCATGTATGTACTTAAAACACCGTCCCATGGTTGCAATTAGGTAATTCTGTTTTACTAGGCGTTTATTTTATTAACAATGTCACTTACTGGTGGACAACTAGTAAACATGCTAGGTATACCATGCTTTGCTGAAAGTGATATTTAAACATAACCTTTTATAAGGCGGTGTTTATGACCCGACGTGTCTCCTTGACAAACTCTTTAAGTGAAACGATTCAAATTGTTGTTTCCTTAAAAATCTGTTATTTAGGTTAGGTCACTACTGAAATCTTGAAACATATAAAGGGGGCTTGTAGAACAAACATAACACCGGCAGCGTTACAGCGCGATCACAACTGTCAAGCGATAATGGCGCTGATAAGAGCGAATTCTTACCTGTATCTATCTATAGATCGTTTGCTATTTCCAGCATGTACCTCACAATCGACTGATAAGCATCGATAAGATGCAGGTAGGCACACGTAACGCATGTGTATACAAAACACTTTGGCAAATCAATTTTTTTTTTATGAATGTATGTTTTGGGCGCGACGTCTATATTATCATACTATACACAATTTTTTTTCTAGAAACATCATTAGAACATACTGTATCAAACACTTTTGTAATTCGGCAACTGAACAGCAAAAATTTAAGGTCGAAGACACGAGCGAACGAATACTGAACTGGGTAGCTTGAATAAAGGCAGCCAATATTATCACAGAGTACTGATGATTATACCAAGGGATGCAAAGACCCTTGGTCAGACCATGAACTATATGAAGGTTATATAATATAATTATTTTCATAAGGGTTACATTGAACCTTTTTACCTACCTACCCTTATTACCTTTTGACGAAGTTGTACAGTTTTTTATATTATCAAACAAATCTAAACGCGATTAGGACACAATATCGACAGAATATAGAATATGCCTATCGACAGCTGTTTAACCTTCTTGATAATGTATCACATAAATAACATTTAAAAATAATTCGTATTCAATAACCTACAGAACAAAACCATTTCGTAAATTCTAGAAACACAAAACATAAAAAGAATATCTAAAAGTTTTTAATACATACTGTGTAGTATCCAGAGATGAAAATAAAAAATTACGCGAAATAGATTAAAATTGTGATGTACATAAATACATCGTGATTTAAAATTCGAACGAAGGGTGACAACTCGTGTAGTCATCTAAAGCGATTTTGATAATGCAAACTCACCATTGCGACGGGTAGGGGATGCGCCCCACCATTGGGGTAGGGGTACGGCGCCATGAGGTAGCCCATGTTGAAACCCGCTGCAGGATGCGGCTCGAATTTACCTGAAAATATATAAAGAAGATAAGTTGAATATTATATTCGATATTAGAAGTATTAGCACCACAACACTTATTTCTTATTAATAATATATATAATATTGTTCTGTACGTGTGTTTGTAACCTAACTCCTTCTAAACGTCTGGATCGATTTGGATGAAGTTTTGTGTAACACAATTGGACCCGGTAGTTGGCACCTAATTTATCAATTCTCCGGGTCAGCTAGTATGGTATATCTATACAAATAAAAAAATTGGAGTGTCTGTTTGTAATATTAAAATAACCGCTTTTTACCAAATGCATATAAATGTATATGTACGGTACATATGCCAAAATAACATTTTTTTCAATTTTTGTCTGTCAGTCTGTCTATCTGTCTGTCTGTTTGTTTGTTCCGGGTAATCTCTGGAACGGCTGGACCAATTTGACCGGACTTTCACTGGTAGATAGCTGATGACATGAGGAGTAACTTAGGCTACTTTTTTTAGACTAGCTTCGCTCCGCGGCGTCGCCCGCGGTTATAACAACAAACGCGGGTAACACCGCGGGTCTCAGATAGTCTTTAATATGTTCTATCATTTTTTTGCATTGCATGGGCAAAATTCTATTAGGAGATCTGCAACTCAAAGCGTCACAACTGCGTTGCCGGCCTTCGACAAGGGACTACCTAAGCTCTTTTCTTTGAGGTCGTATAGCCCGGACAGACCGCAGGTGAGAATTTGTTCCACAGGTTGGTTATGAGGTAAAAAGTTACATTTATTTACGAAAATCATGTTTATCTATTACTGTGATACGGAACTATGGAACCGCTCTAGTGGTTCCGATATTAACCGATAGTTTTACCATCCCACGCCGTTTAATTAATGCGTACAACACTGATAACCTTTATTATAACACGCACAAATTAAAACGTTTTGTGTTATGCAAAACGTTATTGAAACGGTTCCTATCAAAGTGATTAATTTTAATTAAATTCAGTTATCGTTTGCGTTAAAGAATTTTAATATTATCAGGTACGCGAGTCTTGCGCCGCCGTCTTGTCTTTTACGTTTCTTTTTTTACTTGTAAAATATTTTCTTTGGCTTTCCTACAATCTGTCGGAGTGATTTCGAAAAAAGGGACGGAAATGTGTAACAGCAAGCCGACAAAGCGCGCATTATTTGATTTGACCAATGAGCGCGGGCCGAGGTTTGATACTACCAGATTTACATAAGGCTCCTTCGTCTGATATACCTACTTATTTAAAAATAACTAAATTACGATAATTATGGTCAGCTATTCAATCAAATATATTCCAAATTTGGCCAATCTTCAAATCCATTCATACAATACGTAAGTACAGTCAGCTAGTGAAACATAACGCTAGACGCGGGGCGTGGTAGACGAACAAATTACACAGCGACGAGAAGTAATTTACTGACGTAATTGCGCACGCAGACGCCAGTGACGACGCTCACTCTGATAAAGCTCTGATTTTGACTGCACTGTGAAATATATTGGTGAGGGAAATTTAATCTTAAGATTGTATTGAGATAAATAGTGACGATATACATGTATAATTAGGCTTTTCATGGATTGGAAAATAAATATTTCGTTTTATAAGTTTTGTTAGTTTTTAATGAACCAATAATTGCAGGAAGCAGGAATGTCACAGTTGACGATTTTCTTTGAACTCAGATTATCATAGAAGAAAGTTGTCAATTTGGTACTTTTATAACATAATACCGACTTAACGTACGACCGGCTTACTAGTCGACTACAATTTTTCATGTCAAATATGCAGACCCTAAGCCCGTCGTAAACATAATCTACACAAAAAAATTAAATTGAAGTGTCTGCTAGTAATGTCAAGATAATAGATTTGTTTCATGCTCATAGGGTTATTTGCACGATACCTTTGTCTAAAAACCAGTTTATATATTTTTTGGCTGTCTGTCTGTTTGTTCCGGTTAATCTTCTAAACGGCTGGACCGATTTTGATAATATTTATAGCTGTCTATATAAGGAGTAACTTAGGATATTTTTCCGCTCAGAAAACCCCTATAAAATTTTGCCTTGCACGGGAATTGAACCCAATAAGGGAGCGTTTTATAAATCCCACGCGAACGAAGTAGTACCAGCTAGTATATGAATTATGTTGATAGTAAAATATTAACTGTAACTTCATTAGTTAAGTACGTAAAAGAGGCAATCATCCCGTCACTATAAAATGTTGTTACTTGGCACATCAATTGACACTTAAATCTTAAAACTTTGTCGGTTAGAAGAACTATATTGTGACTTATGTGACTTAGTTTAACTTTACAATCCTGTATCAATTATACATCATTACAAAATAACTTATGCGATGTGTTTCCTTGCTTCATAGGCTAAAACTCTTCTAGATATACTCGTACCTTATGGAGTAAATAAACGAACGTCTTGTAATTGTTGTCAAATCCACAAATTTAATTTGAATGTAATTGACGAAGGAAGTTAGTTATATTTTGCCCTCTTAGCAATTGAAATTCATTATGTATTTTCTACAACGAAATTACATAAAGAATGACAGTACAACTGAGCCCTTTTTTCTCGACTTGAGGGTATCATTGCCGTGCACCCAAATACAAACCCGATCAATTTTACAAACTGATTATTATATCTTGATAAGAAAAAACTGTTGGTATATTCGAAGAATCGCATAATGGTGCGAGAACAATTCTATAACAACTGTTTACCATAGCTATTAAAACAATTTTGCAAGCAATCAAAATTTTATTACTTTAGTGAGATTCTTGTTTCTCCGACTGTACTTTACACTCACGGTGGCCGTATTCTGATTTTGTATTTGAAATGATTCTTGAAAATGTAACAGCAGGCAGGTCGATCATGTTCAGAGGTACAAGTGCGAGTTTGTTTCACTTCTACTTGATTGTCACGGTGACCACGTTCGGCTTTCTGATTGGCCCACACTGAAATCCTCACCAATCGCAACGAAATAAACTCACACTTTAGCCTCTGATGGATGGACGGATTTAACCGAATTCAAAAAAGGAAGAGGCTTTCAATCAGGCTTTATTTTTTACCGCAGAACTTCCGTCATTTATGAACCAACGTGTTTTTTTTATTTGGGAGGACATAATTTCAGTTTGGTCACAATCAAATTAGAAAAAAAAAGTGGAAAATGAAGGAATGAAGAGTATAGTTAATTTAGTATTTTGATCTTACGACTCGTCTCATAACGCGAAGACGAATCCGTAACCTCCTATTTATTTTCCCTAAAAGTAATACCGCTCAGATACAGGCATTTTACTATAGAATTAGGACAATCGTTAGTTTAAACTATTACAGAATGTCTTTGTGTATTTAAATAAATGAATGCTATTCATTGCGTTTCTTGAATACCGTAACGCATTACTGGCCTTTGAGCACGCGCAGGCGATAACTAGTTTAAATGATATAATTATTATCGTTTATGTATACTGCTGCAATATGTTCAACGTATTACATCGTTTCCGGTTAATATATTAGTGATGTATGACCATGTAATTTTGAATAATTTATTTTTAAGTCATTTGATTTATTTTATTTTGTTTGAACTTAATAGGAATTCTTATTTAACTTAACGATAGAACTGGTACTATGGGTCTAATTAAACCCAGTTTTAGGGTAAAATTAATAATCATCACATTTTTTTAAGGGTTTGAGGTTTCATAGGTTTTGACTGATATTACTCATATGTCAGCCAAAAACCATGGAAATTACAATGTACCTTTACTATGCCTTTAAGTAATAAAGAATATATTATAACTAATTATATTTGATCCTTTCGTATACAGATTAAGAGTTTAATTTATATAGAAATAAGTCATAAAATATAAGTTTAGAAGCTAAGGCTAATTTCAAACATCTTATAAATATGTTTATTTAAGTAGCTAAAGTCTGAAGAGCAGAAGTTTACCCATGTGGACTAAAAGCAAGTTTATCGACTTAGTTATTCATTTCGGTAAACCTAATACTGAGTAATACTCGGTTCGCGGTTACTCAGTATAACTTGTACTCGGTGCATCTCTAGAATTTACTATCTTTCAAGTACGATAAATCAAGATTAACTTAATCCTCAGTATATGTTATAAGGCTAACCCTGCAATATCAATACGAAATCCGTTTTCCCATCCTCTGATAGTAAAAGATTTATAAAAAAACCAATCGATCAATTCGTACCTACTATATACGAAGTGGATTAACGTGGCTTATATTAACTGAGATTTATGCCAACCAGTACGTTTTAAACTAGTTCACGTGATATCAGCGTGTAAGGTACATTCTGATAACCAACCATGAAAACTTTATATTTACAAAACAACTAACACATCTTACTTTATTAAATTAAAGGGTCCTTAAGAAACTGCTTAATCCTTACTTCCATACTGAGTTTGTTTGTTATGCTTTCACGCCCTAAACTTCTAAACCGATTTTAAAAATTCTTTCACAAATGGAAAGCTACATTTTCTTTTCAGCGAGGAATATAGGCTTTTTACCATGATAATCTACATAGGCGGAGCCGCGGGCAGAAGCTAGTATTTATTTCCGTTTCAAATTATCCAGCAGTAAAAGTAAGAGATTAAACAAAACTCACGTTTTTCTCAAAGAAGTCTTATTCGAGGGGCGGACTGGAGGCCTTAACCTTCCCCTTCCCCCCTTCCGTGTCGGGCCTCCGATAATCTTATTCGGCGAAAGGTAACGAAAGAATTGCTTAAGAACAGTTTTTTTTGAGGCCATATTATTACTCTGGTCAAGTCGGCTCATTTGTGTCGAAGAATGTCTCTTCCACAGGCACAATGCCTACTCGAATTATTCAAGATTTTAATATAAATTCAATCACCCGTTTCATCATCATCAATAGTCCACTGCTAGACATCGGCCTCTCCACAGAAAGGAGGTTTTGGTCTAGTAGACCGCTGGCCAGACGTGTTGGAATAGGGTTTATTTCAAGTTTACCTTCTCTTTACAGTGCTGTTATCTCACTAGGGGTGGTTACACTCCGTATTCTTAATCCGTCACCACAGAGACAACAGTCCGGGTATTCCTAAAGATAGCCGTTGAATACTAAAAAATTACGGACGACCAACAAGCAGTGACTTTACTTCATACCTCCAGAATATGGCTGTCTGACGCCTTTTCGATTTGTAGGCAATTTACTCAGAATTACAGTGATGAGTACCGGCTATAAGAGATAATAGTTTGCACTCTGTTTTATATATTATCAGGAGATTAAAACTAAGGGTAATTTGTTTTTAATCCAGGCTTTACAATTAATCGGCTTATGTCCATAATGTACCTACAGTATTAAGATATTTTGTTTACGTGTGTGTGTTTGTGAGAAATGCGATTGTTTGATATATGTCGCGTTTCTTTTAATACTAAAAGTGAGAATTACATCAGGAATATTTAATATTTTGCGACAGGCCTACTGGGTTAGTGGTTAGTGATCCTAACTACTAAGCCAGAGGTCGTGGGTTCGATTCCCACCCTGGATAAACAATATTGTGATGACCACGATCATTTTTCCTGTTACGTTAAGTCCCTCTCCCAGTCTTTTACTAGGTAACCCTACTGATCAACACAAAACGTAGTCCTCTTTAGTTGTTAAGCTCGAGATGTAGATTTAATCTAATATGTCTGATGAGACAATACTTCGTGTCCCTGAATTCACTATTTCTAAATGCCCTATTTTTTTTAAATAACAAACCAGGGAATATGTGGTATAGTTGACTGTATCATAAATACATAACAATGTCCGCTTCATTAAAACAAACAAACAAAAGTAGTTTTTATAACTACATAATATTATGAATTTAAATCAAATAAGCTATGAAATATATTCTTCAATTGAGAGGTCTAAAATAGTTACGTCAAAAGTTGCTATTAAATACTTTTTTTTACCAAAATTGTCGTATTAACTGATGATAAAAAGTCACTAATTTGACTAAAGTGTCAACTACCCTGTTGTTATCTGAATGCTGTACATCCATAATGCCTCGTAAAGAAGTAAAACACAAACCGTGTTATCATTTTGTGCCAGTGGAAGGTTTTTGGAGGTATCTGTCACCAACAGCAAGGAAACTTTAGAAGGAAAATTGTTTGCTTACTGTGATATTTTTAATCAGATGTATTACGAATTTTGCTCCTCAATTAGTGTTTCAACATTTTATCTGTTCCTACCGACACCATTCTAAAATAATCCTTTTTCCATAAAAAAGTGGATAAAATACCAAGAACTCAAACATTATTCACAAACTCAATTATGTTTAAACAAAAACAAAATTATTTAACCAATTTACGAAATGTCAATCATGTGTAGATATTTTTTATTCCAAACAAGGTGTTATCTTAGATTAGATGTTATTATTGTTTTCCGTGATGATAATTAATCATATTCGTTACATCTTTCAAGAATGCACGTTTAAAAACATATTCATTCGTCTATGGACTAACTACCTAACCTCTAAACCAACTCGAAAGTCCAGCGTTTTCTTTGTTTTAGAATTTAATACGTCACACCGATTTTAACGAGCTTAATTGGTATTTTTTTGATATTTCTCAAAGGTCAAAAGACAGGCAAGTTATCAACATCATTAGCAAGAAGATATCATTTCCTTGATAGGTACTGAAATAACCAATGCTATCTGTATGTCCTATACTATCATTTTATGTCATGTATATTAAATATTGTCAGGACCTAAGGATAAAAACCCTTTTAGCCTGAGAAGCCTGCATCTAACATTAATATTAATTTTCGAAAAGTACAAACCAGTAGCTCCTTCAACTTTCTCAACATGTCTAATATATAAAAAGTGTGTATTTTTGTCGTTACGACACATTATACAGGGTTTGGGCGTCTTCAGTCAATATTGGTATAGGTCAGACCCACCGCGAGTTCCGAGAAACGTGCTTACATACTTTATTGAGTCGGGATGGAGTATCCGAGGTTCTTTCTTAATATTTTCAAGTGTAAACTAAAACGTTATGATTATTATAGATCACATTTTTTATGTAGAAGAAATAGGCATAGGTAGAATATACAATTAGGTACATAGGATCTTTAAAAATGCTAACTCTCAAGACTGGTCTTTAAGATCACCGATCACCGTATCTGTCACCAATTCTAGTCAATTTTAAATATATAATATTGATACGTGATGAGATTTTTTTACCCATTTTTAGAGAAAATTACGCCAACGAAGGATTGTGAAATTTGGAACATAAAATATATGTATAGTAATGTTATATTAACCTATGCGTTACTGTGTATCAGGAGACGGAAAGTAATTGTTTTGTTTCACAAAATTAGATACTATTTCTATATAAAATATACTTGAAATATATCGTGTCGTGTTTATGCAAATGTGCCGATAAAAGATTAAACAATAGATTTCGCGAAATGTTGATAGCAATCATATGGAAACTTTAATTAGCTATCAACGTAATATATCTTATCGTTATAATGATTATTTAATTCTATACATAAATTGAGTTTTTACTGTCAATAAAGTTAACATCATTCGACGTTCAATTATTGTAAATAAAATTAGCATTAATTGCAATTTACATTATTAGTAAGCAGCGTAGTATGTCATAAAATGATATTCGTTCTTCATTACTGTATGTGTGTAATGTAGTTCTAAACGGGCTTGTTGTTTTAGTGGTTTTTGACCCTGAGTGCTGAGCAAAGGTCGTGGCTTCTATTCCTACCCAAGGATAAATAACTAAATATGATATAGACGATCATTTCTTTCGTGTCCTCACGACCATACAACCAACCTTTTAGAAAGGAGTGTACTCCTTTCTCAAAGGCACGCACACACTTGTGACTCCTGAGTTGCAGCCCCAGATAGACCCATAGATAAATGACTTATATAAGTAGTAAATTCGGCCTATCGTGGAGTGTTGTTGCCACCTCTGGACAGAAGCGCAAGATTACCTACTACCTCACTCAATCAGTGAAAAGTTTTTGCAGTACCTTTGCAGTGCTGTTGTCCTGCGTCACTTGAAAAGAAAAAAGAAAGAAGATTTTGCTTCCTTAGTCTGCTTTTACAACACCTATGGGATGATAGGGGTGGTGACACTCCGTATTCTTAATCCGTCACCACACGAACAGTATTACAGTACACGGAATTTGTAGAATGTAAGTATTTAGTATGCAAATATTGTAATTAGTGTTCCAGCTGCAATTATTTCTCAAAGTTCTTTTATTTTGTTCGCCTTATTAGGTGTAAAGAGATGCAGTTCAAAATTACATAAATTAACTTAGCGCTATGGCCTGCAGTTTGAACTTTCTTTTTTCTTTTAAATTACCAGCATAATAAGCATTAATTGCAAATGTTAGTGCAAAACTATCTTCGAATAGGATAGTAATTGGTAAACTTCTTGAACTTGACTTACAACTGGAGAATTACAACAGGTAACAGATTTTTTGTTTCTAATGGAATTCCGTTTTCCAGGTACGTTTTGTGGAGGAAATCGAATTCTAAGCCTGGCCATCGGACGCAAACGTAATTGCAAACATTCACGTAAGACAAAGCAGTCTCAATACAGTACACAGTACAAACAAAAGGTGCTAAAAGAATAAATAAAACCAATAATAAACCCAAGACCACACAATTTTCTTGAACCTTGGTTAACATAAAAAGACGACAATTGCAAACCTCTAGTTGAGCTGTATATGTATATAATCATACGAAATAAATATACCGCGTTATAATTTAACGTGACCGCAGAGACATTGGGCCGGGGACCTTACAGGTAGTATTTCTATACTACATGTACATTTTGTTGGTGAATCATGATATAAAATACCTAAGTCACTATTATTATCACTTTTAGTATGTTCATAAACTACTGACGCAGGTACTCACTGGGCATGGTTGCTTCGGGGAGTACCTGAATCGGATTGGACGCGAGGAGACGGCACAATGCCAGCACTGCGCAGCCGACTGGGACTCCGCCCAGCATACGCTGGAAGACTGCCCCTCGTGGGCGTCTGAACGCGAGGTCCTGGTCGACCAAATCGGACGAGATCTGTCCCCGCCAGCAATCATTGCTGCCATGCTGGCGGGTGAGGAGGGCTGGGGCGCAGTGGTCTCTTTCTGTGAAGCTGTAATGCTCCAGAAAGAGACCGCTGAACGGGATCGGGAGAGGGCCGATCCCGAACGTAGAAGACGTCGGCGGCGATATCAGCCATCGACGGGGCCGCGGGCCGCCAGAGAGTGGGGACCTCTGGTGGCAGATTGATTGCTGCGGTAGGGAATGGAATGGCCGGCCTGATTGCATTAAGATACGATCGGGCTGCCATGCCGTGATTGAAGGGGGAAGTGATTTTCCCCTGGGATAGGGCCTGATTAGGCATGGTGTCAATTCGGGGAGGACCTGAAATAACATGGTCCGGGTTCTCCCCAGAGTAGGACACCTAAGGCCGGCCGTCGGGGTGTTTTTTAGTGGAATCACCACATACTCCTGGCTCCTGAGTCCCCGAGGAGCCGGAGATCCGAAGGGATTTTCCACCCCGTCAACAAAAAAAAAAAAAAAAAAAAAAAAAAAAGTATGTTCATAAACTAAAGAGCTAGACCACCAAAGATGGAATCGGTCATGTCAGTCTTGCGTAGATAATTTGTTCCGATTCGGAACCTCCGGCCTACAGAACTCGAGACTTTTTCATAAAAGAAACTGAATAGATGTTTGAATGTAAACGAGACGCAAACAAATACATAAATAAAAGGAAGACAAGTTGCATCTACCATGCAACATGTCTTCCTTTTAAAATACTTGTTTTCTGATCGGAAAGGTCGACATGCTTCAATAATATTGACAATCATCAAAATATGACAAATCTGACATTGAGGGCGTGTCATAAAGTAGCTTGCCAAAAATATCGCGATAATGCCAGTACGCATGAACATCTACTCACCCACAAGGTTGTGATAATATATTGTATAATACACCTGACATTATTAAGTTTATCGGGGAAATTCTATTTTAAATGAAATACTGTTTATAATCGTATTAATACATCATACATTTCTAGATTAAATTATACGTGACTCACTGTTCGTAACCGTTACTGTTTTAATTCTAATAATGATTATACATGAATACAATCTCGCTGCATTCCCGTTCAGGGTAGGCAGAGACGATACAACGCTTTTTGCCGCGATTCTGACATACAGCTCGCGCCTCTTCACCATTCATCACGCCTTTCATGCACCCTCGCCAGGTTCCACCGTTGCGAGATCTTTTAACGAGACTTTTAATAATAAATACTTCACACAGTCTTACCCCTTTTTTTTTTCCGTGCGGAAATCCCCTCGGATACCACCGGTGGTACCATGTCGGTGGCATGTCGGACTCGAACCGACTAAAACCGCACGCCGTCTCGGGTACTAATAGCCGGGGAACCAGGTATACCCTAGAAAGGAAGTCCCTGGTGCCCCGACATACCTACACAGTCTTACCCCTAACTAGGCAGAGCCTATGCTATGGTAACCAGACATAAACTACTTAAATATTTATAAATACATACATATCATAGATAAATCACACCCAGACACAGAACAAATGATCGTGCTCATCACACGATTATTTGTCCTGGGTGGTAATCGAATCCACGACCTCCGGCTTTGCATTCAGGGTCACTAACCACTAGACCAACAGGCCGATTTGGTTAGTGTAAGTCTTTCAGGGTCTGCCTGCACCTGCTCGTCCACTCCCAGGGGTCATATAAAATCTTTTAGTTCTCGCTATTTAAATTTATCAAAAATATTTATTTTTAAACGGAGTAGGTAGATTAAATCGGTAAAAATCTTATAAAGGTTTTTGTTGGTTGCTCGAAGGCAAACTCACTAAATCCTTTTTAAAATTTCGAAAGCTTGACCAAACGAGATCATTAGAAAGATATCGAGGGAACTTTGCTTTTATTTTGAATGACTCACTTTCCTATAAATAGATTATCAAAATATCGTATCCACAGTTCTATAGTTTCTGAACGGTCGCACTATATTAAATGAATCTCAATTTAAAATTGGATATTTGTTCTTTTAAAATAGTTTATAGCTATATTAGTTTTAATGCTTGATTTAAGATTATATAACATTTTAAAATGAATTTGTTCAATAGGATCAGAAGCTTTGGAATTTTTAACTCGTATTTATAAACTTACTAGCTTTTGGCCGCGGCTCCGCCCGCGTGTTTGTCGGATATCCCAGTAAAAATTAGCCTATTTTACTCCCTGATAATGTAGCTTTTTCCATTGGTGACATAATTTTCCAAATCGGTTTAGTGGTTTAGGCGTTAAAGCTTAACAAACAAACAAACTCACTTTCACATTTATTAGTATGGATTTGATTTCATCTGTGTATTTCGGTAATGCTCTAGTCGGGCATTTGGTGTTTCGGAATCGACGTGGGACCTATATCAGGGAGTGAAGAGACCTGTTGACGCGTTGCTACCACTGACCCATCGTATTCCTATCTAATCAGGTATTCACAAAATACACATTCTCACAGCTACATTCCCGAAGGGGTGAACAGGCGCATAATTAAACGACTACAATAACTCACAAAAGGTACAGTAGGTACATAGATCATTAAGTGTACCTCAGCTGTTCAGGATCTAGGGGCTATGTTAAAGATACCTGATAATTTCTTGATGACCATCACACAATTAACTACTAACCTGATCTAACTGGTTCCCAACTCGTTTTGGATACACAGACATCTGCGATGACCATGTTCGAAAAACCTAATTTAATTTTTCACTCTTAATTTGAAACAAAATAACTTTTTTCGAGTGATTGATTACCAGCAACTGGCGCTTTTACCTACAAACCAATTACGAGATTTATCAACGACAAAAACGGTTAAGTAAAAACGTGTTTCAGCATTAAGAACAACGCACACTTGGCAACCGACCAACAATCGAAGTTTTTTTTTTATGAAATGAAATAATCTTTATTAGAACAAGAAACAATTCTCCAGCTTGCCTGTGATTCTGTGAGTCTCGAAAGAAAGAAAACAGAAACAAAGAAACCTACTAAATATTGAAGAAAGGTTATTATAAAAATATAAACCTTTCATATATTTGGATTTGGTATAAAGCAAAATAATATAGGATATGGTAATAATTAATTTTAATTAACAATTGCTCAACAATAATATGACTAAACGATCATTATAATCACCATTCATTTCAATAAGAATATGAGTAATTTAAGGTGTGAGCTGTTTTTCTGATTATCAAAGATACGAGTTACGATGCAAGTTATAGTTGGGATCGCTTAGTGCGCGGTTATCCTTACAACGTAACTAACATGTAAGGGTTCTGTATAAATATGGGTGCATTTAAAAGTGATGTTACGAAATACATGATGTGGTTTATTGTTGATATACTGACTGTTGATAACTTTAAGTGATGGCATATCATGACTGTCGTCAGAGATAAGACAGTATATTATAATTCGGGGGAAATGTCAGAAATTTAATTTATAAAATTGTACAAAAATAATACAATTGCTATGCAGTGTGTTTATAGTCCGTTTGGTCTTTGATGTTGAGGGAGCAGACGAGCAGACGGATCACCTGATGGAAAGTGACCATCGCCACCAATAAACTTCTGCAACTCAGAAATCACCAACGCGTTGCCAGTCTTTTAGGAAGGAGTACGCTCTTTTCTCGATGGTTTGAAGGTCATATCGGTCCGGAAATACAGCAGACGATAACCCGTTCCACAGATTGGTTGTGCGAGGCAAAAAGTGTCTCGAAAAGCGCACAGTAGTGGAGCGCCAACGTTGCGGCCTGTATTAGTCCGAACAATTCCTCGGTCTTGAAATTGGAAGTTCATAAAAACCAAGTTTAGAGAAAATTCGTTTGAAAAGACAGAAATTCTAAATTAAAACTAAATAAACAGCCAAAGATTGAGCTGATACAGCACCATATTTATATAACTTGAAGTTGTTGAAACAAGCCCCGTATCTTGAGATAAAAAGTTGTCAACGTAACAAATACAATTAAGTGAAGGTGTCAGCGAAGCAAATTATAATATTGTCTCGTCTGCGGAACTCTAAATGTATTTTAGTATCATCAGCACTGATACAAGTCATAGGAAGTCGCGATTTATATGATACGTACGAAAATTATTTACGATTTCGACTCAAGTAGAGTTTTAGAAGTGTGAAAAGATATGGCGCTCAATTGAGAGGTTTGGTAGTCAAAAATTAATACATTTTTGAAATGCATATTGAAATTTAATATCAAGGTTTGTCTAAATATGTACATTATACCTAAATTAAAAATTAATAATATATTTATGATCAGATAACTAATATATCATTCGCAAACACACATTTTTATTTAATCATGATTAATATACTTGCCAAATAAAAATGGAAAACTGTGAGGTCGTAATCGCGATACTAGACTTGACTTTTCAACGATCGAGTCAAGTCGATTTAGCTTAACCGACTTAACTAATATTTGTTTAAATCTATAATATTGGTAGTTCATAATTATTCAAAATAGAGTTTTACGATAAATACAAAGAAAAATCGTTTATTTTTTTATGAAATTTAAACAAATTATTGTAGTGTTGTCAGAATCGGATCGTTTGAGGATTGGTCAAACTTAAAATTTAAAAACAATTATTATTTATAACCAGATAACTTATATATCATTAACGAACAAACAATCTTATAAAACCGTGATCAATAACCAATAATTATGATTTAATAAGATGGGTGTCAGTTAAAAAATATTGTAGAATGTAACACCCAACACCCACATATCAGCCGAGGAATGTATGGGTTAACACGTCTACTAAGATTATCGATCGATCGGTCATCGATTACTTTTTTCTATCATCCCTTCACGTATTTCATTCTTGGAGTGGGTGTAAAAAATAACAAATTTGATCATTTATTAGCATTGGTATTATTGGATATGCGATATGGATATATGGAGATAAAAAATATTCTATAAATAATTTTATGAGTTGATATGTTATAAGGACTCTTTAGAACGCTCAGCAATTGTTACTTACGGTTTTTTGGTACGATAAGACCACCTTCTGGGTAATGCTCACTTATTTTAAAGATTATCATTAAGACGTGCATAAAAATTAGCCTTGCAAAGACATATGATTATCAGAACTCTTTAAGGTTGTTAAAGAGTTGTGTTTTTAAATAAAGAGAAAGTTATCAAGTAGTATACTCACTACTCGTAAATCGCTATCGCTTTTTACTTACATTATATATAAAATGCAAGTGTAAAAAGCTTGTTAATCTAAGACGAGGAGTCTAATTGTGTACGCATATCAAGTTCCAATTAGAACTGCGATATAATGACACTAATAAACAGGTATACATTGAGGGTACTCGGGAATTAGTTGAGTGAACGAGACGAACATAGCTTTGACATGTGGGAGAGACAAGGAAATGTGCTAGTGTCAGGTTGTTTTGCAGTAAACTTTTACTTGCATTTCAAATAATTATTAAGGCTGAGTCAAACAGTGGATGGAATAAGTTGTACTAGATAATGTAGAAATGACACAGCACGTCATCGCGCTCAACGCTTATACCTTTCAGGCGCTCCTGCCACGTCGCCGTTACGCTCCCGCCCGCTGTCTGACGCAACCTTAACATATTAATGTGCGTATATAAAAATAGTTTAACGCTTCATGACAGATAGCTCCAATATTTAAATGTTAATATGGGCTCAAGTGCCTCCTAGTTCTATTATGTTAATCTATTCCTAGCAAAAACAAGCCGGTATCCGAATTTTGGACCAATCTTTTGCATACGAACCCTAAGAATACCTTAGACAACGGATACAAAAGCAAAACGTCTTTTCTACTATTTCCACGTCATCTTCAACATTCAATAACAAGAAAATACTGGTTAAAAGTTAATTTTTTTTGGCTTTTTTAAGGATATGAATCTGATATCAAATATTTCCATAAAATAATTAAATAAATATAATTGCTCAATACACGCATAGTAACAATAGTTTTTCAACTTAACAATTTCATAGAATTATACTGTGTCCGTAGCGTGTTCACTTATATTTATGACTGGCCATTTAGTAACACTGTGCAAATAAAGCTTTACCTGTGACTCAGAGAACAAAATAAAAAAAAAACTGTCAGGTCTTTGGCCGATCAGACCATTATTAAAAAGTTAACGAACGCATTTATAGTACAATAGTTTTTGCTTAAAGCTTTGCTGATTTGTTTCTCGGGATACATAAATAATCTTCATTAATGGTTTGCTTCTAAGACACTGTTCTTAATGAACCAATACCAATTGACACTGGAATGGATAATGACACAAGCCACTCAGACTTAATAACTTTTTTTAAAATTATTTTATAGATACCGAAAGCATAAGCCCCGACCCCCTTATTCGGGGAGGGGATTAAAAAGACAACAACGCACCTGTAACTCTTGGGCACCCTTGCTCTCTATACAGTCTATACCCTAAATAAACCAGAGATTCTCAATTTCTTGAAATTTATTCCAAAATTTTACTCGAGAATACAAATTTCATTCAACAGAGATATATAGGTATTACAAATATATTACTACCGTATAATATTCGTAATTTATATGCTAACTATGATGACTCCAATTCAAGACAAGCTATAAGATAGAGATACGAAGCGGCACACACACAAACACATTCAAAGTGTCCTACTACATGTTACAAGGTTTCTACTGCTTTTTATATGTTATACTATTTTATTAGGCCGGAAGTGACGTCATATTTATGACCACACTGAACTATTTTTATAAAGCAGCTTTATAAATGTGTTTATGGTTATATTTTTCTGTAATTTATGTTAGAATTCTAATTATAAATTAGTGACTAAATTCATTAGTCTGTCATCTGATTAGAAGCATGGGATCCGACATTTAATTCGTTTTTATATAGGCAGTACACGCATAACTATGTAGTATTTTAGTAGAGAAAAAGCTTCACATTCTTAGGGTTTTTTATTTATAAATGCTCACATGTTACACTAACCGTTCTCCTTACTTTCAAATGCGTTTATGGTCACTGGTTAACTATAAATGGTCGAAGCGTTATGTTAATAATTTATGCGATACAAATACAATCCCGATTCCGACTTGCAGTTCCAGAGACAACTTTAACAAATAGTCAAATAAAATACTCTTTATCATATTAGTACAAAGAAAAGATGAGACTAATGGAAATAGTCATTTTTATGCATTCAAGTTTCTGCATTGTCTGTAATCAAATGAACTATTGCGAAACAAAGGTCTTCAGAAGTAGAGCTTTTGCACACCGTGTGGTTTTAGTCGGTCCGATTCCAACACACCACCCCGCCGAAAACCCCGGTGGGGTGACTGCCCGAGGAGGAATTTTCACACGCATTTTGCCGGGCGCTTTAGGAATTAAGATGAGATTCTCCTTAGAAAGGTGATTTGGACCACTATACCATGCTGGCCAGACGAGTTGGTATAGGGTCTGTTTCAAGTTTCCTTTGTCTTTGTAGTGCTGTTGTCCTGCGTAGTTTGCTCCCTTAGTCAGCTCTTACGACACCCACGGGATGAGTGAGGCAGATTAGGAGGAAAGATTGGATGGATGTTGTCGGAAACTGAGCCTTCTAAACAACAGTATACATTGTAATATACTGTCTTAAAATTGATGTAATGAATGCCACATGCGTATATTAGAGGAGATATTCGCGTTCGTCGTGATCAAGAATGCATGGACTGTATCATTCGAAGTATTTAAGCCATGGCAGTTGTTCTCGCACACATACAATGCGATCATTGGCGCCGTCTTTCGCAGGCCTCAACTTTGACATTAACCAATATAACATCTAGTAAGTCTGTGGGTTATCAAGTTCAATAGTGTTCTTGAATAATTTACTTTTATAAAATACTAGCCGACTTTAATATGGTCAAATTATTATTATCAGAAGTTGCATTTACAAAAAAGAAGTGTTTACTATCTTATTTCTTTCTGTTCAGTCGTAGACGTTAAAATATTTTTTTGGTTGGTTGGTTTTCCTCTAAAAGTATACCTATATTGTTAATTATGTACCTATGTATAAGTGTGTACAAAAAATATGTTAATAACGATTGTAATTTTATTTTTTATGCCGGTTGTCCAAACACTACGGTTCTTCTCTTTACTGAATCCAAAAAAGTATTGCAATCTAAAAATATGTTAAAAAACAGTGCTATAGGCGGTTTTATCGCAGACTGCGATTTCTTACAGACAACTATGATGGACTACACTGTACAATAGTGCTTCATCATCATCATCATCTGCAGCCTTTAATAGTACACTGCTGGATATGGGCCTCACCTTAGAAAGGAGGTTTTGTAATGCTTATGTAAGTTAAATAGTTATGCTGTCTGCTTAGAAAGAGCTACTACCCTATTTCAAGACTTGTAAATAGGATCGAAAAAGAGATTGCAAAAAGTGGAACGTCTCCAATACGAAGATAATTGTTTTAAAATGCCAAAAAAATAACAATTAATAATTTTACAATTTACTAGAAAAATCACATGCATCATTTTACTTTGAGCGCCTATCAAACAAACACTAAATAATTTAAAATCTAGAATGCATATAACTTTTCTTGAATGTAATAATAATATTTAGACAATGTAGTATCCAAATATGGTAAAAACTGAATTTCATATTTATTTCGGTATTCTTCTACAATGATGACGATATGTTATAATATGTAGACATGGTTATTACTAAATGTGACATTGTTTCCCTTCTATAACATAATATCATAACAGCTTAATAACCATAAACTATGTTGCGAGGTATATAATACAGTTATGCTTAATAAAATTGATTTAACACCTATTTCGACAATGAAGTATCATTAAATAATTGTTATGATAAATACATCGCACATTTTACACATTATCTATGACATTTAATGGTTATAATACTTTGTATTATTGGGAGATTACGGATCGAACACAAAAAATGATTTTTATATCAATACTGGATTATTTATAAACAAAATATACTTTATGGTATAAGGTATTAAAAATGCCACAAGCATTATGCTTATATGAATCTGTTAAAATGGTTGATCATCAACAGCCTTTAATAGTCCACTGGTGGACATAAGTCTCTCCTTAGAAAGAAGGTTTTGGCCTACTATACCCC
This sequence comes from Arctia plantaginis, assembly GCA_902825455.1. Classification (NCBI taxonomy): domain Eukaryota; kingdom Metazoa; phylum Arthropoda; class Insecta; order Lepidoptera; family Erebidae; genus Arctia; species Arctia plantaginis. Next base: position 4,851,738 of record CADEBD010000292.1, on the reverse strand, counting down.
GCTGGCTAGACGTGTTGGTGTATGGTTTGTTTCAAGTTTTCCTTCTCTTTGCAGTGCTGTTGCCCTGCGTAGTTTGCTCCCTTAGTCAGCTCTTAAGCCACCCATGGAATGAATAGGTATGGTAACACTCCGTATGCTAAATCCGTCACACACGGACAAAATGAGTTGATACGTTTTATTTTAAAAAGTAAATGTTATTTTGAAGATTTTGAAATGATTATAGTAATAACATCAACATGAAACGCCTTACATGCGGCGGTCTGAATCCAAACTAACCAGAGCCTATACTACAGTAACCAGATTGCCGATGGACATACTTATTTATTACTAAATACATACAGATAAATACATACATGTTATATTTAAAAATGAAATCTAGACACATAAACAATTATTTGTCCTGGATGAGAATCAACCACCAGAACTCTAGTGCAACAGCCATCACTAACAACTATACTATCAGGCGCATTAAGGTTCGATTTTTTTTGAACATTTGGTTTTTATAATACAGATTTTGATACCTAAACCAATCCGAAAATAGTCAGTAAAGGCAGAAAGGCTATAACAATTCCACATTCCTTATTGTACGTCATTTCTTTATACTCTTTTTACTGGTTTGGCCGGCAGGGTCGTGGCAAACTGATCAGATTAGGACTCCAACCGGTTTCTCGAAAACATCCCGAAGAAAAAAATAACAAAAAAAGACTAATAACAACAAATAACGAGCTCCGGCTAGTGATGACCGAGTCTCGACAGACACGTGAGAAATCTTATCGATAAACCGATTTCGAATTACTTTAGTGACGCAATACTTTCATGAGTTGATGGATGGTTCCGTTACTTATCGCTTTCGATGAAAGATGTAATGTGTCATGTATATTTTATACAGTATATAGGCACCTTTATATAATATATATATAACAAGTTTAGACCTAAAAGATAGAACATAACGGAATCGTAAATTTGATTGTATTAATGTTCGTAGTCACAAAACGCTTTGATGCTGTATGTCATTCATCGGCTATAAATTTAAATTGTTACTGCGTAGTAATAGATATTAAATGTCGTCATAAATATAAATCACTCTTCATTAATACGTTTTATGTATTTGAAACGTACTTCATCATAGCTCTTATTCCATTCATCTCAACGAATTTGTTATTTTCGGCACCCGTCAGAAACTGAATATATGTATAACAATGATGTTCATTTGTTTTCCAAATAGTCATCCTACTCTTTCGATAAAAAAGAATAATAAAAAATGTTGTAATTATGTTATTCATGGCAAGACAAATCGATATTTTATCGATAAAAATGCAACACTACGAAGGTGGGGCAAGATGAAATTATACGAAAATATTGTAACGATAGTGACAGATGATTATAAGCTGGCGATAAAACATACATAATTCGGAGTTAATAGCCTTCGGGTACAGAGTTAGGCTGGATTTCCAGTGCAGGCGGTTTAAGTGGAATATGGTTGGGTCAATTATAGCAAGTTTAAACATAAAATAAAACTAAATTAATAAAATAAAAATTATAATAATGATATCGTGTAGGTAATGAAAAGCGGGTTTCACCAACTCTTTAAATCTCTCTTCACCTCTACTTCCCTTAAGTTTTTCGACTCTTTTTACCGAAAAGAACACTACATAAAACAAGAAGCTCTACTACTGTAGTTGAGATATTTCAAAGTTTAAACTTTGTAAGGTTAATGTTCGAACCGAACTACTGTTGCACGCCAGATACTATCGATAAAACGTATAAAAAGACGATTCGATTATCACAAGCATCGGCGTCAATATGTTAACGATCGAGTTTTATGTACGATCGAGTATAATCATAAAATGTATATACAACACTACGTGAAGCTATCTACTTATTCGACATGATATACATAATAATAATTCGGTTCTCCATGAGTTTTATCTTCGTGTATAGAAGTATGAAATAATAATGATGGGTTTATTTTCACTATAACAGTTCTGCTAAAACATAAGACGTTAGTTACCGTTCGTGTATTAATACTAAAAAGTTTTATTAGTGACTATTGTGGAGGAAGGGGCGTTATGTTCCTCCAATACAAAGAGAAGATCCTTCGACTAGATGACGTGATGCTTGGCGGACGGTTAATGAACTTTCCTAGCGTGATATAGGATTTGTTGTTACATTAGTTGGATATTGGCATACAAGCATGCTTTCTACTATTAATAGTCTTTCAACATTTATCCCATGAAGATCCCACCGTGACCAGCGCAATTTCCATTAGTAGGAACTAACTGATTCTTAATTTGCTCGGAACCGACACGTTAAGAAAATACAACACCATATTATTTTTTTGTTAAAAATGATGAATCGTAAAATGTGTTTACGGCCTGTTTCGCTTTTAGTGAGAAGCAAGACTAATTCCCTATAATTTCCTCGTAGTTGAATCGAAATCAATTTCACATCACTAGCTAGATGTATCGATAATATCGATAATCGTGTTCGGTTGGGTATAATGGTGTAAAGATGCTGTTATTTATGATCAGTCTTTTATAAGGTTAAAGGGACAGAGGCGAGTTAAGCCATGGAATAACTAATTAGTTTTGAGTTCGTCATTTATACCCTACTAAGGAAGCAAACAAACATAGGCTTTACACTTCTAGACACTTGACTTTAAGGAAAAGCGAATAACATACATTTTTACAGTTCGGCAAAAGTTATTATTTAATAATTACTTCTTTCTGAGAGGCCAGCAACGCGTTTGTGACTCCTGAGTTGCAGGCGTTCGTGAGCGGCGATAGTCACTTTCCATCAGGTGACACTTCTATTCGTCTGCCCCCTCTAACATAAAATAAATAAATACTTACAACCTCCCGTAATAAAGGGCTACCGAAAAGCCTTCAACTGGCACTTCATGAACAGCCATTAATAGCTGCTAGCTGATCCACTGCTGAACATCGGCCTCTCCTTAGCGAGGAGGTTTTGGCCTACTATGCCACGCTGGCCAGACGTATTGGTATAGGGTTTGTGTCGAATTTTCCTTTCCTCTGCAGTGATACTGTTCTGCTTAGTTTTCTCTCTTAGTCGGCTCTTACGACACCCACAGGATGAATAGCGGTGGAGATACTCTGTATTCTTAATCCGTCTCCATTCTAAGGAGAGGCATATGTCCAGCAGTGGACTGTTAAAGGCTGTTGATGTGTATCGAAGCACAAATTCTGTAATTCACTCAAAGACAACAAACCAAAGTTTTATTATATTAAAGTAAACCTCTATATTGGCATGAATTATTATCCTAATCATAAACGTAAAACTAATGATATTTTGTTTTATTAGTGCCTAAATTACAGAACAATAACATGTTATAGTTAGAATGCCTTTGAACGAGTGACAAGCCAGATTTTTTAACTCAATAAAAAGTTTTGTCACTGAGGGAAAGAAAAAACAATATAAAACGAGCAAAGCCGCGAGCAATACCTAATCATCATCTCCTTGTTCTTATTCCAAACTCCTCTATTATTAGACAGTTCACTTTCTAGCAATACCCTCTTTTAAGCCATTCATTATGGGTGGATGAACCATCTTCTGTGACGGGTGCGTGGGTACACGCCGCCAGCCCCCTACGCTCAGCGTTCCCGAAGCGCACAAAGCCTATATCACGCCCCATAAGGCTTATTAATATTGTTTCAATACATGTAGATATCTATAACTGTAGCCTCCCGGACTTTAAAGAAGTTCCCCAAAGGTATATTACAGCAAATGATTTTTCTTTATACAATAATTGGGACTTACTATTTTTACTTACAGTATCGTTTTAGGCTAAGGATCTTGTAAAGACACTGTAAATGTTTTAAATAAATCTTTTCTTTCATTGCAATACCCAGTATGTATATAAATATTATAGTTCGTTAAAATATAATGTACTCACCGAAAACAGGACTCAGGTCCGACTTTACGGATAGTTTACCCGGGTAAGCTTCGCCGGATTTCTCCTGAAACAAATAACAAACATAACATTAATGACAAATGTCTATCGAAATACGCATCCTGGTGACATGGACGTCGACATTTAAAAAAAAGTAGAAACGAGATTTTATAGTTTTCTATCTTATATGCAAGAAGTTTTTCAATATTTTCTTATTTAAGTAATGAACTTAATTTGTACCTAAACCTACTCCCGCGTTGCAATTCCCAGGCGCTGTCGAAGTCGAATGTGCTGCCCCCATCTATTACCCGCACTGTGAATCCATGGAACGCTAAGAAATACGTCATGTTTCTATGTACTTTGTATTTTTATTTGTCAACAGTTTCAGACTGTATTTTAGCGCATACACATTAAACACTGGGCAATCAATGTGGTCGGTAGTAGACATTTTTTGCACTTCCTTAAATGTCAAGCATAATATAAACAAGCTGAGGACATTGTGATATTACATCATGTTGTGTGTAACGTAATTGCATCACATACATTTAAAATCAGTTAGTAGCAATAAAAATATAATAAAATTATTAATAAAAAGCAAATTAGTGGACCGTTTTCCCATAAAATTATCGTATTTCCGCTTGTAATAACACGAAACGTCACAATGTCCGTCCGCTGTCTGTAAGTTTTCGGAGCCAATTGACCGTTTGAAATCACTATACCTTACTTTATTGGGGGACTATTAAGGTAGTCTTAGAGATGACGTAAACTCAATTGACTGTCTCTTAAGTCAAAACTGATATTTAGAAAAATAAATAGTGTAAGTAGATCAAATTTAATTTTCATTTTGTGAAGACTAAGATTTCTTTTAGTGTCTTAGTAAACTACATAATTAGTTAAGGTAAATAAATATTTAATTTATTTTTTACCTGACTTCAGTAGATATAATTACGAACGATTTAGCTAAGAATTACTTGGTTGTGTTAGCTAAGCTACAGCTAAGTAACAGATTTAGCAAGTCAAAGACTAATAAAGTCGTTTTAAGTTTTTCTTTTACAACTTTTACAATAAATCAACAAACGTCTGTGGTTTATAGAGGTTTAAATTTTTGTCCTAAATTGAATTATACTGACTCGTAATGACCACTTGTGTAATTAACAAAGCCTTACCAACTATTATAAAATTAATTTCATCTTCTTTTTATATAATTTTAATTAGCAGAGACTGCTACTAAGTATACTTCATTTTAATAATTAGTCTTGGAGTTTTAATAAAAAATACAAAATACATAATTGCATTTGTAAGTATGCCTAGTATGTTTAATGACGAAAAATTATATTTTGTATCATCATCATCAACACCCTTATTAGTCCACTGCTGGACACAGGCCTCTACATAGAAAGGAGGTATGCACCTGGTATAAATTTTAGCCTAGGTTATAACTCATACTAATAGTAATATTGTTCTAAATTAATAAAAAAATCTTTGTAACTTAAGAAAAGGCAAATCTAATATTCGTTTATAATAAACTATCATTTATATTTTGGTGGCCATAAATAACAATGACGAACCTCTCGAATTAATATAACAATTAAACTACTTATCGTTTAACTTATAGAATTGCGTGTCTAACATACGTCAGTTAACGGAGGGTCGTAATTGGATAAGTCGGAATCAGTTTACCCCACTCGTACGTGTTTACCCCAAATCAAGGGTAATGGATTTCCTCGATTCCCGGTAATTTTTACGTGAGATTACCCATGTTGTGTTAAACTGTTTGTCTGTTAGTGGATGGGGATACTTGAGTACTATTACCGAAGCCTTAAACAATAAAGGACGGACGGTAGTTTTATGTTCGTATAATGTGGATATATTTTGAAGGAGTTGTAGTTTACAGAATAATTATGATTAATTGTAATTTTAACCGGTTTTCCACAGAAATTTAGTTCTACTAAAATAACTTAAGAATTGAATGAACGTAATATATATCTACTTCATCATCAGCCTATCGCAGTCCACTACTGGACAAAGGCCTCTCCCATTGCACGCCACTTAGATCGATTTTGGGCTTCTCAGCTTTTTATGAAATATACTTAATTCATAACAACTTAATTATTTTGTGAAGTAATTAACTTTACTGAGTGCTAAAGCTATCATGTGCAACAATAATATTACAATATATAATTCATGATTCTAAATATGGATTAGAAAATTTGAATACAAACACTTTAATTAAAGAGGTATTATTTAAATCAGTTCATAAATACTGAAGACATTGCGTAACATACACACAAAAAGAAAATGTTTCCTTTTTAAGCTAGGAAACTATTTTATTTTTCTACCAAATTATTCTACCAATATTAAAAGCTGCTATAATATATTAATTTAAAATATCACCTAGAATATTTTAATAGTAATATTGCGCATCGTGCTGGATTCACCGGAATTGCCAAACAATCCAGTAGTTTAAATATTTCCGACCAAAAATGCGATGCACCTGCTTTGTACTGAATTTGTATTATATTTACGACGTAACTGTCACGTAAATACATTGTAATTATTATAACAATTAATATTTCGTCGTGTCATTATTTGAGTCTGAACTACAAGTTCATTTATTTTAGTTATGACATTGACGTAATAATGACAGTACTTTGAATGAGATTAAAATAAATGTGGGGCAAAAAAGGACAGACGAAATTGTCTACTATTGTATGATAAATATATAATTATTTATTACGCTATCACAGTAGGTATTAGATAGTTGTAAACAGAGTTCTGACAGGTTTTTAACCTGGTAATCAGTCAGGCTTCAATTTGGTTAAAACGACAGGGAATTCAAATTTATAAGATTTTGTGAGTAACTTGTACTTTCATATGGGAATGCGATTCCTCAAAGTTATTAATTCATGAGAGTGAGAGTTAGCAATGAGTTTTTTTTTTCAGATACAGCATATAACATACTTATCATTATTTATCATTTCTCTCTCTATAACCTATCGTATTATGTATTTGAAATCAAAAACCTCATATCTGTAAAAACCACGCAAAATATGGTCGTCTGTGGGTGTAACAAAAACAGAACCTCACACATCTCACACACGGCTGTCTGGTCCCAAACTAAGCAGTCCCTGTACTATGATAACCAGACTACTAATAGACATACTTATATATTACTAAATATATTCATCATAATAGATAAATTACACTCAGACACAGAACCAACGATAGTGCTCATCACACAATTATTTATCCTGAATGGGAATCGAACCCACGACTTCTGGCTTAGCAATCAGGATCAATAACCACGCGCCCACCAGGCCCATAACATTCCTAAACCAATATAACGATATTTTTAAAAACAAAATCTTAGATAGTCAATAAGTAATATAAAATTTATCTAAAGGGATAAACTCACTTAATGAAGAAAAACTACGAGAAAAACCAATATAAGAGTTTATATTTAACGTTTACGGAAGACTTCCAGTCGTATCTCCTTTCTCACAAGTGTGAAGGACATATTAAAAAGTTGATAAGAAAGCAATCCGGACCAGCTTGTGAACATAACATTGACATACGATGAGTTCTATAAGTGCTGTAATGGCTGTCCGGCCGACAACTAGTTATGGTTGTCACGCGTAAATTTAGACAGCAAAAGTTTAGTTATTAAATGTGTTTAATTGTATCATCCATTTGTTAAATTATTAGGTGAAATAATTTTATAAAAGAAGAATAAAAAGTATTATAAATGAAATTATATTCTATAATTAATATCTGCTTTCAATATTGTTTGAAGGGTTATTGTTGAATAACCAATAAACCAGTTATAGCTACAATAAGCACTTCATTATTGAATTACAATTATTTCAATGATACTACACAACATGATATCTACTGAACTCTTCATATAAAATTAAATTAAACAATATCAAGTACTTCAACATGAATTACATTATCAGAAATAGTAACAAGAGTACAGTTACGTACGTTTGACAACCCTGCACTTAGTTTATAAACGGTCAATGGGCCGTCTCGCCCGGGGCTACTTATTACAGCTGACCCTTCAAGGAAATTCTCTCATATCAATTACTTAGCTGTGGCAGCCCTGACTTTAGTGAGATTCTCGTTTTTTATAAGTTCCAAAGTGTTGATTAAATTCTTGTTACGGAGCCGGTTTTTGGACATGTCAACGTTTTAAGTTGTCAAAACAGATTTAATTACTGATAATTTTAATGTTTATATTGAACAGTTGGTGTTTAAGTTTAAAACAAATTGCTTGGTTTATTTAGTCTAACTATTTATTGACCTTGGAGTAACTAAGGCACTTTTAGTCATAATATATTAAATGTATGGTCACCCACAAAAAGAAAGTATACGCGTAAGCAAGAAATATGGAAGAAAAAAGGAATGGTAAAGGACTGCACGGATGGCGCCCCTTCTTAATGCGATGAGTGTTATGGGTTCGATCCCCACATGGGACAACATTTTATGTAATCCACAAATTGTTGTTCTGAGTCTGGGTGTTCTTTATGTCCGTTTCATGTATGTTTTAAAGTCCCCCGCGACACAGGATCTATTCCTAGTGCAGGAGTTGTCTCAGAAAAAAACCATTAAAATCACAGGTATCGCGTACTATAGACCAGGTATTTCATACAAATACAGGATCTTTCAAAATGATGTGTACAGTTATCGCTGAAAAGCAATGTAAACAAATGCCCTGAATCGACCACGTACCGGTACACTCCTTTATCAGCGATCAGTAATTGCCAAAAATGACGTGTCTGTTGGTAATTATGGTAATATTACATATAGTTCTATCATTATTATCACTAATATTGCGAATTAATTACGTCGTGACTATCAGTAGTGTTATTCCTGCAGGAAACGGAAAATACAACTTCGTTACTACCTCAGAACTAGCTTTTAAATATTCTGGTATAAGATACAATACTATTCCATGTTTGATCCCTACTCACCTAATACAACATACATAGAATTTAAGAAGAAAATGTAAGAACCTAATTACAAAGCATTAAACAAAAAGTAAGATATCAATAAAATATGTTTTACTTCTTACTTTGTAGAGCAAACATGAACAAGACTGGTCCGTTTGACATTCGTCTCGACGGTAGCGACATCAAGATGTAATGATAAATGCAATTAAGGCCCTTTAAGGAATATAATTGATGGTCACCGTATCCGCAGGTTCGATGACTGAGTAAAAAAAATGGTTACTACTACTACCCTTTATTGATTGACATATAAATAGATAAATGTAGTATTCTTGAATAATTAGTAAGACCATCTTTTACTGAACCACAATTTTTGAAGTGAAACTTCTTTAGAATCTTTCAACGAGTTTGTACGTGTGTATGTAGTAAAAAAAAGAAAAATAGCTTCAGTTACTCCATATATAAACAACTACCTGGTAATAAAATATTGTCAAAATCGGTGCAGGCGTTTATAAGATTACCCGGCACAAACAGACAGACAGACAGAAAAAAACTGTTTTTAGGCATAGGTATCGTGCAATTTGACATTACAAACAAACACTTCAATTTTATTTATTTGTTTAGAAAATATTTTTTCGGAAGTTTCACTTCTGCTGTGTGTGAATTGCACACACACACACTTTTTTATTTTATCAAATAAATATTTATTATGTATAAAGTTGTTTGGGGTTGCCATGGTGTTGTATTTACACTGTATGTGTACCACTACTTTTTGCCTTGGCAGTATTAAAAAATGAGTTCAAATAGTTAAATCTACTAGCCCAAGCCCAGTGTTTATGCAGACACCTGTAGGTCAATTCTCAATTCAAGGTCAGGTCAGATCAAAATTCAGTACCGATCTTCTTTCGATCTCACAAATGTCATCAAACGTGGACTGTAATGTGACATTCAGGCCTTGGGCTTATTTAGTTAAGATTTTAAAGTTTCCAACAATGTTTATATCTAATTCTTTGAGAAACTTGATATTATATTGATAATTTGGTTAGTGATAATAAAATGTTAATTAAATTTCTTGTACGTAAAAATAAATATAATTATAAATAACAGTGCACGAGGCCGCACCTTAATTACTGTTAACATATTTTTTATCTTATTTTTTAAATACATGTCGTGTCTATAAGAGCTGATGTTTAGATAATACGCAATTAAGGGCTTTCAGAGTCGTTGTTAATTACGGATATCAAATGACATTTGTAGAGATAGCAAAAAAATATACACCTTTTCACACACAAATGTACAACTGCAATAAAACAAGATGATGGATTTTGTTCATATCTCCTTGAATTATATAGTTTATTGTTAGTTTATCTGTACCATTGCCTTGTTATTAACAATATATAAATTGATACTTATTGGGTCGTAAAGGGCTGGGTTTGATTTCTAAGTCGTGCAAATTATTATTATGTTTTGTATTAGGAAATTTTGAATAGCATGTACTCTGGGAATTAACGATATTAACAAAACTTTAATAAGTTTAATTGATATGAATAAAAATACATATACTCGTAAATCTTGTGAGGAGTCTCTGCCCCTAGGAGATATACATGTGGTGATTACACAAATTAGCAAATTAGCAGGTGTTAAAAAAGTATATTTTAATTTTAAGACTTTAAAAACATACATGAAACGGACACAAAGAACACCCAGACTCAGAATAACACACACAAAGTGTCGTCTTAAATCACTAAGCCATCTGTGCAGTCAAATTACTGAACGAACCGACTATTGACGCAGCTCTTTACTAAGCCCTTGATTGGTTACAAGTTCTTTTTATATGATATGCTACAGACTTATCTTAATTTAAGCCATATCGGCCGGTCCTAAGATATCTTTTTAAACTGAATGAACCCTGATCTTGGGCTCGTTTGTTCCGACAACCATTAGGCCCTCAAATAACGTTGTCATCAGTGACTATGTCACAAGGCTTCTTATCAACCAAAATGGATAAGGTTCCTATTTGGAAATAAAATGGAGACGGTTCTTTTGTGTTCTGATTTTGAGTTCTAGGGTAACAACCCTAGAACTAAGTTTTTTTTTATATATTAGAGGGGGCAGACGCGTAGACGGGACACCTGATGGAAAGTGACTATCGCCCGCCCATGAACGTCTGCAACCCAGTAGTCACAAACGCGTTGACGGCCTTTTAGGAAAAAAACTCTTTATTTCATTTTATACTTCACATTTGGTCCCATTTAAATTTGTAGTATAAAATCACACAAATTAAGGAATGAAGAATACAGTTTATTACAATTCATCACGACGATGAAAGTTTATTACTTACTTATAATCAATATTTGGGTCTTGAATATTGAGGTAAGTAAAGAAACTATGTAGAATCATCATCCTAACATCGATGTAGGCAGTAGCCATGCCAATGTGTCTACTAACCCTGATAAAAACAGATATCATAGATACCAATACCAGTATTTCATTTTAAATGAAAAAATAATTATCATCTAAATACATTATCGTATATGTACTTTAATTATCGGATTAAAATTAAAAATCGTTTACTTGTAATTCCATTTACAATCGGAGTTTCGATCAGTTTGCTACCTTGAAACGCTCAAAGTAGCAATCTATGTCATGTTTTCTTAAGTTATATTGTTTGTGCTAATCTTATAAATCTCAATATCTTAATCCCCGGACGGCAGTGATCGATGTTATTACAAATAGTGTTTTATCTAGCTATATACCTAAAGGTAAATCCATTTCGGACTGATAAGTAACTTATCGCAATATGTAGGCGTCACAATCTAGTGCATTGCTGAGTTAATGTATTACGTAAGTTAATATTTACCTTAATAAATCTATGTATTGAACGTAAAAAGTACTTTAATTTCACTTTAGTATTATCACCATCAGCCTAACGCAGTCCACTGCTAAACATAGCCCTCTCCAATAGCCTGCCACTTCGATCGATCCTCGGCTTCTCGCATCCAGTTCCAGTCATCTTGCGCAAATCGTCTCTCAACCTGGCATACGTTAGCATCAATATACTTACTATAAGTTATTCGTTACTAGAAATTATCTCAATCTTTGAAATATTTAACTTCATTAAACAAGAATTCAAATAGTACCAGATTTACTAATGATAAATGTATAAAAAGGCTTACGCGAAGAAAATAATAATCGATTATTTTTAAATATTTAACACGATTACAGCACTAGATGAAAAGATAAACCAGACAGACGTATCATATAAAATAATTTAATTTCAGGACAAAAACAATCTAATCACGAAATCGTTTATTTTAAACAATAATTTGTAACTCGATTTTTGATAAACTGTATCACGAAACATTTCGTTACGAAATTAAAATATTCGGCAATATAGAGTTTATTACGTATGTTAATTTGGTACCAAAATGTGGTACATAATTACGTAATCATCATCAGCGGGTTCGATAACACAGGAATACGAGCGATTAAAGTTTTAAAGAAACACATGTGATCAAAATGAGGTACATTACATTCAGATATACTCACGTCTTTATCCATGAAGGGGTAAGCAGAGGCGTATGGAATGCTCACATTTTGCCGACTATAATTTCAGTCATACTTATGTTAGGAACACCCTTAGTACGTAGGATCGCTAACCACTAGACCCATAGGCCGTCAAAATATTATCCACTGTAAATATTTAATAGCTGTTTATCATCCCACAGGAATACTATATTTTTTTTCCTGATTAAAAGTAGCTTATGTATTAATCCGTGTATTAACCAAATGTTTTCAAAATTGGTCCAGGGGTTTAAGCGCGAAGAAGTAACAAACACACACACAAACTTTCGCCTTTATAATATTACTAGTCTGATTAAAGCCCTTGTCAATATGAAAACTTGTGCAGGCAGGCAAGCAGGCAGGCAGAGATATACTAACCGGAACTGAATTATACTAAAGAAGGGCCTCGTTAAAAGCACTCGTACGTGGATGTATAACGTACGAATTTGGAAGTATTGGAAATACATTTCCCCATACTTCCAAATTCGTACGGTCAGGTCGTTCTTCCAAATTCGTGCGTACGTAATGTCAGAATACTGGAAATAGAGTTCTATCGGTCCTGCCTATCAGTGTCTAGAATAAAGCGTAAGTGTATGGATGTATGCAATTGTTATTTAAGCTCATTATAACGAGTTTCGCTCCTCGAAATACGACATGACAGATGAATCATTCACAAAAGACATTGCCGAAGCAAACCAATTCATTATTTCCTTTATATGGCTATGTTAAAGTACTTCCAGTCGGCCAGATACCGGATACTTGTAATTCATTGATATGCTACTTAATTTTGTCAGTAATAACAGTTTTGTAAATGATAAAATATTAAAATTCAAGACGCAAAGGACATTTATACACACGATAAGATACCCAATGAGCAACGGTGGTTTTATAGGCGAATAACAATTAAAATTCTGATACATTTTTAATGGAAACCAAATAATAGATTTTTCAATTTGGTACCATTAAATATGTCGTTGTGTTAGTACCCGTGGTGTAATAAATGGTGTTACTAACAAACGCAGTTCTCAGAAAGGACCGTCTTTGCCTTTTTTTTTCTCTTCGCATCCTTCGCTTTCGGTCACAAATATCTTTTCGAAAGATAAATAGTGGAAGTCGCATTTATGATGACGTCACTGCTAAATTATTTCTAGACGGATACGAAATGTTTGTAGATAGTCTAGTCTAGTCTAGAATGACTGATTAGTTTCCAATGTAACAAAAACGAGTTAAAAACGGCTTTAAAACGTAATACATTGTAGGTATTATCACATCGTTTGTTTGTTCACACGCAATTAGAACCCACCCGTATCATTAGCATCAGCGTATGAAGCGGGCCTGAGTAAACTGCACCTGTCCCCCTCACACATATAGTATTTGTGTTGCCATTTCACCCACCCTGTTTGATTGAGGATCTCGATTGTCTAGCTGCCGTTTGATTCCGGATTTCTATCAAACGATTGAAAGTTTACTCTGTCTGTTTGTCCACTGGGGCTTGGCGCCAATATATCGCTTAGATGTATTTCATATGATTCTACAAAAACAGATTAAGGACTTAAATTTTAGTGTTCTTTAAGTATGACTAATAAATACCTAAAACATACAATGGAATTTCATACAAATTTTATTTAATCGAGATTGTTTTTATTTCGTACTAGCGTTTGCCGGCGTCTCCGTCTGCGTACATGTCGGTTATCGCGGTGAAAAGTAGCCTATGTTACTCTCTGATGATGTAGCTCTCCATAAAAGAAGTATTTTTTTAAATCGGTTTAGTGGTTTAGGCGTAACAAACAAACAAACTGACTTTCATATTCATAATATAAGTATAAGTATGGATTCGTTTTTAACACGCTTTTATTAGTTTGACCTGTATGTGTGTGTGTATCTTTGTAACGGAATCTTTTAACACAATTTTCACCCATTTCAAAACGAATTAAATTGAAACTTGGCACACTTATCAAGGACCAATGACAATACAATAATTTGATAATTTTTGTCAATTACCCTGATTAGGATCTTCAGGCTTAACGGCTTTTTCCATAGCCAAAAATACGGTAGTCTCTTTTGCTACGTACTAAGAGGCTTGTGCTGAAGCATATGAGACTTACTTAATTGTTACTTTTTAGTCTTAATGAGAAAATAATCATCATTAATAACAAAAAAAAGCAAAAATAAATTATAGTTTAAAAAACTAAAAAAACACGCTTTTGTATTTAGATGAACTAAAAAGCTGAAAATAATTTTCTGTAACTTCAAAAAGAAAAATCAATTAATCGTAAACAAGCGTGGTAATGGTAATGAAAGGTTTGATGAATGTGAAAGAGGCACGAGCTATATGTCTGGATCGTGGGAAATGGCGTTGGGAGAGTATGTATTTTTGATTACAGACGAATAACTAAATTTAAACAAATAATATATGTAGGTACATATAAAGTTACATAACGAGGCAGAAAATAAATATTAAAACACCTACATAAGCCAATGTAATCCAACATTAATGTTGTGTATTAAATATCTTTAGATAAGACATTTTAAGAACAAAACCAATTTGCACCTTATCCCATTACGTTACGGTTTTTAATGCTACTGTTTACAAAAACAAAATGTTATCAGTGATCAAATTTGGACAAAATGAGAATTAAATTCGTCTTTACTAGCTTTTGTAGGATTATTCTTGAAACCCTATTAGTTAAATAAATTGATTGAATCATTCATAGTCAGGGACTTATCATAAGGTGTCAGCTATAAACAATGTTATAAACAATGTTATAAAAATCTCCACTACATTGTAAAAAAAGTTAAGTAATTACATATGTAATTCAAGAAGTAAAAGTGACAAAATAACTAAATACATGTAGAAATAAAGAATTACTATGTAAAAGCGCTGGTGTTCCGTTTATAAGCCCGATTTTTTTTTCCTTATTGTACCACTGTACCTTATTGTATCACTTTTTTAGTATTATACAATATTGCATGTTACAAATATTTGCGTAAACAAACAAATCTCTTATTTGTACAAATGAAAGGCTGATGTTGATGATGTTTCTCTAGTTAGGACTTTGTTTACTCTGGAAGCTGTAGCAGCCAGTCTTTGTCTATCTGTGTATCTAGTATACTATCTGTAGGTGTTAACATAGTACCAGCGCTGCTAACGAAATAGCACAAATGGGTTCACGAACATTAATGAACAGGGATCACCTTTTTTTAATATTGTAAATATATTTTTAAATGTTAACATAATATATTCTCCGTGTTATGACGGATAAAGAATACGGAGTGTCAACACAGATATCCATCTCGTGGGTGTCGTAAGTGCCGACTAAGGCAGCAAACTATGAAAGATCATAGCACTGCAAAGAGAAAGAAAACTTGAAACAAACTATACCAATCTGCTAGGCCAGCATAGTATAGTAGACCATAACCTCCTTTCTAAGCAGAGGGCCTATGTCCAGAAGTGGACTATTAAAGGCTGTTGATGAAGGTATAATATTATTGATAAATTTATCGTGTATGAGTAACTTGATAATGTTATTAAATTATTTATGGGCAATCCCTCAAGTAAACACGAGGCTAGTGGCTATACCATGACTACGTAGACAGAACCGGATATCCTTGTAGTGTTTGTGTTGTTAATCCTAATGACTATAATCTGAGATGCTGCGTGACATGACGTCTAGAGTTACTCTTAAGAGCGGATAGGTCGTCATGTGGCGATAAAGAGGACTGTGTGTTTGTTTGTTATGGATCTGGTGTGGGCCTTAGCTATCTACTCTTATAGAGTTAGGTAGAGTATTTCTAATTTGATGCCCATTACTAATATTAATTAATATTTCAATAAAACATAAAGATAAAGATATTCAGTTTGTTATTTCAAAATACACAAGTTAGTAGATTATCATAATGATCAACATACTGGAATGCATTTTACACCTTAAGATCTAGAACTCATGGTAGTTTTATTAAAAACAATATCGTCAGGTGATGAACAGTATCTGCAGAAGCCAAATATGCATCTGACCTGGTTAATAGTGAGTGAGTACATAACTTCAAGGCTCACTCCTAATAATTTCAATCACTTATATTTATAACATTAATAAAATGGACCAGCATACAAAGATATGCTGGTCACAGTACAAAGATACCTAGAAGTAAAACATTCTCTCATCTCTCTAGTCTCTTAACAGTTTTCGTAAAACTTTTGGAATCGTATCTGTAAAAACAGAATAAAATCTCGTTAACATTTACGTATTCTCAAAAAAAAACCTGAGACAGCTGAGCTGTAGGTAATTTTAAATGCTTCAGTTTTACGATGGCAGTGGATGACTGCCACTCGAAACAATTTCTCATTAGAAAACGTCCAGTCCAAATTCAATAAAGCAAAAGACGATAATTTACAGTTATTATCCTCGGTGACCCCGCAAAACACCCACCAGAAAGCGCCCGTTCCTCGCTGTCAGAAAAAACAATTCAAAAGACACAAAACCTTGTATGGCGAGAAAAAACTTTGTACAAAGCCCTAAAGAAAAAACAACCTTACACCTACTAAATTAGAATTCATACTGTAAGGTAGAATATTGAAATAGTTTTAAACGCACACTCCCAAAAAGGAGCTTTATTTCAGAAGCGAGAAAGCCTAAAGTGAATTATGGAAATTACTTTTTGAAACTTCTTTAAAAAACAAGATTTTAACCTGTTAAAAATTAGGTCCAAAATCGTTTGGCGGTGGAATAGTTTTTTAAAAAAAGGAACGATCTCGTTTGGCGGGCGTACCTGCGCTCGCGCAGACGAGGCCTGTATTTATGGCGCCTGGCTCGTGCACCTCTCAGGAATCAAACCACGTGGTGCGTAGCTTCGGTATTAAAAAGCTTGTTAGGATAACTGTTAGTTTCCCCTCATTACGTTCGGTCAAATTTACGTTGAAGAAAAAATATAATCAGTAATTTTGGGTTAAGTATATGCAGTTTTGTAAGATAACCGCAAGAGTAAATGCATGGTTGAGGTTTGTTCGGTAAAAGTCGTGTTAAGATTATGTTTATCAGTAGTCTGGTTACCATTTTGAAATACTCAACTGTTTGAATGGAGACGTAAGGGACGTTAAAAGTGTGCAAGACATAATTATCACTTTAGATTTTTCTGACTCTCTTACTTAGTCTCTTGAACAATCAATATCTAAGATACGGAACCAATTTGCTACAATGTAGCAGAACGGACCGAATTTTTTGTCGAATTAGCAAAAACGCAGGACAGGAAACTTAAGCACTTTGTTAAATGATTAATTGACTAAAACGACCACGGGGACTTAAGTAAATTATTGCACTAATTGGCTGTTAATAATTCTTTAATGGTCCAGAGAACCTGGACTCGATGATGAGAGCATCGGCTTTAAGATTACGCCCACCAATTTGTGGCATTATTATTATTTGTCCAACTAAATTTGCAAAGTTTGCAAACTAATTTTGGCTCGGCTAATGGTAAGCGGTTATCAGTACTCAGAAACACCCTTCAGTCTATCTCCTCTCTGGCTTTGATGAAATTGATGACGTTTTTCATTGTTTTTTTTTATCAGTAATTACTTCTTTCTTTTCAGTTCCTGTTTAACACGTTCAAATACCAAATTTACACATATTATTCACGGTATTTTTAAAAATTCAAAAAAAGAACTAAATCATTTTACAGAAAAAAAATTGAATTGTGAAATGCACAGCATCTTACGTCTGTGAAATTATTTTACAATATAATGATCATAATTATCATCTTAGCCCTGAGACGCCTCCGGATGAAGATATTCTTTGAGTAAAGTTAGTGAAAGAGTATTCTTTGTTGAATGATTTAAAACAGGCATTAGTTTTTGATTAATATGGATCATTATATCTGAAATATAAAGTTTACGGATTGGGCTATTCATTATTTTCAAACGGTTTGAAAAATGTGTTGTGTATGCTAAAAATAACCGTAATATTACATGATATCGATACTGTAAGAGACTTTTAGTAGTATTATAAACTTTGTAACGATATGTTTACAAGTAGCTATAAATAGATACTATTAAACTTGAGGAGCCATAGGCGTTACTATCCCTGGACTACTGTAACATTTACTTTCAGGATAGAATTTATTATGACAGTGGTTTTAGTAAGTTTTTATACCTGGATAGCTAGATATATGTTATAATAAGGTTAGCAATCACAAGTGGGACATATTTTTCTTGGTGACACGATGGACAATCTCTTCAGGGGACGCAATCGTGGAGATGCAGGAGCCTAAAGTTTGTAGTGTTTCCACTAAAACCACCTCGACGACCGGCTTCGAGCGCTTAATCTAGGGAGGACCCGCACCAAGTAGGCCCCTTGGTGCGGGTCCTCCCTAGATTGGCAACTCCGGCTAGTTCGAAATGTTTCGTTCCCTATTGGAGACAGGCGGCTCGCCACAAAAGCAACCAGCCAAAACCCAATGCGCCAACCTCAAATAACTTGGGCGACGAAATGATAACGATGATGAGTAATTTTTTATACTAAAGACTGGAAACTGACCAATGTCTTTGAAATATTCTTGTAACACAAAACGATCAGCCACAAAAACTTCTTGTAGAAACTTCGCAAAATATTTCTTTGGAATTCTGTCAGCGGTGGTTTATCCTTCACCATTATTTACGAAGATGTATTTGAAATGCTATCTAATGACTATACTTGTCATTTGTTTATTTACGAACAATAGTATTTATTAAACATTCGTCTCAACAGGAGATTTCCCGTGCTTCCTCGACAATAGCGAAATGCCCCGCCACAATGACACCGGATGGTCTCACTCGGTTTTGTTTACCTTTATTTGTATTAAATAATGCACAAAAAATGAGATGGAACGAAAGATAAGGTGGGACCCTGTCGATTTTAATCTAAAGCGTCTGTCTAAAGATGGATCATTTGTGTGTGTGTGCTTTTAAGCATAATTCCTTTTTCCTACTAAATGATTTTCGGTTTTCCAGTATCTTAAGCGGCTTACATGCCTTTTATGTTCTAAATGCCATGGGTTTTCTTAGCAATCTTGTAAATTTCTGATCTCATTTATATTATATTTATTAATTTATTTATTTTACAATTCCTGCATTAGGCAGACTTAATTAGAGGCTAGGATTTTTTTTTAGAAAATATTCTGCAATCCATGACTAAACCATTTTTTGCGATATTCCATCTCTATTTCTATCAACATTCTTTATACTAATAATTGAAATTTAAGTATTTATTTGTAGTCGTAATAGAAGCGTCTTACTAAAAACATCTAAATGTTTACACTGTTTTAATGGTTTATAATCTTACTTTGTAACATATTTTATGGATCGCTAAAGGATTCAATACTTCGTACTGTTCGCTAAACACGTATACCTTTCTGAATCCAAACCGAATTTTATTCACTTTTACAACATTCTCGTTAAAAAATCAAATTCTCATAATAATTTCACGCGCCATCAAAATTGCACTTATCACATACCATCAAAAGCTAAAAAAACCTCATGGATTTTAATCGCAAAGATGCTATCGTTTTCACACGGCTAAACCTCGACGACCAAATATTTTTCCACACATATATACAGGATGGACAGCCGTTAAGATAAGACCCAGATTGTCGCCAAACAAATATCGCACTATCTTAATCCCTTAAGACTTGGGCACCATCAGATAGGGACATCAGAAAAAGTTTTTTTGAGTTGGTAATGTGGACTGGAGACTTTTATTCACTAACAAACAGTTAGAGTAGATACTCGTAGAACTGCATTTTTAACTCTTGTCTGTCTCTTGTAATACCCATTCCTACACCTCCTGGTAAAACAGTTCTCAAAGAAATAGTGACGAATACATTTAAGAATATATCCCAGTATTGCATTTAAAATCTAACGCTCTTGATTCTTCTAAAAATATTTGTGAAACAAAAATACAAAGAAAATAAACTATAAATCATTTATGTTATAAGAAATCTAAAAAACGATATGTTCCAAGACATAAAAAATTGCCACAAAATGTCGGGCTCACAATCTACACATCCTTGATATAAAAAGCAAGTTGAAGCATCGACCCAGCACTCATTACGTTCACAAGTGGCAGTTTCAGTAATTTCACTAACAGCACTCTCAAACACTTGAGGTCTCAGACTGTTACAAACACAAAAAACACTAACCCTTAAAGCAATGGGAAATTAATGTTTGAAACCTTTAGAAAGCATTGCCAGAAGGGTGGATTGAGTTTCTGTGCCTACTGCTAGCAGTATGGGTTTCTACGTTTGTTATAAAACAAATTACGTTGGCAATGAGTCAGCATTCACAAACTTCTTCTTAACAAAGGTAACAAGATTTGCACTTCAGTGTCCTTAAACATATTATTTTGTAGAATGTAAAAATACAAACAAAATTTCTGTTTTAGTACTAACTACTGTCTACAGTCTTGCATTTCAGGATTCATATTCATTATTGGTTTTAAACTCCACAGGATTCTAACCACTTAAGGAATTGTTTTTTTCTCTCCTCAGTGAGCACCCAGGGACTGAGTGAAGTGAGTAATAAACTGATTTTGAAGCTCTCAGGAAAAAAATGAATATTCAAAGTTTATATAACAGACTTATAATTCGTGTCGTTAACTGTAGGTAATTGAGTGAGCTAGACTGCATTTTGAAGAGAGTTGATATTCAAGAATATGTAGTATATAGAACATCCGTAGTACTTAGACTACGGATGTTCTGCATCATTGGACGCAGTATTGAGTTGTGAAGCAGGTTTGAAGGTTGGAATAATAAAGGTTAGGGGAGACACGGTTGGAGCAGGTTGTGATGCACTAGTTAATGTGGAAGATGTTGCACGCACACATAAGCGCTAGTACTTGTACATTTCAACCGCTCACGTCGTCTCCCATTCTGTTAGCTGTCTGGGAGGACCTTAAACTACAGTTGTACGATTATCTATACACATAACACTTTATACAAAGATAATCCAACAACTTACTTTGTGTTTTATATCCTAAAGGTTTAAAGATCCTTGAACTTATATAAATGTAGTTTTTCCCTTTCATACTTTCTCTTTCTTAGTATGAGTAACAAACTCGTGCCCAACAGGCACATAATTGACGGAACTGTTTTCGGAGAACTTCACAATTCCTGTGCCAAACCAGTATAAACGGCATCAATCATCAAGAAGCGTGTGATGAATTCGTTTGCCGGTTGCATCGAAATTACACCAATAAATCGCTTCTGGCGCCACCTATCGGTTAAAACGGTCATATTTATGTGTGTCTGGAATTTATTATACAAACTTATTACATGTGGACTGCGTGATATTTTATAATGGTCTTTATAAAGATTATGAGCAAGCGATATGCTTACATAATTTTTTAAACAATAGGTTTTGGATACTTTTATATGAATTATAATGTAAAATATGGAATACATTAATTTCTTCGAACAAAATGTTGTTTCGTTGTGTATTTCAAGGCAAAGGGAGTTTTGCATTCTATATTGTCATTATCGGTCACTCATGAAGCTCGCGTGTTGTAGTGCGTCTGGTATGTTTGCAGACGCTTGGATACAATGAGAAAGAGAATTGTATCTATGCAAACAAGTCTCTGGTGCAGTAATAATAGTATAGTAAGAATATTGACACAGAATATATATATCCGTGTGGTGACGGATTAAGAATAAGGAATGTCACAACCCCTATTCATCCCGTGGGTATCGTAAGAGCCGACTAAGGGAGCAAACTACGCAGGACGACAGCACAGAGAAGGAAAACTTGAAACAAACCCTATACCAACCCGTTTGGCCAGCGTGGTATAGTAGGCCAAAACCTCCTTTCTAAGGAGAGGCCTATGTCCAGCAGTGGAATGTTATAGGCTGTTGGTGGTGGTGGTGGATATATATATAATGAAATTGACGGACATTAGATAAAAAAAACTGATTTAACATCGATGTAAATTTTAGTTTTTTTTTTTATAATTGTTATACTAATATAATTATTGAGAATTAATTCTTACTACGCCGAGTATTCACTCAATTAATAAATCACAAAAAATTGTGTGATCCACAAATTTTTGTTCTGAGTCTGGGTGTTCTTTGTGTCCGTTTCATGTATGTTTGTAAAGTCCCCAGCAAAACAGGATACATTGCTAATGCGGGTGTAGTCTTTGAAAAAAAAAAAGATATGGATGACAATTTGAAATAAATGAATATTATTATGTATTAAGTCATTGTCTTGAACAAGTATAATTATGTGTAAGTTTGTCACTTATCTAGTGACTTCGAAACCGAGAGATTGATTATTCGGGCACATATTTTTCTTAAGACTTACACACGGGATCAGACAATCCCACACTAGGTAGAGCCCTACTATTATATCAGACTGTTTATAAACATAATTAGAAATTACACACAGACATACTCGTAACAAACGATTGTGTACATGACCCTATTATTGGATAGGAATCGAACCCACGATCTCTGACACAGCGGTCAGAATTACTAACCCTCCACAACAGGCCCAAGTTACGACAACATTCGCTCTCACTAGTAAGTTAAACAACCGGTTAACTTAATACATTTACGTCAGACTTAGTTAAACTTACAAAAATATCTTCATAGTTTACTGACTGTCGATATAACAAATGATATAAATACCTACTGCTTATCGGGATCTAAATATTTCTGATGTCATTGACTCCGGCTTGTATTACTGTGTATCATTACATATAACTTTTTCTGCAGAGTATTTTGATTTAAGATTGTGAAACAATAGATATTACGTAAGTGTTTTATTTCTGAACAAATAAATTATAGTACATTATCATATATGTACATGTATGACAAGTTTTGGAATCAACCAGTCTGGGAACTACTGAACCCTACTTCACAGGAACAGATTTTCATCTTCTCAAGTAACAGGAGCATAATATAGTATCATAGTTACAATTTGTTTATGTTTCAAGACGTTTAGATTATTCTAATAAAAGGGGAGGGCAATGGATCTTTCAACACAGTATTTACTGTTAAGTGTGTTAAGTGCAGGAGTTAGAGAAATTTAGAAATGATTGTAATACACTTTACGTCAATAAATAATTATTATTATTAGATTGAATTGCACCTATCGTGGTGTCGATTTAATAAAAGTTTTGAAAACAATTAGTAGGAACCTGGTACATATATACTGGGTTATACCTACTTCATCTTTCATACGTGCCAAAAAAGGCAGGCTTTTAACTTCTTAGGATTACAAAGTCTTCTGCGGCAAAATTTCTGCTCCTATACTTATGGAAGAAATTAGTAAAAGATGTAATACTTTTAAATATTACAATTATGACGTTTTATAGGTGTTTGTATACTTGTTATTTGAATGGCTGCAATTTAAACAATATTTATAAGCACGATATCTCACGCTTGAACTAAAAGAGTGAAGAGTCATGATTATATCCATCACTTTATGGCTACGTTCTTAAGTCTATGTATAAGCAGTCTTTCGCCTCTACCATTACGCTATTCCCTGCCACTTTACCCAAATCGAAGATTTACCTATCAAGAAGGGACCCGAATACCGCCGCTAATAGCAAAATAGAATTGGTCCTTCTTATAATATCATAATTATAATAAACTTTTACATAATTATATAGCTCCTAAAATAAAAACCTTTATGTTTGGCTTCCTATACAAATAAAAGCATAGCAAACAAAAAATTGGCGCCTTCTCCGAAACAATTATAGAAAAAGCCATACAAGCGTCCCTTGTCCAATTATACTAAAGAAAAGTTGAAAATAAAAGGGAAACCTATAAATTCGTACGAAAACAGTGCGTTGGACGGACAAAACAAACAAATAAAATTTATGTATGTATAAAAAGGGCCTGATGTTCGTTAGGGTGCATGACTGGCAATCGGATAACATCATGGAACGAGGAGCGGGAGCTAAGGAAGATGGATGAGGCATTCCACATATTTTTAAACTGTACGATATTAAAAATTAAAAAAAAACTTACACTTACATATTAATTGTAGTATTTTTGTTAAGATAAGTAGACTTGATTTTACTCACATACAAAATATCCATCAATACTTCAAACAAAAAAAAAACCTGAATTTACGTAACATTTAGACACAGGATATCAGACTTATATTGATGTATAGTTACAGAAATAAAGTTTTAGAACCAGTATTTTAATTTTACATCCGATCTTAGATGCTTCTATCAGAGGTTCACTTTAGTAATCCGACTGACTGACTAAATTATACTGACTGAGCTGACTAGTTTCACTGGGCAGAATCGAATAGAGATATAAATATTTTGCACCATCCACATATTCCTACATCCTAATTCATCCGCGTGGATGGAGCGACTATTATAACATAAGTAAATACATACGAACAAAATGCAAGTCATACTTACAACCTGCTACTTTGATGTCAGAAACCTGTACCATTTCTTGATCAATCAATGAAGTTTCAATTTAAGGACATCAGATTTACATAATAAATTCTGGAGCTGCATACAGTGTAATCGATCCAGTTCAAACGACCATTTGCAGCAAATAGTCATTTAAATTGGAGTAGACTGACGGGATAGTCTCGTTTACCTTCTATATCATTGGAAACAAGCACTTATGAATAGTTTAATAGAAAAATCCGAATCTTATGATTCTTTTACTAGTTGCCGTTGTTATGGTCTATGTTAATAAAATCTGCAACTTACAAGCCCAGCAAGGACATTTCATCATGGTTTTTTCTCAACTACTCTTTACTGAAACATTCCAATTTCAAATAATTGCCAGATTTCATGTTAATTTTCTACCTTGTTAGAATTTTGACTCATCCACATTCAAGCAAACAATTTTCGTTCAAAGCCATTTTAACTATATTTGTCTACCGATATTATTCCAGTCCACACCAAGTACACCGGAAATAACGCCCAAAGACCCTGTCATACGGCCTATTACAGGTAGCCCTTGGACCCTCAAACAGTGGAAATTCCTCCACAATATACAGTCAACACATTTGTTTACTGACGCTACCGGTGTTGGCCACACGCATGTTTGCGCCGTCACCGGTCCGTGTGAGCAAATATTCTTTTCTTCGGGATTTTTGGGGTACAGTCAGCAAAAGCTACCAAAAAATATTTTACAGCAACGATTTCTTACAGCTATTTAAGGTCATCGTTTACATATTTTGATAACATGGCACGTATCAGCAGAGCATAAAAATTGTGAAAAATGTTTTTTTTTTATTTCTATCTGCAAATTAAATCGTTGTAAAAAAAATGTACCACCTGTCTATCTATTTTTAAATATCGTTGATTGCAACATTTGATTACACAAGAAAAATAAATGTTACAATTATTTAAAAACACCGTATTTATTAAGACAATCCTACTAAAGTAACAATTTATGACATCATCAGATTTAATAATATTGTCGAAGTGATTTGGAATTATCAATTTACCAATTTTAGATGTTATAAGAGAAATATCTATCTATAATACATAAAGTAAATACATCAACACATTATCACTCGTAAGAACATCACATTATCTGTTTGACAAACCTGATTGAGATGACAGATAAACACATGTCACACAAAAATCCATATTAATCTTATCGCATTTCAAAAATCCACTCACACGTGTATGTTTAATATATTTATTTACGGCGTTTTATTTATTTCGCTTTACACTATTACCTCAACCATAATTCGGAAACTTAAAGATGGGCAAAAGATATAATATAGGCAAGAATATGAACATGAAAGTTGTCTCTAGAAATAAATCAGCCCCGAAGAAACTACTATCACAAAACCTAAAAAACCTTTGTGTAATTTTGAATCTATGAAATATTATTTAATTGCTAATATTGCTGACGGTACCTGCGCTTGCGCAGCAGGCGCGCACTTCGTACGTCGCCCATGGCTTTTATTTTCAATGTTAGACCAGTTAGTTACACAGGCGTCCTTGTTATTAGTATTAATTAGATTTCGAACTGCCAGATTTGGGTTTAGATTGTGGTAAATTATTAGTTACATTACGTTTGATTAGTTTTGAATACATACGTTTATGCTATAAATTTACTTTAAACGTATTAAATTGCACAACTCTTGTAATTGTAACTCTTAATGAGTAGTTTATGTTTTGTGTTTAGTACTGCCAGGCTGTTTGACAGGGTATTTATTTCATCGGCAGAGTTTACTTGGTACATAGGATTGCTAGGGTATACCGGAATTTCTCGCCATAGACTCACATCAGCGGAACAGGTTGTGGTATTAGCCGGTTCGATTCCGACATACCACTTCACCGTGAACCCTGGAGAGGCGATGTACCGTGGGCTATGGGGGTTTCCACACATGATCATCATCGGCCTGCGATAGGCCGATGATGATCATCCACTGCTGGGCATACGCTTCTCCCATTGCACTTTTCCAAACGATGAAAAAAAAACATTAAACAGTACACTGAAGTTCACGTGGCACGTATTTGTTCTAGCCTGTACGCTTACAGTGCACGTCACGCAGAGCGGTATCTTGTTCCCTACAGAATGAACCTGTGACTGTCAGCCGCAGTTACCCCGGCCTTATTGCGGTACCTTGTAAGTTAAAAATAAAAACTCACTAATATTACGCAGTCCACTTATTCGTAAACAATATAAGTATTTTAATATTTGAAATTGTATGCACACGTAAAACGTGAAATTAAAAATAAATTAAATTTTAACCACAGTCAACATACCAACTATTGACCACAAACTCATTTTTTCTTCACCGAGAAAATCTTTTTTAACACTGTCCATGCTGTGGTTACAGACCCATTTTGGGACAGTTTTATACTCAGAGACAACTCGAAATCGCTTTTGAAAAGTATTACTCTTCTTCGAACGAGCTATAGGAAACCTAAGGGTGTATGTATACTGTCATAAGTGAGTACTTATAACGGTGGTATAAGGTAATGTATTACTTTATACTTAATAAATATGCTAACATATTATATTTTAACGATTGTCACGGCATCTTTATAATTTAAGATCGACAGTAGCTCTGAATACTCTGAAACCAGGCATGGGCAGGATGGGTCTAGCAACTTGACGTGAAAACTTTTAACTGTCGTTTATATCCATTTCGGCCTACATTTAATAAGGTTAACCACAACTTATAAAACGTTTTTTATCTATACTAATATTATAAAGCTGAAGAGTTTGTTTGTTTATTTGTTTGTTTGTTTGTTTGAACGCGCTAATCTCAGGAACTACTGGTCCGATTTGAAAAATTCTTTCAGTGTTAGATAGCCCATTTATCGAGGAAGGCTATAGGCTATATATCATCACGCTAAGACCAATAGGAGCGGAGCACCACTGAAGAATGTTTCAAAAACGGAGAAAATTTATTACTATTGAGAGACGCAGACGAAGTTGCGCGGGTCAGCTATAATGAATATATTTATAGCATGTAGCAATTTTGGTGGTCTATCGAGTTACAATAGTAGTCCCTAGCCGTGGGTGGTCTGACGCGAATCTACTTGGAAGCGATAACTAACCGATAGAAACGTTTGACACAATAGAGGCTAAGTAATGAAAAAACACCTAAACTGGACGTAAAATATGAGGGTATTTCGATATATGTCATATAGAAGATCGTAAAGTACTTTATGCTTTTGGTGGACATGGGGACAGAATTTCTTAGAATCGAACTCCAAAACAAGTGAAGCCGAGAATCGATTTATAAAAGAGACGATTGAAATGACTAAGAAAAGTGATGATGTGAAATACGATTTAAGAATAATAAGAAAACTAGAGTCTTAATAGACGCGAACCTTAAATTTAATCTTTGTTTGTGCTATTTTTTTAAGTTTTTCCTTTAAATTAAGGTACTAAACATTGTATCTATGATTGTATAGAGAAAAATAATCTTTCGATGGTTGATTCTACTACATTTATACAAATAAATAAAATTTAAGTGTCTGTTTGTAATGTCAAAATTATAGGTTTTTTTTTATACTCACACCGTTATTTACACGATACCTAGCCACCATTTTAATTACACCAGTTTAATTTTTTTTATCCGTCTGCTTGTTCCGGGCAATCTTCAAATTCGCTTGACCGATTTTGATAATATTTTACTACCGGGTAGCTGTCTATACAAAGTTGTGACATCATTCTCGATTTACCAACCCTATTTATCCATTTATGACATACATTTTGAACATCCAAGGCCTAAGTCTTTTTTTAACTGGGACTCTGGGACCAGATTTGTTTAGATTGGGTGATTCAAGAGACTTGTGCATTCAAACATACTTGATAGATAGGTAACAAAATTAAGAAAAAATATTTAGAAAATTCTTATCCGTTTTCAATAAGAATAGAATAAATTTAACCGCCCCAATCAACAAATTTGAAATAGCAATTACGCGATTTAAACTTTTTAATAATGATGTCATCACCGAACTTAGAAAAAATATCAATATACAAATCACCCCCAATAATTGTTACCCTCACAATGCACACGCCCCAACTATTAGTGGAGTATTATCCGCAACTTTCAACACTAATCGCTCATTAGCGGGTTCCGGCCACGCTCCTAATGGGGTCCATTTAAACCCCATGCCACAATTTTTCCCATCACTTACTTACGATACTTTTACTACTTAGTCGTTTCCTCTAAGTGTAAGTAAGCACATCGATAATTGTAATGATTGGGAATTTAATTTATTCTTTACATTCGTTTAAATGATTTTAAAAAATGACAGTGGAACACTAAATTCTCCGCTTCTTTTTCTTTTTTTTTTTAAAGTCTTCTTAAACCACTGAAAGGATTTAGATATGGCTTTAATATCAGAATAATAGAAAGGAATATACATATATGTCTAATGAAACGTAATTGTTTTGATTTAAGTAGAAAAATATTTATACTAAATTAAGAGGTGTTTATTATTTTAAATCGATTTTGAAATAGGAGGCAGAAAAGAGGAGGAACCATGCACGTTATATTGTTTTAAAACGATTTGTACAGTTTTTTAAATTAAAACAATAAAGTCAGTTCAATTTCTTACAAAACCACTAAACGTAATGGCATAAAATTCACCCGAAACAATTAAAAATCGAACTTGCGTTCCATTTTCAAATTCCTCACAACGATTGGCTGAACAGTGATTCTCGGGGTTGTAATGGGTTATATTATATGGAACGAGCTTTTTTACAACTAAACCGATGGTACGTCAGAACTGGTTTCGAATCCTTTTACGTCCGTTTCATTTTTATTGTGCTTAGTTCGGATTTTATTTCATATTACTTATTATATTACGACACGTTTTTTTATTTTATTCGAAAAGAGTTTCTTACGTTTTTAACCCAAGCTTGTTTAAAAAAGAAGAACTTAATGGTACTTACTTCGGCAACGACTGAACTTAACACAGTCAAAGGAACAAAAACTAAGGTTACAGGTTTTTAAATTACTCATATGTACTCATATGTAGTTCGTTCCTGTGCAAAGTTCTAGAAACAATAAGTCATAAAATAATTTTCACAGCGAAAGAGGTCGTAATGAGTTCCCCAATACACAGCCTCTCGACCTAATGGAGCTGACTGAGGTCGAGTAGAAAGAAAAAATATATATTTAAAAGCTATGGCAGTCCGCTGTAAAATTAAAAAGACAAATTATTGGACGTCTTCGTGGAAGGCAGCCTTTGTTATCTCACAAGTGTTTTTCAAGAGTTCTGTTTATCTTCCACCCCGCTCGCTCTCACAAAAACCACATCAATTCATCTCTGTCCGTCAGTTTAGTACGAAGGGCGTTTTAACAGGGCGTAACAGACGCTTCTACCGTTACGTAATTCTGACACTTTCAGCTTTCATAACAAGGTCCTTTATTGTATAAATACAATTCGGTGTACAGTTTATCGAGACGAATCCTTTAAGGGCGTAACTGTTACTCCACGTATAGCGTGATATCGATTTATGGTGCACGGAATAAGCGCTCATTTGGCATAATTGGCGCCTGGTCGATACCTTGTTTCTTTCGACACGGTTATTTTTTATGTGCCCTGAATGTCCATCGTCTAAACGAGTATGGGTCAAGTTCCGTTGTGGGTAAGGTTTCTTTCCACTTAAAATCATAAGCTTGATTTTAGGAGCATTAGCATAATGATGATCGTTCGTGTTTGATGGAGCAGGTGTTGTGTATATCAGTTTATTCTCAGTTTTTATTATAAAAATCTCGTTTATGTTGTAAAAAACCAATCGTATCGCGTAAGTTTATAAAACGACGCACGGGGCTCTCAATAAAGTTTGTTAATTAATGTTGAATTCCAATTCATTTTTTTTAAGTTCTATTGTTTTGTCCACTGGTTTCGTTTATATTGGCTAGCTTTTATATCGAACTCTCAACTTATACTCATTTAACTGAGTGCAAAATATGTACAGATTAAGTTTTGATTAATATAACACATAATTTAATAAGCAATATCAGTTGATCATGGATGACAACATTGTGCGTAAAAGTGTATGTATATCAATCTGGCGAACATAGATAAATAGCTGCGATGAATCGTCGTTGTCGAAACTCCAATTAACTGTTAGAGTAGCATACTGCAGTACAAACAATCATTTCGACCTCTGATTTCAAGTGAAATATTAAATTTGATTAGAGAGGTCGATTGGCACATAGATTATTTAGTTTTTTTTTTTAAACAACGCAGAACGTATCTTCCAGCTGAGTTCAGTGTTTAGTGGATCATTGGGAACCTAAGCTTTTTCGACAGAATATAATGCTTTTTTTTACATATTATAAAATGAAGTCGCTTGTTTTTTCTTGTACCTACGCTTAGATATTTCGGTTTTCACCAATTAAATTGACCGAGTCATTCAAGATGCGGGCTTATATGTATTATACAATATCATCGAATATCAAAGATTTGTAATGTGAAGTCGTAAAAAGCATGTTTTGTGCACTTACATTGCATACACTGGCTAAACCTTACGAGATATTTCCAAATAATGTACTATGAAATATTGTATATCTTAAAAAGACCTACAAAAAAAGTCCGCGATTGTATATGTATATCTCCTATGGATAACCCACAGTAATCATTTTTATCTTTACTTTTTACCTTTACTTTTTATTTTTTTAAATGGGTAACTTACGAAGCTATTTTGAACAATATAGTATTATTCGTTTTTCAAAAAAATACGTTAGATGCGTTGTGCATTTAGATCAAAATTGCCTTTTGCAACATATCTTTAACATAAATATCTTAGGAGATCAGAGATTTAAAAAAGCAGAGGCAAAGCGGTCGTCGTCACCGCGTCGGGCCGTACGTCCTTCCCGGGTGGCAGACGCCAGCAGAAGCGGAGCGGACGTATAAGGATGTAATGTAATAGTCTTCTCATGATAATAGTTTAATTTATTTCTCAACACTGACACCACATTAGTGATATGAGTAGTATTTACATTGCACTAGTGCGAAGCCGGGGTGGGTCGTTAGTTTTAAAATAAACAAGAATAATTTCAAAGTATTTATGTATCTTGTAATGTCACTCTAAATAGTCAACGGTAAAGTGTTACAATTATATGTTACACAAACACTAGGATCTTTGTAAAGCGAAATGTGCACTTTGCGGGACATTTGCATAATAAATTAATTCAATTTCAATTTATGCACAAC
Source organism: Arctia plantaginis (assembly GCA_902825455.1). Classification (NCBI taxonomy): domain Eukaryota; kingdom Metazoa; phylum Arthropoda; class Insecta; order Lepidoptera; family Erebidae; genus Arctia; species Arctia plantaginis. The sequence goes on along the minus strand of CADEBD010000292.1, from coordinate 4,819,666 downwards.
AGAATGGGCCAGCTGGTAATGGCGTGTGATTGTCAATGGCTATTAAATGCTAAGTGCGTCAGTCGACGTATGCGTCAGTATTGTAAAAAATTGATTTGATAACACTGATGTGCAGTTAAAGTTTGCACAAGTTATATTTTTGTTTCTAATAAGCAAATATTACCAAAATCTTATACATAGAAGTTGGTATACGCAAAAGGTTTTATAACAACAAAATCTTTAGTCATAAAAAAACATCATAAAAAGGTATGTTCCTAAATACTTCTCTAATAGCTTCAACTCAAACAAACTTGTTTATTGTTACGTCAAGTTAAATATCCTAGAGATAAAAAATATGTTTCTAAAGAATCCCTTGTTTCGTATATTGAATGAGATCAATAGGTGACATTTTTAAAGAGCCCTTGTGTAAAATAACGAATCGTTTGATACACCGAAGCTGCTTCCATATTTAATTATCTTATTGGACGAGTAATAAATTTTAATTACCGGTTATAGATACTTAGAACCATGTACCTAATGATACCTTTTCCCACCCATCTTGATCAAGGATTTTTTGCAAGGATTTCTCTACCTTCACCAACAATAAACCACTACTATTTCGTAGTATAATTGTAGTCTAACACTTTTTTATCGTAGACAAGAGAACAGACCAGTAGAAGTTCCCAAGGTTAATAACATTTGACGAGAGTGGCTAGAGATTTTTATTATTATAATTTTTTTAAAGACAGCTCCTGCACTAGGAATACATCCTGTGTCGCAGGGGAATATACAAACATTCATGAAACGGACACAAAGAACACCCAGACTCAGAACAACAATTCGTGGATCACACAAAGTGTGGTCCCATGCCCATGACCATGTTCCAACACTCAGCAGTACGAAGCGGCGAGGTGACCGCTTAAACGCTATTCGTGCAGAAAGTGATCCTGGCTGCTGACCCAGAGGTGTAATTTGGATTTACAACCAGAACTGTGTGATAAACACGAAAATTTATACGTGGTTAGTAACATATAAGTAAGTTTATCAGCAAGCTGGTTACAGTACAACAGGCTCTGCCTAGTTTAGGATCGAACGGCCGTTTGAGAGGTGTAATCAAAGTTTTTTATATCCGTTCCTTATTGAGATCATTGATCGATGGGCTCATTCGGTGTCTGATTATGTTTATCGAACTGAATGGTGACCAGGGGAAAAATCACAAACTTACTTTCCAGTTAAATTATAATTATTAGTTAGTGTCGTATTCTAGGTGTGTTCTCAAATTACCTGTAACAGAAAAAGAACAACTATTATACAAAACAATATAGCTAAATGAATATTGACATCGTAAGAACATAACCGGTGAGCCGACATCCAGACACTTCTTGTAGCTAGAATCTTAGTTTCGCTCCGCCGTTCAAAGAACTCGCTCCCTACTTGGGCGTATTTTACTTTCAATAGGTCACAATATGCGTACTTTGATTTCATCAAACGAGTTTGTAAAATATACTTAAACTCAGTAATATCATCATCATCATCAGCCTATCGCAGTCCACTGCTGGACATAGGCCTCTCCCATTGCATAGAGGAAAGCCACTCGTAGAAAAGCTTTTTAGCCTTCAAGACCTTAATGCTGGCATAGCTTGACTCTTCATTTTTTTTATCACGTTCTATATTCGATTTTTAAAAATATATTTTGACAAATAACTATTTTTCGTGTAGTTTCTTGTTAATAAGTCACATCACTAATACTATTTGTAGATGAAATATAGTTATATGTAACTAAACCTACTTCACTTCTTTTTAATTGTGACTCTCAAACAGTCAAACATTGTACCCTCCTCAAAAATCCGTTAAAAATGGCCCTTAAAACAACTAAAAGAATCCCCCTCCTTACCAAGACGTAATACTAATAACAGAAATAAATGATCCAGCATACGTTGATCTGTCTTGAAACAAACAAAAAACTCCTGAATCAACTACTATTGTTTGTGCAGCGGGGGAGTGTGCAGCTCAAGTGTCTTGGTCGCGTGATCCCGCGGAATGATATTGTAGAAACAAACAAAAGAAGAGAGATAACATTTGTTCGTCCATGAGCCATGAGTCAACGGGACGGGTTCACAGCGAAGGAAATGATTTAACATGTAACAAATTGTTTACTACTCACCACAGATTCAATAGAAGAGCTGTAGCTTTAAAAGTTCTTAATAAACATTGAATATTTTAAAATCGCCCAATTTCAGAGACAAGTTAAATTATCAATTTTAGTAATTATTCTGAATTTAGATTACTAAGATGTTAACGTCATACACCAAACTCGCGATAGTGCCACCACTATTACTCCAAGATGTAGCATCAGCTAAAAATGTTTAAATCATCGTCTCCTATAGCGGTATTTAATTTAACGTAATTAGGAAACTTTTCATGTGTTCTTTCTGCTAAAAAACATTTAAGTTAAATTACCTTTAAAAGTTTCGTAATTAGTTATGAAACTTAATTCGGCTAAGTAAAACAAAAAACAAAGACAAAGATAAAAATATCGCTGTGACTGCCGACACCCGAAACGTGTAAACTTGAAGATTAGTCCGGGAGCTAATATTTGAAGAATTTCTTCAAGAAGTGGTCCCGCTAAGCTGTGCTCGTAAAACTTTAGATAAAACTCATGTTTTGTCACGTCAAACGACCTATATAGCTTTTGTTTTAATGTTTTAGAATTACACAACGAATGACAACATTCAACCGACTTTAAAAAGAAAAAAAACATAGTTGAAAGTAGCAGAAAACTTTGATCTAGAAGAAGATTAATTAAGGGGATTGATGCTCAAATTGGAAGACAGTGTTGATTGGGAGGGACTGGGATAAAAAAGGGACACCACCTACCATGATGCAAGTCGTGAGTTTGTACAAAAACATAACTGCTGAAAAATGGAAATTTAGCTTGTGACAAGCGGAAAATTTAGCACCTAAGCTACTGGGTATGTTGTACAACCAATATTTGCCATCTAAGTAAATATTAGCAAATCGTTGAACCTACATTCCGTCATCATCATCATCATTAGGAGGTTTTGGCCGATTATACCACGCTGGCCAGACGGGTTGATATAGGGTTTGTTTCAAGTTTTCCTTCTCTTTGCAGTGCTGTTGTTCTGCGTAGTTCCCTCCCTTAATGATTCTTTGCTCTCAATTCTGTGCTATTGGGTAATTTTGACACGGCGATATGCAATACAATATTATAATGAGTCAAGCGAGTGTGCGACATAATCCACCCAAACTGATTCAATATTACGAGTACTATAGCTAAATATCCACCACGCTTACAGCATTCTGAATCGAATCATAGAGTTATCGATAATCTATGTATTGAATATCAAATCGATACGCAATTGTAAACTTGTGTATCCTTGAATACTAAAATAGAGAAAGTCTGTACCTTACTTCCGTCCATCATAGTCAAATCAAGATATGATTTATATTGCATTTAGATAATACGATGAATGACGAATGGGCTTTTGACCAAAATACATTAATAATACACAATTTTTGATATTTGACCTTACATCTTCAATTTCAGTGAGATGTATCTTAGTAAATAAAATGGTTAAGATGAAAAGGGCTTATAATTTTTTATCCTCAAACAATCGATGAGAAAAACAGACTTTTTAAAAAAAACAAAAACGGTTTTAAGTTTGGAAAGTTCAGCTAAACCGTAAAAAATATTATTTTACGATTATATTATTCACGAAAGGATTCACAGACTTCCACACTTTTGTTTCTACGAATAGGGAGGTCTAACTGATAGCTGAACTCCTCTAAGTCCTAGCCAAGGTTTCTATATCATATTACTTTATGTTAACTTTACTACCGTTACGTTAAGCTTACTTAGTGTTAACTAGACCCTGAGCTGTCTATTAACACCTATAATAACTATGGTATATATTTATTTACATCGCCCAAGCATGGGAACATCACGTTTAAAATACTTAATAACTTTTACTACATTTCGTGTATACGGTAGTTACCATAATCAAGATTTATCTTAATTGAATTTATTATATCTTGTAAACCTACATGAATAAACCATGAGGCGTCCATTGTCTACGACTAGGTGAATTTACTAAAAGAACTGTCAAATAAATTTCAAATGGTAGAAAACATAGTAATTAAACGGATTTAGTTTTCATTGTAAAATAAACTCCGCGGTAATTGGGGAAGCATTTAAAAATCCCTACGGCGCGTTCGTCAACGACTGGTGCGCAAGCGCATGGCTACGGTAATTAAACATCCGAAAATAACTATAGTACGCATAATTGAGTAGCTCAAGCGATTTATGTGAACGTAAAACGGGGATGGCGAACCTATGGCACACAGTAAAAAATAAAATATATAAAAATATTACTCATCTTGTCCGCAGCTGATTTCGAAATTATCATACATATAGATGGTATGAGATGCCCAAAGAGTGACATATATGTACAGTTTATTCCAATCACGATCAGAGATAACACTATAGATACAGAGTGTTAGTAAGCTTAATAGAAGCAAAGTATGACCTGAATGTGACAAAAGTTGTGTCTATCAGCAAGTGGAATTAAGACTACTACATCTATGATCCGTACTAAATCCAGGTACATAGAACCCACACAAACAACAATAGCCAGAAGGTTCATACCTCCGGTGTAAACCAACACCGAGTAATGGTCCTGCAAATGGATCTGTTATTAGATAACGCTGGCCCCATATTAGGCGACGTTACAAGTTCTTGGAATGACAAATGAATGCAAAAGAAATATAAACTTATCCCTTTCGTCTGAAAATCGTAGGAACGAACATTTTTTTTAACCGACTTCAAAAAGGAGGTTATCATTTCGACTGTTTATATTTTTTTTTTGCGAGAAGCCAAAAATCGATCAGTGGCGTGCAATGGAAGAGGCCTATGTCCAGCAGTGAACTGCGATAGGCTGATTGATGGATGTTTTTTTTTTTATGATAGAAGGGGCAGACGAGCATACGGGTGACCTGATGGAAGGGACCATCGCCGACCATGAACGTCTGCAACTCAGGAGTCACAAACGCAAAAGAAGGTTATTCCGAAATGGTCCCATTTAAATTTTATGTATGTAGATCTGATGATGAGTTTCGGAGACAGACAACGGAACTCTTCAAAAAATGACAGCAAATCAACAATGATTGCTGATGGGTTTTTAGTGCTCTTTGTTAGTATTTTTGAAGTCGGTTTTACTTCTTTTAAAAAGGATTTTCTTGTTACAAGTATATATGTGGTTCGGTGAACATTAGTTTGACTCCGCTCCAAATGGAGATTCTTACCAGAGGGTTCAAAAGACAATTAGTCTGGGCGTTCTATAGCACACATGGTTTGGACCGGTGGCCGGTGGTTCGTAAAAGTCGACTTAAAGTTACCTAGGAAAAACCCACTCGGAAAATGCCAATGGCGATCGTAGACGAACTCTTGCATCTGTGACTTTCACATTACCAATTTTTTTGGGGTTGATTGATAATAACAGAAGTTTAAGTATAACAGTAGAAGATATTACAAGAGTTGTCTACAAAATGTAATTTCCTTTCATTAAATATACAATATATTAAATATATATAACTAATTTAATTAATTTATTGCTGTTATGTGTTTTAAGTAAATTCAAATTTATTTGATAAAGTAAAGTAACTAGAGAATAAAAAACCAAATACATCGCAACCCAGCTTTAAACAGATGGGTTTTTTAAGTACATATTTTTTACCTACATTATAACAAATAACTGCCTGTAAAAAATTATTAAGTAGAGTTTGTTATCATTTAAATTTCTCCGGCTCTGACCTCTGTATGTAAGAGAGAGAAATGCGCACTGCTTCGTATTGTTAACAAGGATGAAATGGGGCTTGTGTCTATTATGTCAAGGAAAAACAAGTAAAACTAAAAAGTTTATTTAACGAATTTAGGCAAAGCTAGCTAAAGCTATTATGTATTTTTTTTAATAAGTTTTCATCTTCCGATTGTTATCTTTCGTGTTAGTTGTGTACAGACACATGCTACATAATATGGTATGTCGTCTATGAACAGATACGAGGAACCATTAAAGGATCCGCAACATTTTATCACTACATTTCTCTTTATTTCAAAGTCGGCAGTCGTTTTAAAACCAAATTCGGTGTAATATGACTGTGAAAGCCTACCATTTAAGGTACGGTACTGTAATTAGCTCAAATTATACCTTATCTATGACTAAATCTGGTTTTTTAAGTAGTCTACAAGGTTCTCAGGTTGTTAGGTTGAATCATAAGGTTATTCACTCTATGAAGTTTAATCATGTCTGTAAACTAGCCAAAGCTGACAGATAGATTAAAAATGAATGCAAACATCCGTGGTTAATAAAAGTAAATTCATTTTATTTAGTTGAATAAAACGCACGTCATTTTATGTAAAACCACGTATCGTTAAAGTTTATATTGATTGTAAAAAACTACAAATAAAACTAGATTAACAGTCAAATTTATTTGTGTTGTTGTATTTTTCGAGAATTAAGACGAGAACTTCATTATCTGGTAAGAAATCGATTTAATGTCTTAATCGATGCCAGTGTTGGTAGCAAATTTGTTTTTTCAGTAGGTTTATTGTCTATGGGCGTGTTCTAAAACGATGTACCATGAAATCTTAAAAAAAGGTGCCAACTATTTAATAGATTATTTTTCTGGTATGTTTAGCTCTTCGTTTTACTTTATAGACGTAATAGGCCGAGGTTATGAAGACTAATATTATTCTACCTAAATTTATATATAGTACTGTTTAATATCAACCCAAAACTATGCTAATATACTTCCTAACAAGTTACAAGTTTTAAACTGTATGTGGTACATACTACCGCCGCTCAACCAGACTCAATAAATTCGGTATTTTCAAAACAATTCACATATACTAGTTACTATTTTTAAAGAACAATGTCGGATGTTCATTAGACAATATAAAACAACTTTTAGAGAACAATAAAACCGTTTTTACGCCTTACTAAAACAATGTACCGAACTTTATGACTAACGTTGAACAAAGAACGGTTAAAAATAACTAAATAACGATTATAGACAACAGTTAACTGTGAAAACACTATGATTCTAGTTTAGACTAGGGTTGGCAACCACTGCCTATCACAGTTTTTAATTAAACTAGAACTGACTGAATGATTGCAGAATGGACTTTACAATTTTCTCCACCCTTGTTGAAGTTATAAATACATATTTTTATAATAGGTTTAAGTATTAAAATGTAAAAATAAATAACATTATATTATCAGTGGCTGGTACAACATAAGAATTTTATTTCCATATTCCGTCAACGTTTTCGTAACACTTCGATGGCAACCCTATTGTAAGCGAATGTTGTTTAATCGTTATTATTTTTGTAGTAACGATACATAAAGTAGGATCAAAGGAGATTTGCCTTTGTTTGCGGGTATTGTAGTCAGAGCGACTAAGCCTGAGGTCGTTAGGAGCCGAAGGAACGGCACTCCTACGCAGCTTCAACGTACGCACACAGTATTTTCACATAATTTTCGTTATATGTCGTATACTATTATAAATCATCTTATTTATAACGTAAGCAGTATAAAATAGGCATGTTTACTAAAAGTTTTTTTTATGAAATTCATTTAAAATCGTCCAGTCATTTTATTTTATCTGAATCCATGAATTATTCGTCAAAGTATTCTTGTTTTATAGCTGTAGCCAGTCAGATAATCATGTACTGATTTGAATCAGATTGTATGATTATCAAACTTAGATAATTCTTCGGCCAAACGCAGACACACTGTCTACGAGGTGGTTTTATTGCTAAATAAATTTGTACACATAGGTATATGTACCTAAACATATAGGTATATGTTTATGGTGAGATCGACGGATATACAGCACAGAAAAGCAGCATGAGAAATTCAAAATACACCGTGTACGTCTAACATTGATATACAAAAAACCCAAGATACACAGTCTCGAACTAAAGTAACACTTGAATCTGTCTCCAATCACACATGAGTAGTTATAGTTATGTTATAAACATATTTTTTTGCAAATTCAATCTTACGCACATGATATAAAGCTCTTTTTACAAAGCAGTGTACAAAAAGCAATAAAATTTTACGACCGAAGTCTGCTGGTAGGACAAGGCATGGAATGGAGACTTCATTATGTTTATACTTTTTATTTTTATACTACGTTCACTTAATATTTTAATAATTTATAAAAATATGTTCTCAACTTATAATTATACTTTTATTTCAGTGTATATATATTTTTGAGTGGAACATGTATTTATCAATAAAACAAATGTTAACCATTAAAAATATTTATTTGTATATTTAGTTGAAAAGGTTATATTGTAGAAACTAAGTACCTAGATATTTAGTTTATGATGATTGCGTGTTGGTGGTGAAAGCTTTTTGAATTTTGGTATCATGCATCAAATTTAAGTTGATGGTGATGAGTGATGCTTCTTATATTTAAAATGACATAAATACATATTTTTATAAGAAATAAAATTAAAGTGTCTGTTCTTAATATCAGAATTACAGTTTTTATGATTACATATATGAATATTTTTACAATGTTTATTCAACGATACATTACCAAAATTACAATTTTCGAGGTGTATCCAAAATTGAGCCTATACTTAGAGAAGTAGTAGGATATTTGAATTCCTTTTTGTTATCTAAAACGAACATAGTAGGACCAACTTCAGTATCATCGCCATTGTCCGGTTCAATCTGTAAGCAACATTAAAGTGATAAGTAACTATAAGAATACCAAGTAACATTTTATTGTAAAACGGAAATAAAGTTCCGTTCGTTCTTCACCGTAGTTACTTACAATCTTAAGGACTTGAAAAGATATGATTATTAAAAATAATTATTCGAATCAAGAGGTACCTAATAACGATACTAATTCGACAAACTATTTTCTGGGTAACCATAGTTACTTACCGCTACACGAGGAACAGCCGTTTTAAGAACACGTTTTATGCCTTTTGCAGTGACATACATATCTTCGTCCAAAAAATGTTCTGAACAAACTACACTTGATCTATTTGGCTTAAAAAAATCTTCACACCTTTGCTGACTGACGATTGATTTCTACCCTTCACATCGTGGGTCACGAGGAAAACTAAAATATTAAAATTAGAAATCATATAGGAGGTATATAGTACGTACATACCTACAAAAATCAGAAGTCCTAAGTAATCGAAATATACAGAAAATTAAAAAAAAAATAGTCAACATGACTGCCTCTTCAACTTTTGAAAGTCGATTCGAAACTATGTTATATTGTATGATATATAAACATTAGTTACAAATTACACTCAAATAAAGTCAAAACGTGAACAAACTTATTATTCTTATTAATAAAAAAAAATAGTTCAATTTTAAAAAATCGACTCCATTGAAAACGAACAGGGTCATTTGTATTAAGCGACTAATTTAAAGGACGTTGTAATGCGTTGTTCTTACACTGATACGAACCTATTGAAATGTGCTGTACTATATTGGACCGTTAAGTGAAGATTTTAGATAAAATAAATCAAAATCACATAATACTTCCTATATTTAGTCATGAAAATCAGAAAAGAAAATCAATAAACTATTTTACTTACCGAAAATAAGATATTCCATCCTTTTTTAAAGTTCTTGACGTATTATTTTTGCAATTTTTCATAGAACATTTTGGCATTTTTGTCGTGCGTGCATAAACACGGGCGATGCGAGACTATTTGAAATGAGCGCTCAATTTGGAGTTTAGCGCTCATTTTATGCGGACGGTTTTGATATCCTGACTGTGTATCTTGGGTTTTTTTGTATATCAATGACGTCTAAGCAGAAACACTATCATTACACAGTTAGCTACAAAGGGTTTCCAATAACATTGAGTAGTGTGTAATTCTCCTTCAAGATTAATTTCATGAACTGTTATTTATAATACATACGTATTGACTATCTACTACCAATGTATTAACATCGGGACCCATTATCCCTAATAATCCGAGCAAGGCTGACAACCCGTGTTCCTGATAAGGAGACAGCTCGACAGGCCAAACATTTGTGAACGCCACAGATAAGGATATAACCGCAGCGCTCGTCCAGGTAAAACTCAGTACAACAATCAACGCTACTGTAAAACTTTATGCTGTGGTCTGTGTTCGTGGCAGCTGATACGTTATCGTAAATATTGGGCAGCACATTATTGATTCATTGATAACGGTGGTTACTTTCTAAGCGCAGATTTTTATTTGAATATTATAGGAGCATTTTTTTTGAGTTTATAGCGACTATAAAATCGTGGACATTGGTATTGTAATCTGAGCATCTTGACCTTTGGAAACAGATAAAAATAAAATAGATTTGAAATATAACGACATATTTTACGATAAGCGATGATTCATAGCTACATATTGTGAAGAGGGTATCTCAGAAACGAATGATTACCAGGAGTCTTAATAGAATATTTCAAGACCATTATTAAGGAAGAAGAAGGAATGGTAACTGTTCGAACCAGTTTGAACTCAATTCACTTTAAAGGAGTGAATAAAAGTTTCTTAATCCTATCCTGCAACTAACATTAGGTAGTACGACTTAGGACGAGGTAGGACTTACAAGGTTCGGCTTAACCAATTGCAGACTCAGAGAGTATGGTTTTGTAAATGTCCAAAAATACTCAAATAAACATATCTTCTTCTTTTGTTGAGTTTTTGTTGAGTTGAAAAACTCCCATAACATTATTCAAATGCTCTATTGAGGCAAACGGGAGGCTTAAACGTTATTCTCACAACACCTACTTCGAGCTTAAAATGTGTGTAGAGGACCTCACATAGCAGTCATTACCATATTGAATGGAGTGCAGGCGGAAACACGGCCAGTCGTAAACGTCAACTAATGGTTGCACACAAATGCACCAAAACTTGCTTAGCTAATGCATTAGCGAAGGTGCGGGACTGTGGATGCTGAGGAAACAGATGTGGCAAACGTATTTTTGCAGTAATTAAACTAAACTGTATAACTAATAGTTAATAAAGACTTCAGTTCTATATTAATCTTTGTTACTCCATTGTGCTGATGCTTGGGTTCGATTCCCGGTCGGACCAAATGTCTGTATGATATGCAAATAGTGCCGGAGTCTGGGTGTTTTCTATGTATGTATTTATAAGAAAAATTAAGTATTCTATCATTCAATCCAACTTTCATAGTTACAAGCTATGCTTAGTTTGAAACTAGATGGCGTTGAGTGTCAAATATCCGAAAATATTATATTATATTATTATTAGTTTCATAGCATACAACATGTTTCTCATAATTTATAATATGAATGCATGTTGAGATACAAAATTAAATTGGTCATGTTTAGGATGGCAGTATGGCAAAGTTATTGTAATACTGAGTTAAACTTTGCATTATAGTTCCACACGCACAGACAACTTTGTTGTGGTCCCTTACCACTTGTTCATTAAAAATTATCTTCGAAACTTAATTATAATCAAGCCACTTATTTCTCAGGAACCTACTAAAGGCTGGCAAAACGCTGTTTTTATACATTTTTACCTACTACTTCAGAACAAAAATGAGTAATGCTAAACAAGTTCATTCTAGAAGTGTAGCTCCTTCTTTTTATTCATATCTGTTTTCTAGTGCTAAGACACAAAAAAACTATTATATTTTTATTTAAAAAGATCTACAACCGGTTTGTTCTTGTTTCAAGCATTCAAAAGAAAAAAAACTACCTTTGACACCAGTCCATTTTATGCTCTTTATAACCTGGAGCCACAACAGCTTACTTAAATAGGTAAATCTGTCAATGAAAAGTCCTTACAGATCATTTCCACATCTAGACACCTTGATCGCCAGGTATGCAGGCCAATGCAACAGCCCACATAAACAAACACCTATCATCAGTTCGCTATAGGAAGTACAATTTATCGCCCACGTACTGATGAATATGATTTGAGAAATTAATAATTTCTAAAGAGTCGTTCACAAGAATATAAAAAAATAGTGGTAATCATTAAATGATTATTATAAGATCTTATTTAAGATGCAAAACAGAACTAAAGAAATAAAGTATAGAATAGAAGAATACACAAGCTATAGAAGCATGACCTCGTAAAATTTAACTCGTAGAAACCTCATAGCACGTAATGACATGACCGAAGATAAAATGGTATGTCGTCACCGATTAACGAACTGGATATTTTGAACCTAAGAAATTGAGTAGCCCTTACAAGAAAATGTAAGGGCTGTATTTAAATTAATCAAGCGGAAATATATTCAACTACTACATCGAGCGTTGAATTAAGGCATTCTCAAGTAAACAAGTAATTGCCATAGGTCAGTATTTAGTAACTTAAACGAACTCTTAAAAACGATTTACACATAATTATATATATATATATATATATAATATTTAGCTGAGCTAAATTATTTGGGTAACCAATGTAAATTAATAATGTTTTAAATATTGAACATGCAATGAGTGTTAAATTTCGATAATGAATTTTAGAACGTACATTTTGGAATATCGCGAGTAGTTACCGAACAGTACTTATAGCACAAGTTTAATACCGGGATTTTAAAATGTGTGACACTTAGAGTTGATTGGTGGCTTGGACACTAACTTTACTTTTTACTCAACTAAGAATCTCTATACACATGCAACCATGCAAGAGTAAAGAAATCGAAAACTAACACATAATAACGATAAGCCATTGTTTTGGTAAATATTACTCTCTTCTTCTCTTGCAAACACTGTTTATTATTAGAGGTTATGGCTCACGCGGGATTTCACAATAAGGCAAGAATAGAATATCTATAAGTATAATTTCAATTCTATTCAAAATATTTCTAAATACAAACAAAAATTGATCAATCAGTCGAATTGAAAACCTCCTTTTTGAAGACGGTTGAAAATAGATACCAGATCCGTCTGATGGGAAACAGATAATGGAATAAATTATAAATACTCAAAATACTAGTGTCGTCACGGTAATGACGTAATTAATATTTTACTACGTAGCGTTAAAGTGATATCTATAGGATACCTATCCCTCTAACTCAACGTAGCAGCAGAAATAAGAAAGAATACTAGTACAGATTTTTGTATACTGTCTTCTGTAGAGCGAAGATTAAATGTAGAATTTTATAAATTCTGCTAACTGGAATTAGTTTGTATGTACAGACCCTTACATTTATTAAAGACAGTCGGCTAATTGAATTGTAGATGAGCTAAAACAATCACAATATTGCGACGGTTTCTATCATAAACGTTTTATTTGTCTTATCTCAAATGATCGGCAGCATATTGTTGATTCAATCAGGTTGCTTTTATTGACTATCATGGTTTTTAATATAGTTTTACGGGGAGTTACAAGTCGCAGCTCGTAAAGTGAATACAGAGATGTAGTTTTGCCTTTGTCTTTATCAACTACTATAATTATAATGTGTACTGATTGGTGAGAAAGTGAGGGAATTTGTGAGTGAGACACGACATGTGTTCTAATTTATTTAAAAGACATTATTAACAATGGGCTTACTGACAATATGAATAATGAATATTTTAAAAGATTGTCTTATGTAATTAACAATTATTTATATTACTGTCAAATTGTCTGGTTAATAGTATGATTATTTATTCTCAATTTAAATATTATATTTGGCTAAGCAGATCGAGCAGAAATCATAAACAAATTTGAAATGTATATTTTTCAATAGCGTATCGTATTTATTATCCCTATTTAAACAAATGTAGCGCGCGGAGGCATCGTAGAAAAACAGGAGAAAGCTAAAATAAGCTATACACATAAGCTATGAAATTAAATATTATGTAGAAACGGCTACAAAATGTTATACAATGACAGTTAAAGTTATACTGATAAATGAAAAAAGCGATACATTCAGAATGGTCGAAATTCGACCGCCATACGTCAGTAGTTCTCTAGCTATGTAGTTATGAAAATCGTTTTCACTGATGATAAAATCCAACTATGTAAATGTTTACCACATATAAAGAAGAGCATTAACGAACTTTAATCATCTAAATATACAGCCAAGGCTGAATTAATATAAGGATTTGTAGTTTGTACTAAGGAGTCATTAAAACTGTAGAGTGGTTTATACTGATATAAATTTTAATTTGCCGGCACATGTGGTGTATGGCAATGCGAATATTAAATTATTCGTAATGGAGCTCTATTTAATGTCTGGTAAATCGGGATGGGAAGAAAATATAAATACACATTGGGTTCATTGGATGGAAAGGGCTTTTAAATTATTTATTATCATCTTTAAAACAAAGTAGAATCTTTACTGTTAGCAAAATACAGAACTTTTACATGGAGCGGTCTACTATCATCTCTCATATCAGCACACTGAGTAGGACATGGGTCCACGTAATGGTGGACTTTCTAAGCCCTTCAGTCCCGAGGTCCCTAATTCTCCTAATTCTTCGAATTATAGGTCTTGTCTGAGAACCCTCTAAGTTGGTAATCATGAGTTATGTGGATTCTTTCATATTTTGTAAATAAACATGGCGTAAGTACCCATAGCTGGTTTAGCAACTTTGAAAATAGACTTCTTATTATGTTATATGGTTAAATATCACAACCTGGATGACCGGTCTTGATGGTATTTTTTTTGGTAAATTTTGAGTACCCTGAATTGGACTTGACTGTAGTTTAAAACCACTTGAAATCTAGTACAGTATAATTTCGGTACCATAAACAAGGCACAGTTTGGTCATTTCGCCTTCTAAGTTAAAACACCCAGGCCCCATAAACTCGAATATTTTCCAGATTCGCCATAAACGTAAGCGTGTTAGCGACATGCTTGGCCATAAACATAGAATATTCACAAGAACGTTGTTTCACTATAGGGCTGACAACTACCATTCAAAACAAATTAATAAAATGAACTACAAAACCTTTTAAAGATGTATTTTATGTGCGTCTTCACGGATGCATAAAATAGTGGATTTTTAACTTAAGATCTGTTATGTGATTTGAGTGTGTTCTAGACAGGCTAGCCTGAGATGAGCAGGGTTACCTGTAGCTGCAATTAAAGCAGGGCCGAGAGAGCAGTGCGACAAATTCAACACTCACTCTTCTGAAATGGAAAATGCATAGCTTTCTTAGCTTGAAAATGCTTAGCTGCATTCTATGATGTGTTCCCCTGTTGAGCAAAAGGCGATTCAGGTCTGTCATGGTTCTTGGAACTTTTTTCCTTGCCTACACTCGTAATAGTGCCTAGAGCATGAACAATGTGTGATGTTAGTTTGTCTGTGGCAGGAAGAAATACTTAGATAATAACACATAACTTAAAGAATAACACAAAGATATTAAAACATACTAACATTAAATTTTTGTGACAACCCTAGGTGAACAGGAATGGTGAACGGAAGCGGAGCGCGGGACAAGAACGCGTTGTTCGCTATATTTAGAGCCTGGATCAGTAACGGCATGGCGAGCTGGATAGTTTCGAGGGTTGAATGAGTGGATTGACTTGAAGAAGATTGCAGCCAGCAAGTTATCTAACAGGAATATTCAATGATCTTAACTTGAAAGTGAAGCAAATTTTGCGAGGTCAGCTTCTGATCGAATTTGTATCTGTTATGGCATAAATAAATGCTATAAATACAGAAGTAAGCATTAAACTCGAGAAAAAAGTCTAACGAGTAAGTAAATACAAAAGTTTGAGTTTAACTATTTCTACACTTGGAACGATATCTTCTAATGCTGGGTAGTCTTAAATGTCGTTGTTACCCATTGCTTAAAATTGATCAATTTAATGTCTATTTGATAAGTAATAATAATAGTAATAAAGTATAAAGTAATCTTTATTTACTTCAATTCTTACATTTACACTTAGCTTAAGCACAGCACATAATACATAATATGCACAGGTATAACAGAGCTTAAGTAGTAATATGATCACAAATACCGGTCAGTTACGACAGACTCCTAAACTAGGTAAGAAATCCGTATCTTAGGAGTCGTGTAATTTCTAGATAACAATTTACACAACGTCATAGATGTATTCAATAGGATGTGCACAGTAACAGTTATGGAGAACATTGAGAAACATCATGTGTAATGCCTGTAGACAGTTATGAAAATGCAACGATAAGCCTTTCTGTGTTATCATATGACAACTTCTGCAAATAGACCGCAAGTGTATACTTGTAGTAATTTACTTAACGTGCATGGTGTGTCAAATTTTGGGATCAAGACTTTAGTTAAGAAACAAAACACGTTTTATTAACGAAGTAAACTAAAAAGTCTAAAAGAGTTCTACTGCACACTTCCTGGCTCTTCATCAAATCTCAATCTGTTGGCTTTGACCGAAAGTCAAATTGTATTAACAGTTTATAGCTCCAATATGCTAAATTATATGATATAAAAAATACATATATGTACATACAAAGTTTCATTTCAATATCAAAGTTAGAAATTTACTATCAGAACTTGTTTAAATAGTCACAAGTAAAGCTATTTAAAGCGTTTTAATAAAAACCCAGCGATAATACCAAACGGAAATCTGCTATCTACAGATAGTCAGTGATCGAACCTCGAACCATTTGATACGAGACCACAACGGAAATGGCCAAGCCATTGACTTTTTCTATACTATAGCGAAAGACATCTTAAGACGTCTCATCGCAACACGACGTTTATAGGACTAAAAAAGTGGTTAAACGATAGCTTTTAACATATTAGCTGTCATTAAAGTAGAACTATTTTCTGAGATGGGTTAGACCTTGGCTGGTTTAACATGCTTGTGTTTAAGATTCACTATTGTTGAGAACATATTCTTAGAGGAATACACAGAGGAAAGAAAAGTCCTTTGATGGGATATTATAATATCTGCATTTGTGACTTCCATATTTGAGAACACTAGCAGGAGACATTAATAAAAATCTAATTCAACATCTTCAGTTTGTAGATATAGTATTCCGATAGATAGTAAATGATGGTCGATTTAGAGAGCGATAAACATCGCCACACTCATTTAAGTCAAGTGAAGACTATTCTATTACATTTATTTGAAAAATATACACAAGTATCTCAAAAAATGAGTTCCGAAGTGGAATAATTTGCTAAGGAATATTAAAAAAAACTTTTAATAAACAAAAGATAAAAATAACCGTATAATGCAGTCAACAAATAAACGAAATAACAAAATCATCATAAGAACACGCCAAAAGGCAAGCAGGCGTAAAAAATCTCGCATTAAATCCAATTCACGATACGAACAAACTGTAATCTAAAAGAAATCGAAACATCCAAAGAAAATTGTTCGTATTCTTACAATGCGTATTGTAATGGCATCACGTCCAATAATCGACGCTATTATGACATACACGAGAATTGAACCTAAGTATAATCCAATATTTATACCAACCAATATTAAAGGCGTTGAGAATTTCTACAGATCAGGTCGACCTCTCTCTCTCATACTGCATGCATGCATTGGAATAATGAAAGGGATGGAAAGCTCGAGTATTTTGGTCCGTTTCGTAGGTGTTCGGTCATGTTTGCACACCGAGGGTGTGCATCGACAGGTAAATTCAACAAAGCAGTGGGAGTTTGTGTTTATTATAAGAAATACCTTAACGCAGGTAGAAGTCATTGTACGGACCCCGCCTAGCGAATAATAGAGTTTGGGAAATAGTACAATGAATAAAGTAATTTATGTCGGTTGGGATAACATTTTACGATTTTCGGAAACGGTTCTACCTGTATGGGTTTTTTGGACAATCCATGTTTTGGGTGTTGTTTCGTTTCGGTTCTAAACTTGTTTTTGTTTGTTTTCCAACCAATTTGTGATTATAAAGACGTGTCTATCTACATCTGTTGTATCTGTGTAGCGGTATACCTAATTGAGTCACTCATTACGGCGATGTTAATCTACGCATCGAATTGTACAATAATGAGTTCATTTACCGTGCCGTCAACTTATGAATATTTAAGATTCTCACATTTTCGTGGGTAGGTGTAAAAAGTCGTGCTTTACGACGACGTTTAATAGCGCGGAGCGAACCTTATCGTAGGGCAAACGTGCACTAGTGCTTAATGTAATCTTTAATAGTTCCATTAAAACATCAATAAGTAAGTACTTCTACACGCGGTTGCACAATGCTGATCGGTGTATCAATTTTGAATATTTAAAGGTGTGAAATCGTGTAAAATCAACACTCTGTATATTTGGTTCAATCAAAACACTCTGCTCTTTATTCCTTACAATTTAGGGTTGATAGTTGAAATAAATACGTATTGATAGATTTTACGTGAAACGAGGAGTGCGGAATATATTGTAATATTATTTGTATGCATTGTGGTGCTAATACGAGGAATATGTTCAATAGAGATCTACCTGAATATAACGTAGTGTGGCACCTGTTGGTTTTGTGAGTAGAGAAGTAGAGAAGAATAAAAGAAAGAAATTGAAGTGTATTGAACAAATTGTAGCGCCGCGTGAAGATGCCGTACAAACTATTAATTCAAGATGTTATTTCTTTTAATACAGGGGTATGGACCACCAATTGGTTACTGTCAATTTTGAAGAATACAAATGGTTGCAGTTATTCAGTGAATCGCTTATAAAAAAAACTTTTTACCTTAGATCTTGTAAAATGAGTGTAATTCAATTATTTAATTAATACAATTGATTTTCGAGTCAAGGGATGTTTGCGATGTAAATACGTGACTGCTGCTTAGCTGCATTCAATGTTTTTTTTATTCTAGTTTACTTTTTTTCTGTTGCATTATAATTATAAACATTTTTTGGACTATAGCAGCAATCCACTTGACAAAAATATCAGGACTCTTCCAAACCAGCAAATCATGTGGTTTCAGACAACATCAAACTTTCAACTTTAAAGTTAAGTCGTAAAGAGTAGTTGGTTACCTTTTGTGGTTTCAACTGGTGTAGTGTGTTATTGTTTTTATGATTACAATGAGAAGAAACTCTTAAGTTATTCTTAGTTCCTAAGAAGTACAAGAATATAGTAACTTTGTTATGAATACTTTGGATGTGCTCTTAAATTACTCCACAGTTAGGGCGCTTTCTTTTCAACAATAAAGTAATAATTACATTCAAAGTATTAAAGAAATCGTTATCGTGTTATTTCAAGGACATCCATGAAGGTATTACACGGCTAAAGTATTGAACAAAAGAATTTTACAACTTTCCAAAAACCTAATCTTGATTGATTTGATATCTATAATGTAAATAATTGAATTATAAAACAATTCTAGATAATATAGGTACTAATAAACATATTTCTTTTCTATATAGGATTAGCGGGGCCCGCTGTGCCGCTTCGCATACCCATGCATTTTTAGTGTTCTGTATTTTTTACAAGTAGTGCTTTAAAAGAAACTTCTATAAATTACTGGCGCAGAACCCTAATAATTATTTTAGTTACTAGTTTCTTGTAGTCTAAACTTCTACCTGTAGGTTTAGTTTTTTTAGTGTTCTGTATTTTTTACAAGTAGTGCTTTAAAAGAAACTTCATAATCTAACTTAGGTATTAAACATTCTGATTGCAAGACCATCTAAAGTTCACTGCCGTTTTTAATGAAGACTTACTGATACAAAACACACGTCGTTTTTTCCCCAGAGTTTTCTAAGTAAGGCGGAGCTTCCAAAAAAAATTGACAAAAATCATAACGATTGTATCATCATCATGCTTCAGCAGTCCACTGCTGGACAATCAACATATCGCACCCTCGGTGCAACAAAATCACATTTTATTTTATTAGAAAATTGAAAAAAAAAAGGAAACAAAAAAAAAGTCGTAACTTGTGATTATGTCGCACCAGGTACAAATATAATTTAATTATATGAGCGTTATAATGGCACTTTGTTATTTCAATATACGTGAATAAAAATTGTCATTAATACATTTAAGCTGGTGTAGCTCCAAGTCACGACTGACTCATGCGGGCGCGGGGTCACTACTTACCAATCATACTCTGTTCTCCCAATATTCGTCGAAAAAGTAGCAAGAACGACAAAGGCACTAATGCCATCTATCGATATATTCAAATACTTTCGCGGCTGTCTTTGGTTTCTCAAACGAAGAAATGGTT
Source organism: Arctia plantaginis (assembly GCA_902825455.1). Taxonomy (NCBI): domain Eukaryota; kingdom Metazoa; phylum Arthropoda; class Insecta; order Lepidoptera; family Erebidae; genus Arctia; species Arctia plantaginis. The sequence goes on along the minus strand of CADEBD010000292.1, from coordinate 4,799,562 downwards.
TATAGACAATTTGGCATACTTAAGTCATTTTGGCAATTTTGCCTACTTGTGACTTTGTTGCGCCGAGGGTGCGATATATTTAGCATTTGTATATTGTTTCATAATTATAAAAGAACTATAGCCTGTTTTTTTTTATCGCAGAGACCAAATTGACACATGCAAATATCAAATTTAGAAATAATGATACCAGCTTGACGACCGAATGGCGTAGTGGTTTGTGTAACGGACTGCTATTCCAAAGGTCACGGGTTCGATTCCCGCTCAAGTCAAACATTTGTGTGCATGAACATTTAATGTTTGATTTGGTCTGGGTGTTTCTATGTATAATAAGTATGTATTTACAAAAAAAAAGTGTATATATATTTATATCAGTTATCTAGTACCCATAGTACAAGCTCTGCTTAGTTTGGGACTAGATGGCGTTGTGTGAATGTGGTAGAATATTATTATTATTATTTAGCTCTTTTCCACAGTGATGTACCTACTAGATATATCGGTTTATTAATTCGTAACTTTTTATCTTTATTACACGATAAATTTCAGAAAACGTTTAAGTGTTATCATATTAATTTTTTAATAAATTGAGAAGAGAAGAGAAGAAAAGGAAGCAATAATAAATAATCGTTTAAAACGTCGTAAACAGGTGGGTTTTTTTCTGCTCTACACTTCGACCGACGATAGAAAATATTATAACACAACAACATTGGTTACCAATAAAAAAATGAGGAAAATACCATGTAGAACTACTAATTGAAGAACTTATTTTATTAATTATAGATTCAGATAGGTTGCTTAGGTTGGGTGCTACTTAGGTTATATTACCAAAACGGTTGAGACGGCAAAATTATTAACTTCTTTTTGAATGAAAATATGTCATAGGATCTCTTATGACTTAAAACTGTGATGGTACTAATGTTAATGTTGGAAAATAAGCTGGTGTAACTAAGTGATGGAAAAACATTAAAGAATACATGTTTTCAATATAATTTGCTTGCTGCATATAATGCTGCGATATTTAATTTCTTGTATCGTTGGTGATATCTAACCTAAAAACATTCACCGGTAACATTCGTTAGAAAATTATGAAGAATAAGCCAGATTTCAAAATATTCCAGGAAAATATATGTTTCATCTTTACAAATAATTTCGCGTGGTGACGGATTAAGCATACATAGTGTCACCACCCCTAGTCATCCCGTGGGTGTCGTAAGAGCCGACTAAGGGAGCAAACTATGCAGAATAACAGCACTGCAAAGAGAAGGAAAACCTGAAACAAACCCTATACCAACCCGTCTGGCCAGCGTGGTATAGTTGGGCAAAACCTCCTTCCTATGGAGAGGCCTATGTCCAGCAGTGGACTAGTAAAAGCTGTTAATGATAAAAATAAACAAAATGGAAGTGTCTGTTTGTAATGTCTAAATAATAGGTTTTTTTCATGCTCACACGGTTATTTGCACGATACCTATGCCTAAAAACCAGTTTAATTTTATTTTGTCTATCTGTCTTTTAACTTCGAATTTAACGAAGTCGCGGATACCCGTTAGTTTTATATATAAATGTCTATACCTTATTAATTTTGTATTGTTACGTTTTAAATAAGTACCATCACATTTTATCAGGATAATTTAATATTAAAATAAACAATAACTTGATTTTGTTACGTCAATTTCCAAGTGGCACAACACTATTTAAGAATTGCAAAAAGTAGCAACCCATGTAATGTCAGTTTAGTCTAAGATTAAAAAACAGCCTATAAAGTGTGACTCACCTCGCTCTCTGTCCAATCAATTAGACTAGACTTTTCCTCCAGCAGATTCTCCGAGCTCCTCTTCTCGTCTTCTCCGTCTCCCTCGTCCTTGAAGACCTTGACCTCATCAGTGGAGCCCAGGTCGTCACCGCCCGAGCTCGCCGCCGAACTCGAATGAGCATGCGGCATTTTCACGACCCTAACGCCCCAACTTCCATTATCCCTCTAACACCTAACCTAACCACTATCTGTCATCCATGACAACTTATGCAACCGCCATTTTGTCCGTTTCAAATTCAAATTTCAAACAGTTGACAGTTCAGTTTCTTTTTGCACTTAATTTATAGGCTTAGGCAACTGTTTTTTTTTTACTAAACTAAATGAGATCACAGATAACTTTTGTCAGGTTAAACTTAAAATGCCTATAATTGAGGTGTTCTGTTATATTTTCTGTTGGATTGCATCTGGAACAAAAACAAAAAATATCATTAGTATTTGACTGGCATAGTATCAAGGTCGGAGTTAAATTCAGAAATATATAAAAAAAAAACAAAAACAGTGAGAGACCAATTACAAGAGTTATTTGATATTTTGTTACTTAGGCTTTATTTCTAGACAGTTAAGGTCGATATCAAGTGTAAGTTGGCTACTGTGTGGCTGTATCGTCGTGTGACACATCTTTTAGGTCAAGCTCCTTGTCAAGTGGACGTCAACAGGCGCTCTTGGCTGCGCGCCAAGTGACGGTAAGAACACTCTTCGCGATATATTGAGTAGGAACAAATAATGTAAATATGTATAGGGGATACAGTTATTTTGGAAAAATAAAACTGTCTATATTATCTGATGGGTGTAATATAGAGTATATAGTACTTTAAAGGTGTAACTCAAATATAAGTATATATGACCGTGCCACGTGGCACACACGATCACATCTCAGTGTGTCACAGTCACGTTTTCTAAGTCAACATGACATTTTAGAGTCCAATAACCTCATATCCTAATTTCTGGGTTTCTCTATAATCAGATATCAGCAATTCCTTGGAACATTATCGATTGGCATGTTAGTGGCGAAAGTTCGAGAAATTGAATAGTTTGTATACACACTGATTAACAAGTGTTTATAGCATACTTCTTGTTATTTAACTCTAACATCCGTCCTTATGATCATAGAGATCAGCGATGGTGTTCTAGCCGATTTGTAGTAGGTAAAAGCCGCATATAAAATATAATACTAGTAATATCCGTAAGTATATTGTATATACGGACCATTATCACAATATTTAAAGTAGAAAACTAACATTAAAAGTTATTTTCTCTATTTTCATTCTATGAGACAAAGCAAATAATTTTGGGTTTATGTAAAACCCGTTATCCTGGTGCGTAAACGTATCTATTGCATCATGAAATGGGTTTAAATTGGGCCAGACATGAATTGACTGACCCATTTGTGTTACAGAGTATAAAATAACATTCTACGTAGTCTAGGATACTAGTTGAAGATTCATCAGACCTTTAGACATTGGTCTGTTCCAAAAGCTGGAACTTAGTCGCGAAAGATCTATTAAACAAAAACTGTACATCGGACTGTACGAATCGGATACACCTAAATCTGAAAGTACAATCACGTTACAGATTATTTCCACCGGTGCATTTGCATACCAGAGCATCTTGGGAACGGAGATTATCTTTGACTAACAATCTTGTGGATTTGAGGCTCGATTGCAACCTTGCTTGTGTAAGAAAGCATAGCCATAGCTGTGTCCAGAAACCCAAAACAATAACGATATTCAATATTTGCACAAGTTGCCCAATATATTCTAGACTACTGACTCCCCTTATATGTAACCTGTCAGGTTCATTCGTGACAGGCGAGAACGATGGTATTACGTGCTCTTCCCGCAACGGAAACGCTTGACTTTTTGTAACCGGTAACCCATTTAAGGCTCGGCTTGCGGGATCTTTGCTTCCACTATGTAAGATTGCTTTTTCAGATACTATTAAGTAAAAAGGGCATAGTATGCTAGATGGTGTAAGTTTTCACCGTAACCCCATCCTAAACTACTCCTTGCAATTCTAGAATAAGTTTTGGTCACGATATGTTTACACGACCAATATAACATACGAGAGTGATTCGACTCGCTACGAAGAAAACACTCCGCCGCAGTTTCAAATAAATAGCTTGTCCGCTCGCTCTCTTCGGAAAACAACTTTATCACTATAATTATGTGTACTGTTTACTGACACTGTACTATAATATAACAACAAGATAACGGATAATCTTTTTCTCTAAATTATAACTGGGTTCAACAAATGAGAAAACGATTGCGGCTGTAGAAGACAGCCGCGTCACTATACTACTATTATTTATATGATCTTTGGACTTGGAGGTTATCGGAATACGTGATTCAATGTAACAAACTCACACGGTCTCTCTTTCTATCTGTAAAGCAGTTTTGACCTTTTTGTTTCAATTATACATCCAATTAACAAAGTTTTACTAAACTCTTTTTTAAACTTATCCTAGATAAGTCCTATTTGTAAAAAGCATTGTTATATGTTAAATTTCAATAACGGGAAAATAATTTGACGTAAAATTAAATGTGTTTCAGTATCATACACACTATTTATATATATCTGTGTGGTGACGGATTAATAATACTTAGTGTCACTACCCCTGTAAAACCGCCTAAGGGAGCAAACTACGCATAACAGCACTGTAAAGAGAAGGAAAACTTGTCACAAACCCTACAACGACCCGTCTGGCCAGCGTGGTATAGTAGGCTAAAACCTCCTTTCTAAGGAGAGGCCTATGTAAAGCAGTAGACTATTAAAGGCTGTTGATGTGATGTGATAAACACTTACTAACCCCTTGAACTGTACACCTATGAGCTTTTTTTATGGAAGAGGGGGCAAACGAGCAAATGGGTCACCTGATGGAAAATACTACCGCCGCCCACGAACGTCTGCAAACTCAGGAGTCACAAGCGCGTTGCCGGCCTTTGAGGATAGAGTACGCGTTGTAATTTTTTGAGTTTGTTCTAAATCAAATACATATAATCTAGAAAGTCTTTTGTATGGAAACAGACTCTATTACATAAAAACAGCTACCTTAGTTGGTAAATTTTCTTGTATTCTATTTCTTTTAAACTTTAGCAATTTAGGAATTCTTGATCGTCTTCATATCAAACGGATAATAGTACCAGATTACCAGACCTTTAAAATTACGAAGTATTTCGATGAAATATCCAGGGAAAACTGCATCAAACCAGCTTTGGAAACTATATTATATAGGACAATCATAGTTTTTAATGCTTGGTCAATTGGTCAAGCCATTATTAGAAACGGTTATGCTCATACGCATATAATTATTTGAACCGCAGTTCTGCAGCAAATACAAATGTTCTAATCCCAGTACTTGAACAGTTAATAAAGCCATATGGATCAGTACAGGTTAATACACCTTTTTTATAAATAGGACAATCAAACGTGCATGTGTTGAATTGTTATACAAGCTTGCCGTTTTTTGGTGATGTTATGACTAGTATAAATACGACTAATGTTTTTATAATACAGGTAGGTATTACACGGTTTTTAGTATCAGAATAAGTGTCAATACATGCTACCATTTTTAGTGTACGAATGGCATACAATCATTTGTGTTCAGGAAAAGCATACATAGCAGAATAAATTGTTGCTTAGAAACTGCGTGTGGGATAATAAAATAGCGCTTAACTGATATAAGTAAATACCTTATAAGGTGTTCACATTCGAGTTAGAGAATAAATAACACGTAAACAATTTGTATTTAATTTTAGTAAGTTTGATGTTCTCTCTATCTATGCTAATATTATAAAGGGGTAAAGATTGTGATTTTGTATGTTAGGTGTAATCCCCGGTACTACTGGTCTGGATTAAGAAAAACCTTCAGTGTTGAATAATCCATTTAGCTAAAAATACTATAGGAATCCAAGCCAAAAGTGTTGCAAAGACGGAGAAAATTTATGCCTATTGCGAAGTTGCGCGGGTCAGCGAGTTTCTTTTACAACTAACACAAAACTCTTGTCCTTCAAACTGTAAGCGATTACCGCGTCTTTACACGATCGCAAAACCCGTGACAACTTATATTGGCAACCCCATTCAATTCACCTGTTTAATACACATATTGTAAGAGGAAAATCGTAGTATACAATTGCAAGTTGAGTATATTTTCCACGCTAAACCTAACACTGTGACCTGATTAATGCAGTAACACAGTATTGCACTACCATCGACAAGGCGCTGCATTCCGAATGTGAAAACAGTTTCAGCTGTCGTGGGAAGATGATTTTGTATACATATTTGTGTATTTCCTTACTTTGCCGAAGTTTGCCGGAGATAAGCAAAATTGATTAAGTAGAGCGGTAACAAAACTATAAATCGGGTAACTGACTTCGTAATAAGTATTTTTTTCATAATTTATAATGGGCGCATAAATACATTAAACACTTAATGTCAAATAATTAAATAGCAATTTCGCTAAAATAATTTTTGTGTTTTTTTTTTTCCATGTCTGATAAGCAAGTAATGGAGAAAGCGGGAGTCGTGGTCTATCAAGTGGTCAAATTGAGCGCAGGAAATACAGAGGCGTGGCGATTGCTCTACCGACAAGGGCTTGGCTCCTAAATTGAGAGTAAGAGACTGATGATGGCACTGTGACTACTGAGATGACAGTATAACGGATAACCTTGGCAACAAGAATAAAAAGACTGTATTTTAGAACACAATACTCTTTGTTTAAAACTGTTTTAAGTAAAAAACCGGCAAACAAACTAAGCTGCATATACATAATGTTATGTATATATATGTACATTTAACTTGCATGTGTAAAATACAACAATGATGTCATGCAAGTACGTAAATTAAAATTCACATTAATTTACATGTTTATTTTCTAGCTGATGGGAAATGCAATCCACCTGTGTTGAATATGCTACTGTAGCAGCAGCCAAGCGGTGGAGCAAACAGAATGAGAATACGTAGCCTGATCACCGATGCCTTCGATGTAAATTTCTGAAGGAAGTGAAGCCGATGACTGCGATGCTAATGAGAAGTTGTATTTCTACAGAAGATAGATCACCGTTACATTAATGTGCTGATCAATAGGAGTTGTTAGAGCTCAACCGAGAGCAGGCATAGGGTAACCAACGACAAAAAGAGCAACCACCTAAATAATATTATCCATGCCCCCCTGAAACATTGTAATTTTGGTTTACTATCCTTCATTTAAGTTAAAAATTTCATTATAAATCCAAACACTAAAGATTTTTTTTACACTCATTTACTTTTGTTATGAGGCATGTAGGAACGTACATCACTGAGTCGATTGTTTAAGAAAAAAAAAAACGCAATTTGATAACGTCACCGGATTCGTTTTCGTAACACCTGCGCCTGCGCTGGTTTTTGCGTTCAAAATATTCCGATAATAATCGCACCAGGATATGCAATAGGTGCATGTTGTGCTCAGGTATGTGGAAGGTGTGAGGTCATGAATAATGTCGCACCGACACGCCTCGCCTCAGCTATGCATGACAACTAGTAAGGCGGGGATTACGAACTAAATAGAAATACAATGTCTTTGTATGAATGAAGACTTATGAAAGAATTGTGTTACATTTTTTGGTTCATACTTGATGTTGTCCTAAAAACTACTGCTGTGTACCCTAGCTGTGACCACTAGAGAAACTGTAGGGGACAAATAAAAAAAACCTTTTTTAATTTCTTTAATTGGGGTGAATGGTATCGTTTCATCAACAGCCTTTAACAGTTTACTGCTGGACATAAGTCTCTCCTTAGAAAGGAGGTTTTGGCCTACTATCCCTGGCCGGACGGGTTGGTATAGGGTTAAATTATTAAATTATTATCTAATACATATAAAAAATTGCATCATAGGCTTGGTTTGAACTTTTATATGGTCATCAACTATTGGTTTCGATCGTGACGATCTAATCATTTTAAAAAAGCTTCCTTAACTTATTAGGCAAGGGAATCTGGCAGGATCATTATATAGAATTTTACTTTCCTACTGTAAACCATACACCAAAATTTCTGAACATTCAAAATATATAACTTAATGTGATAGTTATGTGGTTTGGCTAGTTTTGAGTCACGAATCTTGATAAAATAATAATTGGAGTGGCCTTCGCTTTAAGTAAAAACTCATGGTGAGTTTCAAAAACATGTTTTCTCCAAAAAACTTAAATACTAGAATAGCATATGAAACGAAGCAAGCCTGTTAATATTGTTTGAAATAGTTTATTGACCCCGAGATGCTGAGAGGTCACGATCACCATCTATTTATTCCTCAATCAGTTTTAATTGTGTTCTTATTTTCATCTACATTCAATTAAATGGTATGTTCTCGATTTTGCCAAACACTCAATTAATTTTAATTCTTCTCAAAATCAGTGACGGAAAAAAAAAATTGAGTGAATTTGATCGAGTGATTATATTATAGTACATAGTTGATGGAGATTTTCTGTAATCCCTTTTGAAATATACCTATAACTTGTTCCAAAATCCTTGGAGTACTTAAGAACATTGTGTCACTTGATTAAAATACCTTTAGATGACATAGTATACTTATTTATATTATCAAATTTTATAAGCATGTTAAAAAGATTTGGAGATTTCGAATTATTTTCATTTTGTGTTAATTCCAGACACGAAATTCAACCTTCTGTATTGATCGCCTCTACTTTGGTAAATACAAAAGTTCATTGGGGTCGATTTGATTTTATTCAGAAGGAACCCTATACCCCCGAAGTTAATAATATTTTCTAACTAAATACGCACAATTTCACGTTGAAATAGGCTATAAAATAAGACTTATGATGTGATGACTAAGACGGATTGCGATTTAAAAATATCAGTGACTAAACGATGCGGGATCACTCGTATTTCACTTTTGTTATTTAATTTTATTCATTGAGATTCTTATTTTAGAACGTAAAGGAAACACGGCTAATCGGTCCAGTTCTTGCAAGGTCAATTTAGAAAACAAGGATTTGGAGTTGCCAATTCCCAGTTTGAGAATTACTTATATCCTCTCAGATAACTATCGACATAACGATAATCTGTTAGTCAAGTGGCTCTGACTGTTAAACCAGAGGTCGTGGGTTTGGTTCCCACTCAGGATAAACAATTGAGCCTGGGTGTAATTTATATATAATATGATTGTACTTAGAAATATTTAAGAATGCATTATCAGCAGTCTTGTTACCATAGCACAGGCTCTGCCTAGTTTGGGATCTGACGTCTGTGTGTAATATGTATCAAGTTATTTTTATAATAATGATACAAATTTTCAAGTACTAATGCAGTACCTTTTCTGGCTTATTTTTTGTAACTGAATAAAAAAAAACGGAACAGCAGTTTCTCATAAAATATGCACATCTGATTGAAATCAACTTCTTGGAATAACATCAAAGAACATTTTTAGATATTTTAATGTTTTTTACGGTAATTATGATAACTTATCTACCGTAGCTGGCAACACGATTCATTAATTTAAGTGTTCATAGACGACTAAATAAACAAGAGATATAATTTTATTGCTCCATAAATTTATTTTTAAAGCGTTATATATTATTATATGTTGAATATAGAAATGTTACTAACTTATTTATCTAAGACCTTAATCTAAAAAGACTTTAAAATTTATACTATTGAAGTCGCAAAGAAGTATGAAACGCACCTGACAATCACACATGTCCACACGTAAGCTAAGTTTAAAAAATAGGTCGATAGTGATACTGTAATGATAAATAAAAAGCAATTAGATAAAAAAGGAGTGTTATAAAGTTTATTCTCTAGAAACACAATCGCTAGACCTGCATTCAGAAGTCGACATCTGAGGGTAGAGATCATAACGTAAAAAATATTGAGTTAATAAGAAATACTATATATTGGTTAACAGTATTGTACGGATAGTAGTACACTGCTGGTCATAGGCCTCTCCTTAGAAAAGGGTTTTCGCCTGTAGCACTCTAGCCAGACGGTTAGTATAGGGTTTGCTTTTTTTTTCTATTACGTAAATGGTAAATTATGGTTGCCAAAATGTTGGCGTTTAATAAACCACTGCCGGTTACTGCCCTATTATTGTAGTATTGCCTCAAATAATGAACGAATAAGTTCTCTACAATAATTACTTATGTTTACAAATTTAATTACTAGATATTCTGGCAGTTTCATCGTATGACGGCATAATTTGTACGATTGAAAACCTTATACGCAGGCACTTAGAGTACATAAGGTTTTATTAAATAGCTGGGCATGGAAGTTGTGTTTATCAAATTATAATCAATCAGGTTACGGTTGTACCAATCTCGATATCCTCTGAATCTTGAACATAACCATTTAGAATTACAGAAATATGCTTAAATACATAAAAAAGAATTCGTCATGTCAGATTTGAGTGGATTCTCTAGTTTGTATTGGATAAAGTAATCATTGAGATGTTATAGGCTAAGTAAAATCACGCTACGACTTAAACGAGTGGAGCAGTGACTATACACATAGGGGAAACTGCAGGGACCAGTTAGTAACATACATGCTTCATTTACATAACAAATATAATATCCTAGCCAGTAACGGGGGGTCTAGCGGTTCTCAACTAATCAGGTGTGATATCCGCTACACTTTTATTTACTAAAGAATACCTAGTTGCTATAAATACACTATTGTTATAATTATGGATGGATTTGTTTGATTTCCAACGCCTCCAAGTTTCTTCTGATTAATTTCGTTGTTGGTTCCAAGACAGTTTAAGCTTTTCGTGGGACTTCCCGAGTGTCATAAATCAGTGTGTTCGTGGGTCACTGCTGTTGATCCTGGTGTACAGGAGTTACAGTGGACGGATTAGTATTGTTACCCTAATCGAGAAGCCCATAAAGTAGAAGACCCTGATAATTGTAAGTAACCTAGCTACAAATCAGTCCAAATGAATGTCCCACGCAGTGGAAGCATAACTTGTAAGCTAAAGACCAAGTGCAATATACCTTACCAAAACTTTGTTAGCGTCAGGTCATTCACTTGCGGAGAATCTTAACACCGCGATGCAGAAATTAAACTGATTTGTACAACACTACCATCGTCTTACAAGCCTTAGAAATTAAGTCAGCGTTATTAAACACTTACTTATTTTTTATAGTTACTTAGCGATTCAGATCAAATTTACTTATTCATCACTAAGTTAAAATTGTATTATTATACTTTGTAAAACAGGTTTCGAACAAAGAAAAGTTTTTTGATAGATTAGGTAATTGTTTAAACAATAAATTAATTAAAATGTTAAAAATGAGCAAAACTGAGCAAAAAAGTAATGCGTTGATGTGATGCGTACATTACCTTTGTATCATAAAATAAATATATCACAAAAAAGTTATTTTGTGTTTAAGTTTCTTATCGAAAAAGTTACATTTATTTTAAATTTATTTTTAGAAATAGAGCTATTTCAAGTCTTTATATTTATCCGTCAAAAAAGTCAAGTCAGCTTATCGTAGTCTACTGCTGGACGTAGACCTCCTCAATGTACGTACTCTGCTATACTAAATATCTACCAGTTCATCTTAGATCGAGTCCAGGTCCAGTGTGGATATCCTACCCTCCGATTTTACACATTTATACAATAAATACATAGTTTAACCTGTAAAGCCTTAATTGATGAACATTTAAACACCACCAATAAAAAACTGGCTTTGTACGTATATTCATTTCAAAAAAGTTATTAACCTTCCTTTCTTATCATTTTATCAACTAACAGGTGTTGCCAATGCCCCTATTTTCTATTTCTATTGAAAATGTCATTGTTATTAATTTAAATAAGAAAATGAGGATGAATTCCCTCAAATTTACCTCCACCTCCATTAAACGAGTACCTATCAATAGTTAAAAGAACATTTAACAACATTTTTGTCCGGTCTTCTGTACAGAATTATAAGTTATAACTGCCTGGTTCCTGAACAAGAAATTGTATAGGATCATTTTCTGTCTGTCTGTATGTTTATATGTCGATGTCTACGTCTGTCTGTCGCTCTTATATTTTGTGGTCAGAAAGATGACAGTGTTGCCAATGCCCCTATTTATAGAAATGATAGAATATTTTTAGAACGGCATTATTTAGTTTGTTACTTAAAAAAATACTCCCGAATCTACAAACAAGTTGGTGGTGTTAAGAAACCAGAGCTATTCAGACTGATACTCTTCCGATTTTTATTAACGCATATTTAGTATGAAAATTACTTACTGTTCGATGTTGTATCTTATGTGTCGGCCATCTTGAATTACCACTGTTAATATAAAACTCACTCTAGAGGCCTGACATAGAAGAATTAATAAATTTCAATTAAAATGCTTATAAAATTCTAGATCCTTATTCATTTTCTGCTCTAATCACTTTACCGTAATAAAACACACTACTAGTAGATAGTCTATGAAAAATTCATATATCCCGTAGCGATTCTAATCGATTCTCGGGCCGATATCATCGACATTGGAACCGCATTCATTAGTACCACCGCAGTCGGTACTTACAATGCAAACATTATGGTTTAAGTTGTGTATGTATATGTAGATGTACTCCAATTGTTGACAATCTTTTGTGTGTGTTAAGCGCACAATGTGAGTACAAAGAATTTATTTTATACTTTCTTTGCCATAAGCGTACTCAATGAAGTAAATCAGCGCGTTCCTTTTTTAAATTTATTGTAGTTCATTCTTTTTTGTTTTAATTTTGTTTTCTTTATTGAACATAGAGGTGTTCTTCAAAATATTATATTCGTTTTTAATTCTTTTAGTTTTGTTTCATCCTGTTGAGTTGAGTATAATAGGATTATCGTAAGTATATTTTTACTAAAGTATCGAATGAAAGAACAACAAATCTAAGAATTAACACTTAAGAAATAAAATATTAAGAAAATATAAATCGTTTGGTCATAAACCGAACAAGAGAATGTAATTTCAACAAAACTCAACATGTCAGTAAATAGGATATAACCCGAGGTATTAAAGTGACAGTAACAGTTAAACTGAGAATGGCAACATCTCGAACGAGTAATAGGATACTGTTTAGGTATCGGTTTTATGGTCCTTTTTACGATTTCGCTATGTGAGACCATCATGCGACGAGGTGTGGTTCTGTTATGTGTTTGAACATATAAACTTGCTGCATTTCATATAAGCAGGGTTCTTGGTGTGCCAGTGTTGTTACTTTTTTAATTAGGTATTTAACCTACTGGGTGGGACCTGTGCGTTCATTCTATGAGTAATAATATATTACATCTATTTTAATACTCGCAGGAATAAAACCGAGCTATACCAAGCTGCGTTAAATATTCATAACAAATAAATTCTATAAAAGCTATATATTTTTGTCTTAAATTGTTTCCAATTGTACCTACTCCTATATAACATTTATATCAACTTGCTTTTGTCTACGGATGCACTCGAAGTAACGTCGATTTTATCAAGAAAAAATCGGGTAAAAAGTAGCCTACTTGCTATTGTAGACTATATTCTATCTCTTCGCAAAATTTGACCTAGATGTGTGGCGTGAGTACATCAAATATCAATCCAAACTTTCGCATTTTATAATAGTTACATAGTGAGATTTGGTGTGGTCATATCTATCACTAAGGTGATTTAACATAATAAAACGAGAAATACAATTAACAATAAAAATGTTAACAAACCCAAATGATTAGTTAATAGTCAAAGTAATTATTTTTATATCGAAACATTAAAATGAGATCACAATCGAATAACAAAACAAATACCTACTCCAAGACTGACGTGACACTAAACTGGTCAGCCTTCTGTGGTTTTGTTATGACGTTGAACATTTCATAGAAACAATCAACATAAGAAAATAAAAACCGCTTCATGACTAACTTAGCAAACAGATTGACTCTAGGACAAAATGACACCAGGAGCGGTGCGAGAGATTGAGGGGGTCACGACAAAATGATTGGCCGGATATCCAGTGGCCGCATGTCCGGCTATCCAGCTTTAAGATTGCCCAAAAATATCGTATCCGGCAAAACAGTTATTAATTAGCTTCATCTATAAATGTGACCCTATTACTATGACCGCTTCTAAAATCTTTGACGCCGACGGCTTCTGAATGTCAGCAACTTTTTCAAACAAATACTACAACGAGACAGAATATAAAAATTTTGAATAGAAGATAAAATAATGAGTTGTCAGAAGAAAGTCTAAGGTCTGACTTTAAAAGATAAGATTTTGACAAAAACTGCAGCTAAATTGCACTTTTTAGAGAAGTTTTTGCTCATGTTGAGTGGAGTCGCCAGAATTTCTGTACATTATAAATGTATTTAGAAATATATAGGTCTGTTTATCAGCAGTCTGGTTACCATAGCACCGGCTCTGTCTAGTTTGGCATCAGACGGCCGTTGTGAATTGTGTTTTACTGCGTGTGGTAACTTAAGCTTGTAGTGACTTATTTCGAAATTAAAAGAAACTTCGGAAGATGTTACAAAATCTTGCTTTTCACTGAGAGGCGGCAACGCAGTTGTGACTTCACTTACTGGGCGGCGGAGACCCGTCTGCTCGCAGTGCCATAAAAAAACAGTGGCCCTCCGGGAGTGCCGACAGTAGTGAAAACCTATGAACAGAGGTATCGGTAACGGTAATGGTAACGATAATTGCTTTTTCCCATCTCAAAAAAATCTTAACGCGCCTAAAGAAGTTTTCACTTCAAAAATTTAAAACGAATTAGTAACGGCGAATTATCACGCGGTAAATTGTACGCGAGTTTATTGCAATGAAATGTCGCACATATCCTGAAGTCCTTGCAAATTACTGGTACTCTGGCAATACAACCCACTGTGGTTAATATTGAAATTGCCCGCGAATACAATGTGCAAGCATCAAGCATTAAGAGCGAGAGAGAGAGCGAGTCTTTATGAATATAATTAAAACTCTGGTTCGCTCATAAAAAATGTTTTAAATTGTTTGTAAGAACACCAAAGTTGGACGTTATTTATTATGCGACTAATCGAAATGTATTTATTGGTTATATTAATTATACGATACAATAAATATTGTCACATGTGTGAAATTTGTTTTTTTTTAGGGTTCCTTGGGTCTGAATGAAAAAGGGAAGCATATTTATAGGATCACTCGTGGGTTGTATGTCCGCTTACCGTTGTCCATTTCTGTAACACAAATATAGTGCTACTGTGTAAACCTATGGATTTTGAAGTTGGGGTCACTTTTGTTGATCAATATTTGAAAACAATCAAATGAAAGTGCTTGTTTTAAGGGTCTCCAATGATTGAAAGTTTCAAAATACAAAGTTAAATGTGCAATTTGAATCGGGAGAACATGCTTTTTAACTACAATTTTCAATATACAGAACCATATCCACGCAAGCCTCACCCGCACTCAACCACTTTTTTTACTGATTAGTTAATAAACAAGTTTTCGTATAGCCTATGACCTGTGGAATTTTCATTTTAATTTTCATTAATCATTAAAATTCTATTTTGATGTAAATTATTTATTTTAAACATATACAAATATAAATTGATTCTCATAAACTTATCTTTCCCGAAAGTTTTCTAATATTAGCAAAGTGTGTTCGTCTGGACAGACTGACATGACGAGCTATTTTAAGTCAATGTGTTTGTCATATGTACGTCAGACAACAAATTAATGAGTGTCTGCATCTCAGATGGGATGCTACGATTTGTTGACTAATTGTCCTCGTATTCACTGATCACATTCATGCTTCTTCAGTATATTTTATAGAAATATTTGTGCATATGCAGCTCTTCACGGTTCATAAAGCACTTCGTTTTTTATGGTTTGGGGGCAAAATATTAGACGGATCAGCCCCCCCCCCCCCCCCAAACCCCTAAAGACATAGGGGGGAGGGACTTTGGGGATTGTACAAAACACAATGGTATGTATGGTAACATATTAAAAAAAACGCGCAGTGTAAGTAGCAACATGCCATAATATAATATAGTCCTAAACGTAACTATAATTTTACGTTTACGTGTATCGTGATTAACTGTAAAAATTAGATCCGTATTTCATTAGTTTATATTACTTAATTTTATCCTTAGGTTTAATATTATTTAATAAGTAAATTTAATATTAT
Source organism: Arctia plantaginis (assembly GCA_902825455.1). Classification (NCBI taxonomy): domain Eukaryota; kingdom Metazoa; phylum Arthropoda; class Insecta; order Lepidoptera; family Erebidae; genus Arctia; species Arctia plantaginis. The sequence continues at coordinate 4,783,654 of CADEBD010000292.1, read as the reverse complement.
ATTAGATATGTACTAATCATTTCATTCCGTATCTGCGTTATTCATATTTCGAACCGACACATCACTAGCATAGACACACAATTATTTTTCTTAAATAACAATGTTTAACAAATAAAAAAATAAGAAAAGTCATAAAATACATAAATAATCATTTTATCTGCTACATAATTTGATTAACAAACCAGAACATTGTACTTACTCAAAAGATTAATTTAAAGCTTTATACACAAAGATAACATCTTATAATAATCAAATTCCATTATTTAAAAGTCACGGACCGAGAACATGTGTTTTTTTTAAGAAAGCATTGACACAGGCGTGCGTTTAGTGTCGCGTTACAAATTCGTCACATTCCTGATTCCTTGTCTTTGACTCAATGCCACTTTATTTTGATCCGTATTGCTTTATAATAAGTACTGTAATAGGAGTTCTTATTATATTGGCATTGTGCAGCCCTAATTTCATAAGAATACAGTAGCATGTGTTTGTGTCGGGTTGCAAGTACGGGTCACGTAGAAATGAATATTAAAAAAATAGTGGACGAAGCATTGATGGAGAACTATGGATGTGTAGAAATATCTATGCCTTGTCCACGTTGAAGACTACTAATATTTGTATTATCTACCTAATATTAGTGCAAATTAAAATTAAGTTTACTTTGAACTTCATTCAAAATTATATTATGCATAATAAAAACATTAAAGTACAGGAAGCAATAAAAAAATAATATTCGATATAATATGTTACATCGTAAAAATCCCAGTGTGTTACTAAGTTGTGTAATGAATGGAAATTGTCAAGTACAGGATAAATACTTTAGTCTGCCTTATATTCTCTTTTATTAGAATAAAAAAGAAAGTAGTTATAACTATTTAAAAGGAGTTTCGTTTAACAGTACAAGGTAACAAACCATTGACCATTTTGTTACAGCCAAAACACTAAAAATAGGAACCAATCGATTCTATTAAAAATTAAAAAAAAAGCAATTTATCTATTCCAATGTAGTCACAGTAAAACCGCTTTTAGTTAGTAATTAAATCCGTATAATTTGATAGCGCGAAGATAGTTGGATGCGGCGCGAACATATTTATTTACATAACTAAGTGTGGGTTCACAATGGCCATTATTTCATTAGGCATACAAGCCTGAAAGCCGCGTCACAGCAAGCGGCCACAATGCTTCTCTATTATCTTTAGTGATTTATTTGTTTGAGAATTTGGTTGATTTAGAAATTGTTTTACATTCAAATTTGTTCTTTCTTATCCATATGAAATAATGTAATATTGTTCGTAGTTTATTTAGATTCATGCGTTATGAATCTCTTAAGGTAACAGTCAGATTAAAATTATTAATTTTGTATTGGATAGTTCATTTTGAGGAATAATATAGGCTATAAAACATTACGATATGACTCTGAGGAACGAAGCAGTGACTATAAGCAAAGAGAAATGGCAAGTTTATGCTATACTATAATGTGATGTGTACATTTTTTATTATTATTTTACTTATTAATTTTATTATTAAAATTTATTATTTTTCAAATGTATGAGTTTCTTTTTAATTTTGTTTCAAATGCATAGATTATAAGAGCAATGAACTTAAAATATTGCATATTTTAGTAATACACGAGTTTTTATCTAGTATGTAAAGTAATACTGTGAACACAGTACTAACAATTGCAATTGAAGCATGTCATTTACCAGGAATTGATGTTAGGAAACATATAGTATGCTTACAAAGCTTTTCTATATATGTCCGTACCGCCTACCGCATCTAGCGATGGTGTGAGGTTTGCGCCGCCTTTAGAAGTAGCCATTGGTGGTCGCACGGTTCGCTGGCCGGCGCTTTTTCTACTAATCGCGTATAGGGCTGTCATCTGGACGATTATTTCATTGAAAGTCAGCGTGTCAGGGGTGTTTGGTTAGTAAGTAATTGGTTATATTTGTAAACCTGTTAGTAGTATTTTGGGCCATACAATAAACAAATAATATATTCACAATTCAAACATTAGAATATGAGCATTTGCTCATAGTAACATTGGTTTTTGTGTTAGAGGTAATAATTGTTAATATTGAATCTTTTTTATGGGTTCGTTAATAGGTTTCTTATTTTATCACTATAAAATTAAATAAAAAACACCAGTTTTAACTTTTTGTTCTTAATAATATTCTATACGAAGATATTGGCATAACCTACATTTATTAATTTACATAATTATGATACAAAATAAGTTAAGAACCAATAGTAAATAGAAACGTGTAATTATATAATTTAAGACTCTTTAACACTTACAATTGTTTAAACAAGAGATTCTCAACCTTATTTAACTGAATGTGTAGAAAAATTACCAAAGACAAACAGCTCATCATTGAAATGTGATAAAACCGTAATTTTTCTTCAAGTTATTTAAATATTTACAATTTAGATACAAGGTGATAGTACTTAATTTATGTGTGTAAGTTATAATTACATATAATTGTAAGTATAAATTTCATTGTGAATGTAAAATACCTTCTATAGCAATAACTATAAGAACTATTTTATCAGCATGCTAAAAATATATGTTTACGGATATATTTCTTACTAAATTTAAAACCTACTTCCTTAGTTACTCCATTTTACGTTGATTCGTAGTCGAAAAGTTTTTTTTTTCTTAAACCAAACATTGGAACAAAGGGTAATAAATAATAACATAAAATTTAATGGTGTCCCATGAAACAATGGGTGCCATTTTCACTTTTTTTGTCGCTCGTCCTTGTGGTCCGTTAGCGGCTTGCAGGTAGACTTGCCTTGAATGACTCCTTGTCTGGGTTCTATTCACTGCATCTCTGGTCACTTGTACATTTTTTCTACATTTCCGAACGATTCTTAGTATACCAAGACTAGGATTTATTTCGAAATGTCCACAGAGATAAAATGTACCTAAATTAAAAATAATACTAGTTTCGAATACAGTTTTAGATACTTAATATATTACAAGAGAGCAAATTCTGAAGTGAAATGTTACTTTGTACAAGTCTTAAGAGAGTCGTCTTAGAACATATCTAACTAATTGTTTCTAATTTATATAAAGATTTATAGAATGTTCCCTTTGCCTCTTTTTTTATTTAATTTTATGCACTTTTGTACATCGGCGGACTTAATGCCCAAGGCATTCTCTTCCAGTCAACCTTTGGGTGCTGTAGAAATCTTATAAGGTAGGTACAGAGGTTACGTCTTAATATATTAAGTAATTAATGAAATATATGGAACGGTTCGCTACATACACAAACTTATACATACACATATACAACACAACACATTATAAATACACACATACCTATACAAAAACAAAAAAAAGCTATGTAAAACAAATATTTTTGAGATTATTACTCTTAAATGAGGCAAAGGTCACCAGAATTCCGCCAATTCACACTACATCGTAACGAACCTATTAAATCCAGTAGCCAGTCCCAATTACAAAACCTCTCCTGCCTGACCCAACAAGACATATATAAGCCGGCCAAATGTAAAACGCTTCTATTAAACCCCTGTTTAGTCGGGAACGCGGCTCTTTAAATTGGCTGTCGTTAACACGCTAAACAGCGTTTCGCCTGCAGCTATCCTTGTGGTTTTGTTTTTGTTGCTTTGATAAATTGTTGTGTAATTAAATAATCTGCTCGTTTAATTTTATAAGGGTGAGCGATATGTTTGTTCATATAAAGAGAAAATTTTACTTGTTTTGCTATGTGAAATACATGTGTATACATACATATACTCACCCCTTTATCCCTTAAGGAGTAGGCAGAGGATAATATTATTGTCCTATTGCCTTCAAAGGAAATATTTGGGAAATTAAGGAGTTTAATGTGACAGAAAAAGAAGTTAAGAGAATGGAATGGAGCTATTGCAACCCGAGCTGGCTGTGACCGGGGAGTATGAGTATGAGGGAGTATGAGTAGTGTCTCGAAATAAGTATTCTACGTAGAGCACATATTTTTATATTTTTTTAAAGCAAACATAAAAAAAAGAAACAGAACTAAGATCTCGCAAAAATTTATGTCTGTTTTTTTTTAGTTTTAAACCTTTTGACATGTCATTTTTTTTAATACCTTATTGTTTTATTCCTTTTTAACTGAAATGAATAGAAGTTAGGTTTTTAAGAAAATAACTACATAACTTTATTTTATTTAAGGTGTAGTCTTGGTGTAGTATAAAGCGAAGGAATTAAAAGGGCGCCTGTGCCTAAGTTACTGGCAGCATAACTGGCAGCTAAAAGGAACTTTTTCTTTAGCGCGGTTAAACTTGGGTAGGTAATACTCGAAGAAACTTCATATAACTTTTCTTAATATCGGTGGGCTCGTATCTTTAACATATTATAATTAATTTTCTTAGCTTCAGTATATAATATAATAAACTCTATACCTAACATGTACGTTGGTACCAGGGCTGCCATTTTCTTACTAATAATATTTAAAAAGTTATATAATTTATGAGGACTTTGATGTATGTCGATTTAAAGGATTATTAAAATCAGTAGAAGAGCAGAATCCCTTATAAATTGAACCAACTAGACAAAGAAGGATGTGCCAAAAACTCTATGTCACTTTTACAGGAGGTTGTAGGAATAATTTGGTATGTTTAAAAAATACAATATCGTAAGATGCATTATATTTATAATAAAGTATGGTTGGCAACCCTAACACGCTAAATGAAATACAACCGGATTTTAGTGACGCCAGCATTTTCTATTAGTTTTGACACGACCTTAGTGACCCGTTATTAATCTACATATAAAAATTTACACATATATTAAATGTATAAGCTAATTCCATCCAACAGTTATATTAACTGAGTGGATTATTTATTTTAAATGAAAGGTCCAGATTTGTCATAAAGTAGTGGAAATCACCTTTACCCTTCTTAAGTAACACTCAAACGCAATTTCCTCCTGTACATTCCCATATTAATAATAAGAGCCACGACTAACACCTTACGAGACTCACGTTAGACGGCTGGATCAAGGGTCTGATGCAGAATTAAGTTGTAATTGACATACAAAAATATTTGCAGATCATAAAAACATTTGGTCTGACAGCAGTCGCATACGCTACCACTGCACCACCGAGGCAGTCAAAGTTAGAGGGAACCTAGATCAGCAGATACTTTTTTATCTATAATCTACATTTTTAATAGGTTTTTTGCATTTTATTTACAGAATCTTTCTTTCTTTCTTAAAAAAGACAACTCGCGCATTAGGAATATATCCTGTGTCGCAGGGGAATTTTCAAACATACATGAAACGGACGCAAAGTACACCCAGACTCAGAACAACAATTTGTGGATCACACAACAACAAGTGTCGTCCCATGTGGGGATCGGACCCACAACACTCAACGAGGTAGTAAGCAGCGAGGTGGCCGCTTAAACTACAACGCCATCCGTGCAGTCACATATGGCGATAAATGCATTTAAAGACTATAGAATCCTTAATGAATAAGTAGATCTTGATATTTGTGCGCATTAATGAACATACTCTATTGCTCTACTCAACCATAATATTATAGTAATACTTATTAAAACTGTTAGCTGGACTTCTTCCTTCCACATGCTGTATTTATTAAAGTGCTAGCACACATTTATTTTAAAAAAAACTAAACAAAGTATCAAGATTACTCGAAGTGATTATAAAACGCGACACACAATTCACAAGAAACACGACCGCGTGTAGTATCAGACTCACGAACATCCGCTAAAGAGCGCTTCTTGTACCAAGGCAAGTGTATTATACACACTGTACTATACATTATTACTAGGAAATTATTTTAACTATAATAAGTTATTCCTTCTACATAAAGTATTAAAATGTGATTAAAACATAATAAATTATTACGTAGGCATTGTTTAGAGAAATCGGCAAAGAACTGAGTAATGCGTCTGTTGGCATAATACGCCATTTTTATTTGATTCTAACTGTACCCGGCATACTTTTAAGTGACACGTAAAATAAAAATAAATAAATAGTAGAATTATAATGAGTAGGTATACGAATAAATTACATTAAAACGACGAATGAAAACGAAAAAAAATTGTTATAGCTTTTTTTGGTCAGGAACTCTCGCGGACGTCCCCAGAATAATACTCCCTACCAAAGTTTCATCATCTGATCAATGGCTTCAGGATTCATTGATAGGGCTGCCACATTTTGATAGGATATTATCCGCATATAGGACAAACGTACAAACCTTGATTTTTATTTGTATAGATGGACAAGACATAGGCCATGTCTTAAGAATAAAAAGATATACAGCTAAGTTACCTCACCTTCATTAAAACTACGTTATAACGACTTAAGTCAAGTGAAGTGGTTACTCTGTTTATATTTTGTAGAATTTTTTAGGAAGAAACGTAAAATTTGTTCTTAAATTTATTAACCGTCCCTCAGAAACATTTTTATTATGGTGAAAATATTACATAGTGTTGTCAATCGAATATAATATACTTTATTGCACACCAATTACACAGTGAGACATGAATATAACAAAAAGATATGTACAACGGGCGGCCTTATTGTTAAAAGCAATCTCTTACAGGCAACCTTTGGATGAACAAATAACAGTACATAAGTAAAATAAATAAAACAATCGGTCAGCAAAAATTCTACCAGAAGTCTGCTGTACTGTAACTCTTACAGTTTTTTTTTTTTAATTGATGTGGGAATAGGTAGCCGAGTGGATGGCAACGACTTAATTATCACAGTACATTAAATAAAGCATATGTAATTTAATTCTTATTATTTAGTTGTTCCGCCGCATTAAATCCAAGTATAACTACCGTCACGAAACTTGAACACAAATCTTAGTATATTTTATTATTATTGTGCTAATGTTTGTAACTTTGAAGTTTTACTAATTTGTAATCCTGACTTAAATTGAGAGATACTGTTTTACTTAACTATAAACACGCAGCTTATTTTATCCGGTTTTTTTTCGTTCGTAAAATATTTTTTACTATTCGGATAGGATTGACTTGAATGACATAAAATGCTACGTATCGTAAATTCACATAAATTCTGAATTGCCGTCAATAAATAATAAAATTGGATTGGATCAAATGATACACGGATGTCGGAAGGCAGACATCATGTGACACAGTTGTGTTAAAAGTCCATTTTTACAGTATTCATTTTACCCAATGGTTCATACTTCAAAACAATATTGCGCTAATAGATAATGTAAATAAAATATGTATTACTTTTTTAAATTCAATATAATATATTGAATTTAAAAAAGTAAGAACGAGATATTATCTATAGAGAAATTAGATTCCATAATACATATTATGCATCATGGAATCTAATTTCTCTATAGTTAATATCTCGTTCTAAAGTATGGCTAATCGTCTAATATATTGGTCTATTAAGCATGCCAAGACTTTAAGCAACAAATAAAATCAAAAAATACTTCTTACATAAATAAGGTGTTTAATCTGTTTAAAAAATGACCTCAAATAAAGACCGTTATTTTACAACGCATGTGTATAAAAAAGTGATAATTTATCAAAAGTGACCGTTGAATCCATAATGTACCTACCTACAAGTTAAATAGGTGCAGTGCGTATGCAGCGACGGTTTTATACATTGGATGAAGGCGATATGCGAAGCATATTGTATTTATTTATACACGTGTCTTATTCTATATTTTTGTCTCTGTCAATATTTCTATATATATAAAGTATATTATCTTCTATTAAATTATAAAAATGTTAATCTCTGAATCTGAAATGTTATTTTTCTTAAAATATTCAATTACGGTATTTTTTTTAGTACAATTATTATAGATTTGTTCTGTCATCGCTGTCAATTGGTTAAAATCTTTAAAGTCTATGGTTTAAACAATTTAAGTGTCAATGTAAGATTAAAAAGTAAAAACATTTGCAATTTTATTTTGCCCTAAATCGTGATGTGTTTTATGCATCTTTATAGCAGTAGTTGTAGTTTTTTCAATTCACATAGGTAAGGAAATGTGTGTTGAAATTACTAAACACCAATGTGACACGGCTTAGTTAAATCGTATATGTAAACGACGAACGTATTTCCACTACAAACAATCGATCTAAAAGTCCGCTATGTATTTACATTGATGTTACATGACATGATCTAACCCGGTAACAAAGAACGAACGTGGCTCGTATGATAATCATAAACTAAGATTAACTACCATGAAATCTCCTCGATGACATGTTGAAATCAATTTGAATTCCAATGACAAACTATACGAACGCATCATTTGAATTCCGAAGAATAGAAATGAAATGTAAAAGATCCCGCGCTTATTGGCCATTTAATAAACATTTTGTTGTAATTTTGATATCATTGTTGATTTTTTGTGGGGTAATGAATAGTACAAATGCAAATTTTCGTAAGAACTTAATTTAAATATAAAATAACTAGCATCGGTTTATTGCCAAATACTTGCGGCAAAACTTTATTACAAATTTTGATGCTAGAAGTTGTTCAGTATTTTTTTTTAACATTAACTTAGTCACTCAACAAATTTAAGATGAGATTTTTTTTAAACGCCAAGAACTTGTTGGGTTTACATGATTCTTGGTAATAATAAAATCTGATAATAGATGTGTTCTATAGCCAGGGTTTGATAAATAACACAGTTAGGTAAAGACGGAGTCAGACTTATCCATTGCTTTGTAATTAACAATAAACAGGTAAAAGAATTAAAGAGAGTTAACAAAAGAAAAGAATATCGACTGGCAGTCTTATTGACCAAAAAAAATCTACACCTTAAAGAATATTACAAATGCGAAAGTCAGTGTGTTTGTTTGTAACGCTTTTCGACATAACTACTGAACCGACCATTGTGAAATTCTAAAGCCATGATGCCCGAGGGGCAGAAAAGAATATAAAGTACCTTTCATACAAAAAAAAGCATTGCTGACGAGAAACAGATCAAACAGCCTTTACAATCGCTACTTCCTAACTCTGGATGAACGCTAGTTATGTTTTCACGGCTAAACCGCTGAACCGATTTTAATGAAATTTGGCATAGATATACTTTGATTTTTGTTTTTACCGTGATAACCGACATACACGCAGGCGAAACCGGGGGCAAATGCAAGTATTATATATTTCATTTCATTTAATACTTAATAATTATTGTTAAAATGCAATTTATTAAGCTCCATGAGGTTGTAACTAAAGAGTTTAACACCAGACACGTTTAAGTCGTGAATATTTGAATTACGGCAAAACGCCATTGAAAATTTTATTTTATGGTGGGTTAGTTACACAGTATATTTGTTAACGCATTCAGTATTCCGCGTGTGCCCTGTGAACAACACGAGCGCATTAACATTCTCAACTCTCGCGCAGGTTCTCATAGCGAGCCGCACGCGTTTAATAGTTGTCTCAGTAAATGCGACTGGATTTTGTTCTACAAAATATAAAGATTTTTTATTCATCTAATTACAAAAATATCAAGGTTTTCTAGGTGTACACAAAATATATTAGGTCTTTTTATATTTTGTAAAAACTTACAGGTGAGGTTGGCAGGAGCTGTATGCCATGATTGTGGAAAATTATATACTATTCATCTCTGTAAACTACGTGAAAATCTGTTCATTTAGAGACCCCACCCCCTTTTTCTATAACAGAACTGTTCTTTCAATGTAGACGTACCGAGTTTAACTTTTTTATTATATGCATTTATTTGCAAAGACCTTCTATAGGTACACTGTGTTTAAGAATTGTTGAATTTAGACAATTACTTACGCATTTTCATTGGCTAAAACAAACTTTAGCCAGATTCTTAATCGGTTTTGACATGAGACGTTCAACTATTAAAATCTAAGATTAAACGGCGACAAGGTCCATATTTAATTTTATAACAACAAATAAAAAATAATTAGATCCAATAATACTCTTGGAGCGTAGGAAATGCGATTTTATGAATAATTCATTGGAGATAACGACTAAAATAAGACGATTGTTGGCTTCTGAGAATTAAGCGTTTGAATTTTTTCCCCGCGTACAACTTGCCGGGTGTTCAATATACTATGACTATTTTATACATATATTAATTTTTATACACTAAATTATGAAGTATGAAAAAATAATATAGCATGTAATCTGTTTCCAAGGCAAACTTATAAAAAAGGACCAACAAAATTCATTATTCGAACTGGCCGCTCATGACCCCAGAGTTGTCGCATTTAACTGCACGCCATAAAACATAAAAAAAGAATACTTAAGTTAAAAGAACTTTTTTTTCTGAAACGGAAAGAGTTATGAATAATTCGGTTCTTTACTTGCTTACGGGCCCTTGCAATAAGAAATGAACAAACTCTTTGGAACGAGAGAAGAAGTGTTATATGTTTTTTTTTTTCTATGGTGTTCTATTTTTATAATACTAAACAAAGGTTAATTATAAATAATGACGTTGCATAGAGGTACCTATGAAGTAGTTTATATAATTATGTTTATATAAAACTTGAAATAATGTTGTAATATGTATCATCTTTTTACCATAAACTACATTTTCCTCTATTATGGACATCTCACTTTTTATTAGGCAGGTGCATCTGTACACATTTGCTGGGCCATTTTGTTGTTTATTAGGGTTCCAATGACAATAAAAAATAAATGGCAGTACAATTATCAACTCTGTTCCTGCTCAGTTGTCATTTCAGTATTGTAATGAACATTTCAATCATTCCGACGGACATGAGTAAAGTTAATTAATAGACATCGGACTTTTTAGGACTTAAAGGAATAAATGTAATGTAAATGCAAATATTAAGTAATTATACTTAATAAAATAGCCAAGAAATACATAAAAAAAGTTTCGTTTCTACATTCGGTACCTACCAAAGTTTAAGCAATACATTAATATATCTTTTTATGTAATTGCTCGTATAATTTGCTAATGCTTATTTTTAATGTATTAATTAGTTATTTCTAATTTCATGCTAATGGATAAATATAAATAACTAATAGTAGTTGAAAGCGTGTAGTAAGAAACGGAATGCCATAAAATAGTTTGGAAGAAAAAATGTCTACGTAAGATTCGTAACCAGTTAGATAAATTTTCAACTAAAAGGTAAACTAAATGTTTTTATGTTTATACAAGAATCGATAATAAAGTTTTATTGCACTCGTAAACATACATTATATATGTCTCATTACTAGTTTGGTTTGCCTTTAACATGTTTTGGAACGTATATTGATAAAACTTAAGTTTTGAAATGTCAACTTTTAGTAAGTTACTATACCTAATTGTAAACATGAAACTAAACGTAACAGAAACTGAAGTTTCTGAATTGGGTACACAATTTTTATCTGCGTTATGAAACTGTAAGATGGACACGATACTTTATGAAATGTTTTTATTACTTTTTTTACGAGTGAGGCATTTGCATCAGTGACCAATAGCAAGCGCAGTGTGGTGGCGTGCATTTATTTTTTTATATGGTGCACAAGCCATGTGTTGATGATTTTAGACGATTACAAATGGATGCAAAGTTTACAATTCACGCCGTTACATAGCTACACCGGCACCGATAACATATATTATTAATTACGTTATAAATTACTCGACACACTTCCCGACGACTGATAACGTACCGACGGCGCCAAATGCACATAAAACACCACAAGGAACGACGGATGTGACTAGAAAACGTTGACGCTAGCCAGTTCTGTATGTAAACGAAAACAGCCATGTAAATAGCACGACCGCCACACGCCGTGGTAGCTTCGTACCGACGCGAAATCTGTCACTGATTATAAAAATACACTAAACGATCTCTGGCGAAATTGCAGGCCAGCGACCCCTCACTGATGAGCCATAATTAATCGGTTGGCACATACCTAAACACGACGTGCATTGCGCTGTCCACGCGCCCTTAAACTCCAAAACAAGTCGGAAAAAGCACACCGTTTGACACAACACGCACGTTACATACTTGTTATCACACACTGTTGTCGCTTGTTGCACTCGCGTTGCACGTAATGTGGTACACTGGTCATTATTTTGTTTATCGCCGGCAATTTTAGTCGGTATCGGCGAGCGCGCTTGAAACGGGCCGCGGCAGGCCGAGAGTCGCGAGTCTACTGCACACAACAATGGTGCGGCGCGCGCGAGAACGAGCGCCCACCCACACTGAAGCGGTGTTACACACACAGAGAGACAGCCGCGTGCACTGACGAGCGCTTATAAAAAACCAACGATCGGTATGCAGACGTTCGGTTTGAAGCAGGTCCTCGCTTGACGCTGTTTTCGTCTGCGGTTCAGGGTTCCCAAAATACTTGCCACATTCTCCACATACATTTGTTGGAAATTTAATTTTATAATTTATTTAACAAATGATGAAATAAACATTGTCATGAGGTGTGACAATAATTTTGGTATTATAATTAAAATTCTTTTCATCAACGCTTATTTATCCTATATTATAAAATTAATGTTGCAACAAATATGAAAAAGTGGAAACAGAATTTCTGTAATTTGAAATAGTTATGCATTTATTTATATTAATTGAAGAGTTACGTTTAATTAATGGTGTAGATTTTTCAACTGTTTACATGTAATAAATATTTCCAAGTAGTCATTGTGGAAATTTTGTGGTATTCGATAACAGTGTAACGAACATTTATATATAAGTAGACAATATGAGTACCTAGATTTAAATCAGAAAGTAGATGGTACAGATTGTAAATTGCCGTTTTGTATATTTTCCTAGTAAAACTACTTAACGGCGTGAGGGGTCTATGGACCCCCGATCGGTAAGAAGTTCCTTTTGCTTTTTGGTAGACGTTTACTATAGTGTGGGAAAAAAGTATAGTTACACATTTTTCGGTCTCGCTCCCATCCGCTCAGAGCGTGAAACTTCGTTTCAATAACTATGAAAAAAATTATGAACATTTTTTTACATCAAGTTACATCTGAGATGAAAACATTAAAAATAAAGAAAACATCATTTCAAAAAATTAAGAAAGAAAATCTACTCGGGGAACGGGGAAAAATTTCAACATGGCAACATTAAAAACAAAAGAACGGCAGTCAGCGAACCTTGAGTGGGCAGGCGATACGATTCGAGCCTGCGCCCGAGTCAGCGCGCCATGTTGTCGGTGGTGGAAGCGCGATAACGCTATACATCGCTATCGTTTGCTCACTCGCACGCTTGTTAGCGTTATTGCGTGCCGTAACTATACTCGTCAGCGACTGTACCACACACCCACACGCACGCATTGTTATCTTACACAAAATTTATAACGAGCAAGTCGGATTCAGTCCCAGTCTTGGGCACTCCTAAATTCTTTGCGGAAGGGTTCTTTTTTTATCTTGGAGCTTACTCCTCAGTTTCGCCAGAGGCTAAATAAAATTATAATGATCGCTAATGTTGAGAGTTTGTTTAGAGCCATTCGGCTTGTTATTTGGCAACACTGATAGTTTTGGCGGGTAACTGCGCGTGTTGTGAATGGATGGCTATGAATGGGCTGTTAGTTTAGTTCGGAAATAAAGTTAGCAAATCCTAGTAGGTATTGAAACTTGTAGGTATGTCGAGATGCCGAGCGTGGGTCGATTTATGCCTACTGTTTTAGACGCCTACTTTATCTTTATACCCTTCAACGTGGGTAGGCTGTTGATAGGTAAATAGAGAATTAGGTATTTAATAGCTACTTATTACAGTCGATCATTTTGTTACACTCTGTGATTTTGTGATTATAAACTTTATCTTTTATAGATGTTTGACAAATATTAGTTAAGTATTTACCACTTAGGCATAGGTACAATAAGTTAGTTATGCGGTGTGTTCTAAATCTGAGTTTATACAGACAACTATTGTTAGTGGCCGACCGAAGTTTCGGTTTCGACCAGTTTCGGCAAAAAAATCTACTTTCGGTTCGATTTTCGGTCAGAAAATTAGCCGAAACTCAGTGTTCGTAATGGGTTCTGCGCCGTTCGGTTAACTTCGCGGCTAACTAGTGGACATCGGTTCTGGCTCAGTTCGCCGCCGTCCAGTGTGATCTTTTTATGGTGTTTGGGGGCAAGCTAGCAGACATGATGATGATGGTCGAATGATGGTAAGTGACTACTACCGCCCATGGACACCCGCAGCTTAAGAATCACCAGGCATGGCTTTTCCAAGACTAACTCATATTATTAGCTGTGTTTTACACATTAAAATTTTTGTAATTGTTTTCTTTTTGCTTGTAACTAACATTGTTTTATCTCAAAGGCGATTTTTAGGTATAGGGCTTCGTTTTGTTGAGTTTTATTTATATATCCAAAAATGCTAAAAACTTCTGGTCTTTCGTGAAGGCTAAAAGAGACGAAAAAAGTTTTTATCCTGGCTTAATGACTGATGGAATCTCGGTCAGTTCAGATGGCGATGGGATATGTAATCTATTTGCTTCAATGTTCTCGCAGGCCTACGATAGTGCGACTTCAGATGATAAATTCACGTTGTCCAGTGGTCTAAGGTACACAGACAAATTTAGCTCAAGTTTTAGCTCCCTGGTTATAGACCGGATAACGATATTAAGAAAGTTGAAGTATCTGGATACAGCTAAAGGTGCAGGGCCAGATGGCATCCCGCCAATTTTCGTAAGAAATTGTGCATCTCAATTAACAACGCCATTGCACATCATTTTTACCACATCGATTTCTTCTGGAATATTTCCAGATGAGTGGAAATTTGCTAAAATCGTACCCCTTCATAAATCGGGTTGCAAGGACAACGTGAATAACTATCGACCAATTTCGATCATTTCCACGATGGCAAAGGTGTTTGAATCTATTGTTTGTCCTTGCATTCAAAACTATTTTAGTCCATACCTATCCAAACATCAACACGGATTTGTCAAGGCAAGATCTACTTCGACGAACTTGGTTACGTTTGTTGAACGCCTAGCTGAGGCAATTGACCATCACCAGCAGGTAGATGTTATTTATACAGACTTCAGCAGGGCGTTCGATAAAGTACCTCACACTATACTAATGAGGAAGCTATCTGTGTATGGATTTACTGGCAATCTTTGTGAATGGATTCATTCTTATCTCATTAATCGTTTTTCCTATGTAGTGGTGAATGGCTTTAGGTCAAAATCTTTTCCCACCTTTTCTGGTGTACCACAGGGATCGCATCTTGGACCCATCCTTTTTAACATTTTTATCAATGACCTACCCGGCTGCCTCTTGCACTCTGAACCATACATGTACGCTGATGATCTAAAAATCTCACGAACTATAAATAGTATTCACGACGTAGCTCTTTTACAACAGGACGTAGAACACATAAGCCAGTGGTGTAGCAACAACCAGATGCACCTCAATACTGGCAAATGTTACCACATTAAGTTCAGCCGCAAGCTGAAGCTTGTTGAATCTGAGTATTTTATAGAAGGTATACCAATACAAGAAGTTGATACAATAAAGGACTTGGGAATATTTTTTGATAGAAAGCTCACTTTTCAACCTCATTTGGACCATATCATTATGAAAGCATCCAAAATGCTGGGGTTTGTCATAAGAAATGCTAGGGTGTTCCGAAGGCCTCAAACTAAAATACTCTTATTCAACACTTTGGTTCGTAGTATACTCGAATACTGCCCCACCGTTTGGAGACCCCATTATTCCACTCATATTTTGAGGTTAGAAAGAATTCAGAAGCGTTTCATGTGGCATTTGGCATTCACCGTCGGAATCGCCAGAACTAGTAAGAGGTATGAAGAGAGACTGTCATTCTTCAAGGTACCGTCGCTTGAAAAGAGAAGAACACTTTTGGATCTGAATTTCTTTTACAAGTTGTTGCACAACCATCTGGATTGCTCAGTGCTGCTCGAAAGGTTGAAGTTTAACGCTCCCAGGCGTCTTCCGCGTAAACCAATGGCCATAATGGCACAGCCATTTAGAAGCACAGTTTTGGGATATAATTCACCAGTTCCCAGAATGTGCAGAGCTCTAAATGAATATTGCACGGACTCAATTGACGTTTTTGAGATCAAATGTCATAAATATCGCAGAGTATTGTGTGAAAACTTACCCAATTAGCCACCAACCCAATTAATGCCTCCTAATGCTCTAAATATTTCTTGTTTGTTTTTTTTTTTTCTCTCTCTCATTACATTTTTAACTTACAGCTTACATTCTATTGAACACTGATTTAATTGTTATTTTTATTGTTTTTAATTTTATTATTATAACTCGATGTATTGTAATATGTTGATACTTTGGAATTTTGATTGAATTTGTAAATAATCAACATAATTGTGAATATAATAACAATTATCATTGTAACTGAACTATATAATTACTTAATATTATGTAATTTTAGAGATGATATTATTGTGCATGTTGTATTCATCTGTTATTAGTTATGCAATTAGTTTTAAGCGAATAATTTTGTATCCCCTGTAATGAATTATTGTATATAACTGTTGGTGAATTAAATAAATAAATAAATAAATAAATATTAGTAACACATCAAAGATATTATGTTACTTAGGCGGTATTATTATAGAACGATTCTCAAAACTCAAGAAACGCTTGAGCGTAGTTATATAAGGCGAAAACTAACCTCATGCGTTTCTGGAGTTTTGAGTATCATTTTGTAAATATGATTCTTAGATTTATTTGTTTGTAGATGGTTTATTATTGTTCAATTACATTATGGCGACTCCCACATACAAGGAAACAGAAACATACTACAGGGGCAACCAAATAAGACACACCGAACTACAGAGTAACTACTGTATCGCGATATGAAGAATTACTTACTAATTAAAACATATATAGAACTTCCCAAAATCAACCGTGAGGCGGATCCCTGCAGGCATATTCACCTCGCCTGGTCGAAGGATTCCCCCTTGTGTTGGAGGGACATGCACCCGTTTCTACACAACATTTGGGGTACAAAATGTTTTCCCTATTTTGACCATCCTAAAAACGAATACTACATGTAAACTTCAGTTGCTTAACTTTAACTATGAGGAAAACGTGTAAAATCCGTACAAATTACCTTATTACCGCGTGAGGCAGCTTTTTTTTTATCTACGTACCTAAACACATTTTCTCGTGTTTAGAATTGATGCCGTGTGCCGTGTTTATTACAGTGATTTTAGGTTGTATGTGCAAAGGACAAAAAAATACACTAGATTTAAACAGTCGAAATTTTAAAATGATAATTAGAGTTTCGGTTTCGGTCTTGGCCGTATCTGAAACAAGGGCCGAAAGTTCGGTTTCGGCTGAAAAACCTGTTTCGGTTGGACCCTAACTAACGTAGGAACTTTTTGATATTTTGTAAGACTGACTGAGTGACGATGAAAGAAAGTAATAAAAAGATACAATAGGTATCAATTCCTAAATTTCGTTTTCAAGAAGAATAGAAAGAAATTTGACAAACTTCTTCTTTTCAGAGATTTCTGTACCTACGTACTGCCAGTCCGGCAGTTCTATGTTCCTTCTAATTTAAAGGTGCCATTGCTCCTCGTAACGTAGCATCCGCTCTCCTGGTGCCGGTACACTAACGTATTTTTAATTTGTGATTAGGAGTTAACCTACAAAATTTAAGTTTTAATATTTTATACAGAAGTTTCATCTTAACCATTTACTATCGATTACTCGGACACGTTTTATATATTTAATCGGTTCTTAATCTTATTGATGTGAAGTACCTATGTAAGTGTTTAGGAAGAAGAAGAATAGTTTGAAAGTGCTTTGGTGTACAATAACTAATCAATAAAAATAAAATTTACTTTGTATAGGATCTGCATTATAATAATACTAATAATATTGTACCACATTCACACAATGCCATCTAGTTCCAAACTAAGCAGAGCTTGTACTAGTATAGTAGTGTATCAGTTGTCTAGTAGCCATATTACTAGACAACTGATATAAATACATATTTTTTTTGTAAATCATCTCACATCTCATACATAGAAACACCAGGTCCGTGTGGTGACGGATTAAGAATACAGAGTGTCACCACCCCTATTCATCCCATGGGTGTCGTAAGAGGCGACTAAGGGAGCAAACCACGCAGGACAACAGCACTGCAGAGAGAAGGAAAATTTGACACAAACCCTATACCAATCCGTCTGGCCAGCGTGGTATAGTAGGCCAAAACCTCCTTTCTAAGGAGAGGCCTATGTTCAGCAGTGGACTATTAAAGGCTGTTGATGTGATGATGATGATGTGATGACATAGAAACACCCAAACCAAATCTAACATTAAATGTTCATGCACACAAAATGTTAGACTTGAGCGGGAATTGAACCCGCGATCTTTGGATTAGCAGTCCGTTACACAAACCACTACGCCATTCGGTCATCATGTAGTCGGTAGCACACCTGTGCTATTAACAAACCTATTAGCCGGCATTACGGCATACCTTTGCCTCTCATGTAGTGCTCCCCCCCTGCTGGACGCACTTGCTTAATCCATCCTAGAATTTAGTCGAATATTTTTTTTTAGATGATAGAAATATATATTTACATTCAAGAGTATTCTATTTTTATAGACTCCATGGTCATTTAATAGACTCCATGTAATTTAGACAGAAAAGCTATATGTTACACAATACATAATTTTACTTTTACTTATATAATTATTTTTGGTTTAACTTAAATTTAAGAACATAAGAACATTTAAGACATAATACCTATGTCATGATAGCTATTTATGACATAATAACTCACCAGTAGTAAGAAAACAGACTAGTTTTGATTGTCTTGTTCTTAAACTCTTTATCTTTCTTGGAAAAAACAAAACAATTTCCCTACTTAATAATGTCTGTATAGGAAATACAATCACGTATACGGCATAAAAGATAAATCTATTTACTGGATAACTACACCCCATGAGTTTAACCAGCACACGTAGGTGTCACGTAGGGTCCTTATAAAGTCGTTTACACACTTAGCGACAAGTCGTCAACACGACTGAATTGTTTTTATTTAAACGCAAAAAACACATTTGATATTTGTTTAGAGGGAAAACGGTAAATGGGGTTAAGCAATCTGGATGTGAAGAGAAAATGAAAAACTGAACTGACTGACTGGCTGCACTGCAGCTGCATGTGACCGTTCTGTGATAAGAGAGTCTCCTAGAAAATCTAATTGAACACCTAATAAAAGCAAGAAGGCATTACAATTTGGATAAGTTATTTTAATGGTTACCTATACCATTATTCTTCAACACCTATTACACATTTATTAATGAAGCTCCGAGCTGAAATTTAAGTGGGCCGGTTGTTTCCAGACGGACTGATGTTCCTGGAGCCGAAGTATGCTAGAATGGAGACCCCGATTTGGCAAACGTAGTGTAGGGTGCCCTGCGGCTGCTGAGTAAACTGTGGAGTGAACTGTGGATGTGGACTGCCCAAGGCCGGGATGGTTGCCGCTTTTGGGATAGGTTTTCGTTCAGCAGTGGACGGCGATTAACTAATGATGATGAATAAAGCACTTGTCAAAGTCTAACAAATCATATCGTCAAGTTAAAAAAAAAAGATGTTGACTGTCGTGCAGTTGCGTGACACAAGATATATTACTGACAAATAAATTTAAACTATTATAATTATATTTATTATTATCATTATAATTATTTACTCATTACAACTATTATAATTATTATTACTCGACGAGTCGACTAAAGGAGCAAACGACGCAGGACAACAGCACTGCAAAGAGAAGAAAACCTTGAAACAAACCCTATACCAACCTGTCTGACCGGCGTGGTATAGTAGGCCAAAACCTCCTTTCTGAGGAGAGGCCTATGTCCAACAGTGGACTACTGAAGGCTGTTGATGATGATGAATTATATTTATATATATAAATCAAAGTATAAAATACAAAGGTAGAACTAAGCAACATTTCATTCGTTTCATTGACAAAAACAGTTGCTCTATATAAGATTACACCGGACCGTTCATGTACAGAATGTACCCGTCAAGCCAGTCTATAATTATTATTTTATTACGATGATCAAATTCCTATTTGTTTTTTTACCATTTTGATATTTTATATCCAGTAATTTTTTATACGCATCAACTACCTTTCAGCATATGAATACGTACCCTATACATATTTACCATTTAGTCGTGTATATCCACGAATCATTAACATTTGAAAATAAATTTTATTACTATATAGTTTATACTCTCGAAATGACTTACGAGTATATATATATATATATATATATATATATATAATATATATATTTAGAAAATTAAAACTTTAATGACTTAGGAATCTCTACAATGGTGACTAAGTAGCGTTTTCCCGCCGCTCCATATAAATTTTTATCAAATCGGTTCAGCGGTTTAAGCGTGAAGAGGTAGACAGATAGACAGACAGATAGGTTGACAGACAGTCATACTTTCGCATTTATAATATTAGTATGGCTAATACATTAACATACTATATTATTATACATTGATATTATATGTTGTACTTATCTACCATTATGTCAATATAAGAATAGCTATAAAAGTGTAAGGATAAAAAGAACTTATTTAAACAATAGCAAGCATAGTGGCTAGTCATAAAATGGCTATAAAATAATGGTATCTTTAAAACTTGTTTGTTATCGACACAACAAAAAGAAAGAAAAGAAAGAAGAGTTAATGTTCAAATTAAATATCTACATTTAGGTGCGAATACTATACACCAGGGACTTGCTTTCTAGGGTATACCTGGTTCCCCGGCTATTAGTACGTGAGGCGGCGTGCGCTTTTAGTCGGTTCGTGTCCGACATGCCACCGATAGGTGGTATCCGAGGGGATTTCCGCATGGCAAAAAAAAAAAGAAAAGGTGCGAATACTATCTATACTATATATAAAATTACATTTTTAAAATGCCAAACTTAACTAAAAGGGTCTTTTTTTTTTTTTTTTTCCCGTGCGGAAATCCCCTCGGATACCACCTGTCGGTGGCATGTCGGACTCGAACCGACTAAAACCGCACGCCTTCGCCGGGTACTAATAGCCGGGGAACCAGGTATACCCTAGAAAGGAAGGCCCTGGTGAACTAAAAGGGTCTAGACTAGAAAGTAAATAAGAAAAAATAAATTATTGCTATAATACGTTTAAGAGCGTTTCTCCCTTGTCCAGTGGTATATTACGCATGTTGCTTACTTTAAAAATAAAAAAATAAAAAATTTAATTTTATCCTACACTTTTTTTTTAAATGTATAGGTATTATGCTCAAACAGACAACACTAGTCTGGACAGACAGACACATCTGTCAAACAAGATTGTTGTGTTACATTTTTAAATAACTATTTAAACGCTTACAAAACACCAGCGAGCTTCACTTTGGTGTCAAGTGGTGTTACTTTTCAAGTATTTTTGTGAACATTTATTTGTAAAAATTTACACAGACCGTTTGTTATAAACCATTTTTTATTTCAGCTAATAAATGTTCAAGTGTTTTGCTGTGCAATGTGAATACTAGTAATTAAAGTCTCCTGGCAATTGTGATAGCTTACTATACTCGTATATTAGAATGGCAGATGTATACCGCTTAAAATATTTATTTATTCGTGACCAACAAAGACATACATTTAAATACGTGTTTGTA
This sequence comes from Arctia plantaginis, assembly GCA_902825455.1. Lineage (NCBI taxonomy): Eukaryota > Metazoa > Arthropoda > Insecta > Lepidoptera > Erebidae > Arctia > Arctia plantaginis. The sequence continues at coordinate 4,762,077 of CADEBD010000292.1, read as the reverse complement.
CATCAAAGTTAATTATAAAGACACAACTATTTACACATCACTTCAAAAAAGAAATAAAAAGCTGCCCCTTATAATTAAAAATGATTAATTATGCCGTTTGTGTATTTGTGTTTCAGTATAACCTTATACGTGATAAAATGCCAACGTATTCCATAAATATTCTAGCAAATTGTTTATTGTAAAAACTATACGTCCATGGAATGCACTCCCAATAGATATTAGACACGCCTTTCTTTTAAAAGCTATAGTGGTAACATATCATACACGTAGTCTGAAAGGGCTCTACAAGATATTTTGAAATTTCTTAATCAAATAAAAACGCTGTTCTTGCTTTGAAATATAGGTTATACTCAATTTAATTCATATCCAACTATGTAAAAGTCCATTTCCATATATTGCTAGCCTTTCAAGAAAGATGAATGAACAGTGATTCTTTTCGCCAAAAAGTTAAATAAATACATTCACATCTTTAAAAAACGAAAAAACGCCCACATCTTCTAGACAACGATTTTAATCCCGCTCCCGCTTACAAATAAATAACATATTACCATTGCGCCCAGAATACGTATTCTTATAGATATTGTCTTGTTGTGGATGTGCTTTGGCCTCCCGAAAATCACCTACCTGTTAAAAACAACTCCGACTTGGTTGTGCCCTGAGGAAGTATCTTCTTTTTACGTAAAGTCTGTCCTCAATGACTCACTAGATGAGGCCCAGTGGAGTAAAACGGCTCTCCCGATTCGGTGTGGCGCACCCGGGGTTGCCAGCCTCGAAGAGCCCTTATATTGGTCAACGTCCCTTGTGTGCTCGAGCCACTGGGTCTGAGTAGATACAGTGGGAAGAGGCCGGACGGGCTGACGCTGGTGCCTTGGAAAAATGGTCTGTCATTACTGATCTGTCATTACTGTTGCCGCCAGCTACTTGTACGACCTATATGTCCGTTCGCCTTATAAATATGAAGAAAAAACCGACTAGTCTAGTTGTGTGCAGACTGCCTTACGACGAACTGCGTAACTCGACAATGATTTCATTAGTCCGTCGGCGGGTCGCATTACCGTCTCTCATCTCTCATGTGACGACATAGACCTGTTGTCTCAGCCACACTCCCACCTTCACTATAACTGCAGACTCTGACCAAGGAACGATTACTATGCTAAGTTACTAACATATCCCGGTTACGAAACTTTAACTGTCTTGTGTCTACTTGAGTCCATTTAGATTAGGTACCGGGAGTGATTTAGAACTGGCCAGGTACCGCAGATGACTCATTAGCCAGAGGCCGCAGAACGACCACCGGCCTCCATAAACGCAGGCCTGGGGGTGACAGGTGAGGCCATCTGTCAAGCTTGAAGAGACAGGCAGTAGTTGTAGAATGGGAACACCCTAATTCCTACACACGAGTTGTCTTCTGTGGTCGTAGATGGCCCGGGGTCCGTCGGGGTTCCAGGGATTTCTAGGATACACCTGGTTCCCCGATTACTAGTACCCGAGACGGCGTGCGGTTTTTGGTCGGTTAAAATCCGAAATAACCAAAGACACACACACACACGCACAGACAAAAAAGAGACCTGCAACTCAAGTCACAAGTGATTTCCCGCCTTTTGAGTCCCGCCTTCACTCACTCGGTGAAAACCAAGGGAAGATTTGCTTACACCTGTTTATGTGAGGCCGTGGTATCATTTCGGTCGACACATTTCCCTATCTGTCTGTTTGTTCCGGATAAGCTTCAAAACGGCTGGACCGATTTTGATAATATTTACTATCAGGTCTATTCCGAGAGGTACCAGTTGCCTATAAATATAAGCAGTAACTTTTGCACAGTCTGGGAATCGAACCCGAGTCCTCATGGACTGCAGTCCCGTACCCACTAAGGCAGCGCTTTTCAAATTTCAAGCGAACGAAGTCGCAGGTATCAGCTAGTTAGGACTATATATCCTGTGTAGCGGGGAACTTTACAGACACATGAAACGGACACGAATAACACCCAGATTCAGAACAACAATTTGTGGATCACGAAAAGTGTAATCCCATGTGGGGATCGGACCCACAATACTCAGCGCAGTAGGAAGAGGCATGGCGACCCCTTAAACCACTACGCTATCCGTGCAGTCGGTAGTCGTGTCATTATTGCCGAAACATTCTCTCCCGGCACACAGGTCTTCGATAGTTGGTTACTTTACATGCTACAACGGGGTAGAGGTATTTACCCTTTGGTCCTTGTTGAAGTTCTTTAAACTTCTTGTTTGCTACTTCGTTTCTCTCACTTGTTTTGAGACGTAATTAAAACACCCAGTTCAGGCAAAACTTTCATTGGGTACGATTTCTGATTACGCCCCTGATAGAAGGTAATATACCCGTTTGCTGTTACGTATTACAAAAGTAATTAGCTGTCGAAATGCATATGTATAGAGTTATCTCTGCCTACCCCTTCAGAAAACCATGTTAGGGACTATACAAGACTATGCTATTGAGCACGTATTATATTGCAGGTTTTTTATTTGGAGTGCAAAGAACAAGATGGCTACCTACGCCAGCTTCTTGCGTAAAAACACTTTTTGTTTAACTAGATATGAATTGTAATGTAATCTTAGAGATACATAACACACACATTATTAGAAATAATTTTATGTGCTTATTTCATCTTAATAACAGTCAGGCAGAATCTATAAACTCTCAGACGTCAGTGTAAGGTGCAAGGGAAGTTGTGGCGGTCAACGCGAGGAACCACATAACCTCAAAACAGGCGGAAGTCGAAGTGTTCGTATACATGTATACACGTGTAAACACGAATGCTACGAGTTGCTTGGCCGCCATCTTTAGTTTTATTAAGGAGTTGGAGTTTATTATACCAAATAATTTACGATTGTGTGAAGATGTATTTAAGGATTCGACGTATTTTGATTTAAAAAACTATAAGTACTTTTTACATTTATGCTAATATTACTCGTATAGAGCTGAAGAGTTTGTTTGGTTAAACGCGCTTTGCTCAGGAACTTCTGGTTCGAATTGAAAAATTCTTTTAGTGTTATATAGTCCATTTGTCGAGGAAGTCTATAGGCTTCACAACATCACGTTACGAATACTAGCAGCCGAGCATCAATAAAAAATGTTACAAAAACGGGGAAAACTGATACAAAACAAATACAACATGTCATTTAAACAAGTCTTATTTAACCATGCAACAGATTTTGATGCGATTTTCACTATTAGATACTTCATTTATTTCAAAAAGGTTTGTATATTTCTAATAAGTCTTAGTTAAATTTTTGTTTAAGCAGGAACAAATATATTTTGCAACCAAGTTTTTTTGTGTACATTATTTTAAGTTTTAAATTAGCACTCAACCCTCTTTTCCCTGGGATAGGCGCGGCATCGATCCAGGGGGGACCAGAAATAACATGGTCCGGGTCCTACTCGGAGTAAGGTGCCTGAGACCGGCCACCGTGCCACACCACAGTGGTTTTTAGTGGAAACGCCACATTCAAATGGCTTCTGCGTCCCCAAGGAGAAAGAAATTTCTATTATCTATACAAATAAATAAAACTGAAATGTCTGTTTTTAATGGCAAAATGATAGATTTTTTCATGCTCACATGGTTATTTGCACGATACTTTTTTTCTGTCTGTCTGTTTGTTTTGGGTAATCTTTTAAACACCTGGACCGATTTTGATAATATTTGACTACCACTTAGGCAACTTTCTTCTCTCGGGAAATTTTGGCCGGTCCGGTTATCGAACCCGAGGCCTCATGGTCGCTTATCGTACTACACCACTAAGACAGCGCTTTTCAAACTCCACGCCAAAGAATGTACCTATCAAGGTAAGTTGTGAATATATTGCAATAAAACTTGGCAATAACCGTGTGCACTCGCAGGCTCTGTTCGCAGAAACATTTGTTTTTAACTCGGTTTAATAGGTTCGTGTGAAAATGTTTGTGATTTGAAAATGTCAATTTTCTGATGTTAACTATTTTATTAACCTGTAGTCAATGTTTCTTAAGCATGGACATAGCTTTATTTTTTCCAGCAGTATATAGTATATCAAGGCTCTTATTATATTTAATTAAAACAATTTTAACGATAATCTAAATTAGTGATCACTATAGACTCTTATGTCCTACTCTCAATAAGTGCACGGATGGCGTAATGGTTTAAGCGGTCACCTCGCCGCTTCCTACTGCGTTGGGTGCTGTGGGTTCGATCCTAACATGGGACAACACTTTGTGTGATCCACAAATTGTTGTTCTGAGTCAGGGTGTCCTTTGTGTGTGTTTAATGTATGTTTGTCAAGTCCCCCGCGACACAGGATTTCTTCCTGGTGCAGGAGTTGTCTTTTAAAAAGAAAAAAAAATTGGTGGTGGGAGCGGAAAAAAAAATAGAACTTTAAAGCTATCTTTCTTCTTTACACTATATTTCCTGAAAAACACTTATTCACAAACCCAGATAGAACATAAAAGGGAAATAAGCATTTTCACATGATTTCACACACATCATTCTCAGACTAACGTGGCGACACTATAAAAAGTCTTACAACGATACTTTAAAAAAAGTAATATAATAATATTTTCGGACATCTGACACACAACGCCATCCTATTTCAAACTTAGCAGAGCTTGTACTATAAAAGCTAGATTGACTGATAGAATACTTATATACTTTTTTCTTGTAAAAACATACATATTATACATAGACAACACCCAAACTCCGAAACAAATATTTGCAGATCATACAAACATTTGGTCCGACCCGGGAATCGAACCCGAGACCGCAGCATAGCAGTCGCATACGCTACCAGTGCACCACCGAGACAGTCAATAAACGAAACATTTAAATTTGAAACAAAATAAAGAACACCAAGATGCGCTTGCTTGCTTGAATTAATCCACCTCTGGCCTCTACTTTATGGTAAGATATTCACGTGGCACGAGAAGCAACGACACGCAAACATTTTGCCACTGGGCCACAGATCATTGACAGATTTTTAACTGAAGAATCACACATGAAACCGCAAAACCAGTCTGCGTACACGATTCGGTCTTTAAAAAGAAAATTATGGTCTGTATTTCTTTATTTTATCGTACCTATATGGGCAGTTCATTCTTATTTTATGTTTTTCATTAGTTTAATAACACGCGGAGTGTTAAACGGTTGATGTATTGGTCATAAATTGTTCCTTCATATACGTATTAAATTATGAGTTATTAACGTATAGGGGCAAACGAACGGACGGATCGCTTGATGGTAAGTAACTCCCTTCGCGCTGGATAAGTTGCATAGGTGCATAGTCGACCCTTAGAGCGCCTTCCTGAATTAGTGGCCTCAAAGAGGGATTGGGTATCACAATACTACAGACTGAAATCCACGTAACATTTGAGTTCAAAGGAGAATGCCCATTTTAGTGTGAAAATCAGTTTCACAATTTTTTGCTGTGCAAAAGTGCATTTAGTATTATCTAAACTATTAACGTATATTGTACCAGAACTTGTGGTCATTGATAAATTAAATGTGAAAAATATTAACAACAAAGAAAATATTGTGACATAGTGTTTTGTCTATGACACTGACGTTAGAGCTTTTTTTATATAATGCTTGTGGCCTTTATAAATAAAGGCAAAACTGACACTGAAGTTTAAACTAACATTCACTAAATAAACCAGCTAAATAATAATATAACTAAACTGCAAAATACTTAAATGTGTCATTAGGAATTATTACCAAGTATATTATTATTTTATTTGCATTCAACCATTTATGGTGTATTTTATAAAATGGCAACACTTAGCCACTGGAAACAGTCATTAATTCAAGTTTAAGTCCTTGTAAGATTCAATTTCCAACCCTTAGTTTTATAGAATAGATTCAGGATCATTAAAAACAATAAAATAAAATTACATTTGAAATGGTGACGCGAACGTTTTAAAGTGTAATCATGAATGGGCATTCTCCGTTTCTTTATTCGTTTTTAGGGTTCCGTACCTCAAAAAAGGAACCTTCATAAGATCACTATCTTATCCGTTTGTTTAAGCAATACAATCAAGTATTACGTTTTCAATTGCAAACACGTTTATGACGTTGGTTAATAGTGGGTTTACATCAGCTCTCGGAGTCTCTATCCAAGGTTTTACTCCATGTGTTTATAAAGATCCTCTTTCGATTATCCAGATCATTTACGTAAATCAACAGCTTTACATACAATTATAAATAGGTAAGAATAACATTTGGCTCAGTTTAATTTTTTTTAAGGTAAGGGTATTATCTGATTTAGAAGTTAGTTTTACACATTTCAATTATATCGTTGCTAAGAGGTAAACGAGTAGATTGTATTGCACATTGCAAAGTTAAGTAAATCTAGCCAGGTCAGTCTATGGATGGGTGACCTAGTCTGAAAAAAGGCTTTTGTTGTCTGAAAGTTTTAAATACGCTTATGGACACAGTTCTTCAGGGCGTCGTAGGCTGATGTTTCATGGCTATTCAAAAAAGAATAATTCAAAGCTTCCTGATAGTTTCAGATTCAAGAGAGAAGAGACTTGTGTTTAAACAAACAATCTCACACAAACTCCTTCAGTTTCGTTACAAAATATTATTTTAGAATTTCACTACCTACTACTGTCCGAAACATTTTTATCCATCTTGAGGTTGCCTGGTGGAGATTGCTCTTAGCAATAAACCCGCCCTTTGTACATTACATGTCTGAAATTTTTATGTACCGTAGTACTTTGTCCAATGGTGTACAAATAGTTTTCTACAGATCTAACTATCTATTAGTTTAAAATTATAGTTGGAGCACTTTCGACATAAACAACTACATGGTATGGCATATTTGTAATCAAATCAGTACGTGTAATGTTGTGTATGTAAAAAGTTGTAAGATTAAGACATCGCTATTATAAATGTAAAGGAAATAATCATTTAATCGTCTTGTATTGACCATAAGGAACTTTTTTAACAGAACTGCCAAGGTACACGCGAATACTTCTGTAATTAAGATTTAACTTCGGACTTTTAAGCCTTCACGGCTTAAGATTTTTTTACTTGAATAAGTTCTTAAGTAAAGAAAAATCATCGGTTTCCCACCGTGTGAACAAAACGTGGCTGTAGCTCAATAATTTCAACCGATTACCGTGATTGGTATTCAAGATTTGAACGAGTCCGGAGCAATTTGCCATGACTGATCGGATTTCATGCACCGAGGATTGACTCTACGCTTGTTTAGTGTCAACAAAACACATGATCATTCATAAAAATAATGACTTTGAAATATGTATGAGCAAAATGAACGTTTTGTTTGCAAATGTCTAAATAATCGTCAAGGAAACTTTCCGAAAAATCAAACTACATCCCACTATAATATGAATGAGGAACGCATAGTGCCATCTCTGAACAAAATAAGTAATAATTTTAAAAAGATCGCCATCTAGCTTTAGTTTACACGAAACATTCAGAAGAAAATGTACGTCATGTTCCCAAACAGAAATGTTTTGTTACAGCGCCACCTATTATCGTTTATCAGAACTACGAAAACCATCAAATTTTATTTTAATTACTTACTCCAGGCCACCTAGATGGCGCTACTTTCAGTTTTGAGCAATTAATACGACTTATTGTTGCACATTTATACGTACTATAAAAGCTGTTTGTATGTTTGTGAAGCTTTTGCAACGTGACTAGTACTATTACGCAAAAGTTTACACTACTATAAATACTAAGCTTTGCATAGATTAATAGGCTGAATGCGTTTACAACACTTTGTCAGTTTAAAAGTTTCTCTAATTTTAGATTTATTTTATTTTTAAACTGTAACCCGTCATAATATTCTAAGCATGCGGTGTTAACCTTTAATATATATAATAATAATAATAATAATTGTAAGGTGCAGTGTAAACAATTGTTGGTTAGCTAGAAATAAATATGTACCAGTAGCCATGTATTTCCAATATTTGAGTTTATGAATGTTCTGTTTTGATTAAGAACACGGAGAGTCACGATCCTTCCTTATTCCGTGGGTATCGTAAGATCTGACTAAGGGAGCAAACTACGCAAGACAACAGCATTGTATAGAGAAGGAAAACTTGACACAAACCCTATACCAACCCATCTGCCCGTGTGGGCAGCGTGATATAGTAGGCCCACAGATTACCCCCTAAGTCTGTGAGTAGTTCTAAACTTTCTTTGGTTGTTGAATTTTCCTATAGATCAATTCGATGTTAAGAGTTTCATTTCTGATATAAACTTAAAGTTCATTTACAAGAAGTTGCACAATATGTAATTCAAAATGGCGAATTAACACCAAGCACTGCCCCCTCTAACATAAAAAAAACAAAAAAAAAACGTTAATTTCGTTTCGTTACGTACCTTCATTACGGAAAGATTCTTGGAACGCCAATGACGACGACTGAGGACTGCGGTCCGCATGTTCATGTTGCGTTGTTCTTTAAAATATACTTACACGGTCTAGTGGCTAGCGAGTCTAACGAGTTCGATGCCATACAGGACAACAAATAATGTGTAATGACCTCGATCATTTGTTCTGTGTCTGGGTGTAACTTAAATATATAAGAATGTTTATTTAAAAATATTTGTGTCTATTTCACGGCTATATGGTTGTCTCCTATTACGTAATTGGGACTAAAATATTGACCTTGAAATGTGGGCCTTTAAAACGCCTCTTACCACCCAGGGGTACTTCGGGGATAAAAACATGTGTGTATCTGTGTGTTCGTTTATGTTTCTGTACTTAAAAACTTATTTTTCTTTCTGAATATTTGTCATAATTACGCGCGGTTTGCGGTTTTACTTTAAAACTAATAAATTATTACAGGTCTCTCGCAATATAAGAGATTGTGGGCCTCAATTCTGCTATTTTATGTTCACGCCAAGTTACTGTCATATCACTGACACGCTATTGAGATGCCATCGAGTGGCCATTGGCCATTATTTTTTTTTTTTAATAATTTATTTACTTATTTCTTTTTTTTATCATTTTATTTTTTAGTATTTTCTTTATTTCTTTTAATAATTTATAAATCATTTCCTCAAAAAACGTAATATATTTTCAACTACCGATATTTATACCGATGCTAATGGCCACTCGATGGCATCTCAATAGCGTGTCAGTGGTATGACACTGGCTTGGCGTAAACATAAAATAGCAGAATTGAGGCCCAGGTCTTCTAATTCGTTTTAACCTTCGATCAATAATAGTACTAGTACTAGTAATAGTACTAGTACTATTATTGATCGAAGGTTTTAACTGATATTTTTTAACATAAGTTGTGACACTTAAAATACTCATTGATCTCATTGTTTAACTAATGAGGTTAAATATTGTTCGCTTAGGTTTAAGATTTTTCTTTTTACAATTTGTCACCATCATCTCAAGGCTTTCATAAATAGTCACGTTACTGTTTAGTATTTCTAATAATAGGCTTTCAGGACGTGTGAAAAATATTTCTTTATATTGTAGTATTATCAATTATGTACATTATCGTATTTAAAAATTCTCGAAACTGATTAGTAAATTTGAATAGTGACCATTTAAATAAAATACAAAAATTTCATTTTATTGAAAAAGGCTTTTTTAAAATTAAAATTTCAGTAACTCAACTGAAATTTTAATTATAAAAGCGTTTTTTTCCCAGAATAAAAGCAGAATGTAATTAATTTATGTATGTTAATAAATTATTTAAAAACTTAAAAATTTGTTAAACTTACAACTATTATTAATGCAAAATTTGGGAAAATGGTAGCATGATGATGATGATGATATTCTAAATGCGAAAGTTTGGATGGATGTTACACCATTGCGCCAGAACAACTGCATAGATGATGATCAATTTCCACAAATATAGATTAGGTACAGTCTGGAATAGCATAAAGACAAAAGCTACACTCACTTGAGCAGACCGATACCCTAGTGGCAAGTAGACATGGAAGTTGTTGCTACTTTTAAATAATATTCATTTGATGAAATGATTGATTGCAGTCACAGTTTATTCACAAGTGATTGTGATTTTGTCATAGACAAAGATAAACGGCATTAAAATCAATCAAAATTCTTTTTATTGACTATTACTACTAATGTAATCTTACTCGTTACTCGAACATTACTAATAACGTAATAGTAGGCCAAAACCTCCTTTCTCAGGAGAGGCCTATGTCCAGCAGTGAACTATTAAAGGATGTTGATGATGACTACTAACGCAGTCTTACTCCTCGAACCTCCTCCAATACATTTCGGGCCAGCACCGCCGTTGGTTGAACTTTTGGTTCAACTTGAAGTTGTATAAAACTATCATCTCTCCTTAAGGTAAACCTTTTCCTGCCTTGTCCTCTCCTCCTCACTAGAGAATTTGTCAATCTGTACCGTTGGATGTTACAAGGAATCGTTGATAACGATCGACGAAGTCTTGTAGCAATCGATCTATAGGATTGACCATTTCCTTTCATTTCATCTACTCTAATGATTTCTGATAGCGTTAAATCAGGGATACTTAGATGCTAAAGAAACTTAGATGTTAAAGAAACTATCCGTTTATAACTTATGACAGTTTCAATTTTCAGAGATTATCGCTTTTTGTATGGTAATATCTGAGAGATTTATTATTGATTACAAACTATAACTAATGCTTATTTGACATTTTAATGATGACTGATTGCTGTGAGTACACCGATGTCACAGATGACCGGGACCAATGGCTTATCGTGCTTAACTCGAATAAGAAAAAAATTGCCTTGGCTGCACGGATGGCGTAGTGGTTTAAGTGGTCGCCACGCCGCTTCCTACTACGCCAAGTGTTGTGGGTTCAAACCCCACTTGGGACGACACTTTGTGTGATCCACAAATTGTTGTTTTGAGTCTGGGTGTTCTTTGTTTGTTCAAAATCAATACCAGTTTAAAGGAGATCTGGTATCGTAGACCTTTTTGTAAGCCGTCAACCTCTCGGGGTCAACACGGACCTCTTTGAACGTCACTACATAAAAGAAAAAACTGTATACACATTACAGGAGAAGTGTACCTGTGACATCTGAGTGACATCTAGTGACATCTAGTGTAGAAAGACTTTGACTCGACCTTGACCTCAACCTCGTTAAATCTTAACTATTTTGTTTGTTGAGCTTTTATAATTAATTACCCGATTTTAATTCTTTTTTCTGGGATAGAAAAAAAAACAAATTTTACTCAACTCAAGTCGCGGGCAAAGGCTAGTTTTATGATAATTAAACATACATGAGGGTAACAATAATTTTTAAAGTCGGCAACAATCCCAACCAAGCCTGTCAGGACAGGCTCCTCAAGCCAGGGTCCAGGGACCAGGGTCATTCATCAAAGCCGCTTATTTAAGAATCTTATCTAATGAATCGCACTGTTTATTTAGTGCGAATCTTTTAGAAATATAATAAATATTTTGACGATCTTGTAAATGATTCTTTAAGTCTTGTTTTCAACCATAGAGATAGAACGCATTCAGAGCCAGTTTTTGCATTAACGACGGAATGCGATTGTATAACTGTTTGTAACAGTAATTAAATATTCACACTAAACTGTAGCAGAATGCAACATTTTAATGTATTTATTCTGTAGAGCGTTTGTCCTTTTCGAACGTTATTTTGTCTTTTATTTGTTGAGTTAACTTACAAAAAGAAAAACCAATGTATTTTCACCGAGTGAGTGAGGCTATCGGAAGCCTAAACTCCTTTTCGCCCCCCTCTAATTCTAGCAATTGCATACACATTCCCACACACCCACAAGGGCATTATTGGAGCAGACTCAAAGGGCTGCACCGCACTGCACGCATAATTACCTAATAGTAATACCATCAGGCGACGCGTCTGTTCGTGTGTCCCTTATAACATAAATTTTTACTACATATACATACTTATTTTTAAGTCCATTAAAAAGTTACAAAAGTTAAAAAAGTCATCACATCATCACATCAACAGCCTATGATAGTCCACTGCTGAACATAGGCCTCTCCTCTGAAAGGAGGTTTTGGTTGGTTTTGGTTTAAAAAAGTAGCATTAAAATAATTATTTTATCGTGAATGTTGTAATAGTTGTGCATAACTTACAATTATTCGGAAGTCAGGAAACGATTAAAATATAATTCGAGGTTTATATTTTAAAATATATTTATACAGGTCAAAGTAATTTAAAATCAAATAAAATTACATAATTACGCCTAATTTTTTTAAACGTTCCGTTTATTTCCGTTTTAAACGTTCATTCTCTATGTATCGAGAGTGTGAAGATCAACAAACATAATAGTAGCTCCACACCGGGTACACTACACAAATAAGAAAACCTTTATTCCGACAGTCACCAATATGAATTTCAAAATACCGAATTTCATAATTTCGAATGGTGATAAATTCCTAATATAATAACTCCGATATATCATTCATCGAATTTTTTACAATTTAAAAAATTCAATAGTTCTAACGTTTATAATTACTATTTTCAAAATACCGAGTTTCAATAGATCGAATAACAAAAAGTCCGACTTCACATGTATGATTATGATAATTCTTTCTATTTTCTTTCGAATAAGTTTTTTTTCTTTCGCTGGTCACAGTTATAACTTAACTTTACCCAGATGATTCGCCAACAATAGAGGGGATCTAGCGCTCGGCGGCCGCTGCTGCGTCCCGCTCGCCTTCGAGCTTAAAAGGTCATAGTTCTAACCTAACCTTAACTTAAATTCAATAATAGTAGATAGTACCCGACGCAGGTATACGCAGGAGAAGAAGAAAACACAAAAAATATTAATACACAAATATTAATAACAAAGTAGACGTTTTTAAATTAGACCTATTTCTTAGCGTTACAAGGATTCAACTTAAGGGTGCCGGTCCATCGCGTGATAGATGGGGGCAACACATGCGATTTCGATAGCGCCTGGGAATTAAGCTACCTAAACATATTTGATACAAGCCTAGCAATGCCGCTTTAGATATTCGTTCGAGAAAAGAGCTTACTGAAGCTCTAGGCAATTAAAGGTCTTTAAGCAGGTTATAGAGGGATTTATTTGGTATTCCCCTCGCACCCACTTCCACGGCATTCAACGCAACGACATAACTATTTTTAGTAATTTCGTTGATTAAGTCAAAATACTTGTTTCTTTTTAAAGCGTGGTCTTTAGGGATGTTCATTTGGCACGGCGCCGTTAGTTCTACTAGTACTACACGCTTAATTGAAATTGCATAAAGAAGTATGTCTGGTCTGGACGCCGAGGCACAGATATCCTCCGGTATTCTGTAATGATTTTCATACGTGTCTACTAGTAATGTAATGTCCAGTCACTGGTGGTATTTATAATTGATTAAGATTTTGACAAGACATGCATTTTGGTAACTGTTAGGTGTTTGTAGAGTTCCGGGGGTCTTTTTAATTTGATTTCAAACTTATTCGAGCCTCTGTACAACGTGGCGATGGTGCTTGCCCGAGCTACGACTTCAATGTCTTAGTGACTTTCGCGAACAGTGTTTTTTAGAGGTTTTGGTTTATACCGTATACCAGAAACGGCCAGTTCAGTTAAACATTACTTATACATTCTGAATATTTATGCTAAACAGAATATTAAACTAACTGAATCAGGATCTTAATTTTAGCGGTTCATTCAAAGAATCGGAAATCGGAATTTCGTTTTTCGGACCGAAAACCCATCTAGCATTTCATTCTTCGAACGTATAAAAATCGGACACAAACTAAAATAAATTTCCTGAATTTTAATAAAAGACATTATAATTCTTCAGTATTATGAAATTCTTACTTTTGAATATCAGAACAACGAAATTCAGAACAAAATATTTCGGAGTATTTGGGTGCTCTCCTCCACACCATGAAGCAAATTTGCTCCGTGCTCCATACATACTATTTAAATAGATTATTACACAAATATAAACTAGAATTATTATACTAATTTTAACTAGGACAGAGGCCAGAACACTATTTACACCTAAATTAATTTCTAGGTCACAGGATAATATTATCAAAAATAATTACTGACGTGTGTTATTTATACGTTTGTATTTTTTTTTTACACATTCAAATGTACTCAACTTATTACATAACTTAAATTAAAATAAATAAATATTAGATAGTTTATATACGTATCCTGGTCGCCTCTTCGATCATAAGACGGATATATGGGTGCGATCCTAGTCCGTTACCCATCTGAGACTTACAATATCCTTTATCAAGGTCCTAGACCTTATTTCTTTAGCCTTCTAATACTAGCCGGTAGCTAAGTATATCAATATCAGTATATCACACATATAAAAAATATTTACACAGTTAATAGGTACTCCGTCACATCCCTACCTCGGCAAAATCAAGAAAATATAGTTATAATTTAAAAAAACAGAGTCATCAACACCAACCGTTTTAAATAAAAAAAAAAGGTTTATTTCGGTTTTAAACGGATTGGTTTAGCTGGTTTTAAACCGGCCTTACATTTATAATTATGCCTTTATATTACCTAGTAAGGGTGCAATTTGTTTTTTCTTTCCTTTAGTTGTACTGATGTGATTTATCACAGGTCCAATCACAGTGACTGACACAAATCATAAAATCATAAAATATTTATTTAAAAGTAGCAATAATTTCCATCACTAAGCGGCCGTAATGACTTACTATCAGGTAACCCGTCTGCTTGTTTGTCACCTATGTCATCATGGTCTTTTTTCATAGTATTGGAAGTCTCGAGAAGTTTCGAGAAAAAGCAGCGTAGAATATCTACCAGGCTGCTTGTTCTCGAAACTTCTGAGTTATTTATTAATGTTGATTGTAGATATCGATGAAACGGAACGAAGACAAATAAATATGTTGAAATTGTTAATGTCGTGTGAATGTTTTTTTTTTTAAGAGTAATGGAGGAAATGAGGCCCGAAGGATTTTGTCGAGTATCGAAAAAAAAGGAAGATTAAGTGCACCTTAATTAAGACGGCACGATGAGAAGGACATTTATTTTTACATAGTTCCTTATTGTAAATAAGTACAACAAGAATGTAAGCTTTAATTGAATCTGGTCATACGTCAATGAGTTACTAAATTGATTTTCATTGAGTTACTTAATAAATTAAATTATAAAAATGAATTGTACAATACGATAGCATTTTTTCTGCTAATTCTGTGCGTCTGTAAGTAATTAAATTGCTGTACAATGTGCCTGCGTTAACTGGTAAAGGTCGACATGCCTGTTAGTAAACTGGATAGTGACCATGTCTGTTGCTAAGCCAGAGGTTCAATTCCCATTTTAGACAAATAATTGTGTTATGAGCACGATCATTAATCCTTTGTCTAATGACTTCAAGGGTGAAATAAATTGAGAATTTATAATTATGGGATTGTTTATTATCAGCCTGGTTTCAACAAATTACGCGCTAATTTATTTGATACTTAAGACAACCGTGATTGGAAAAAATCTGGGACAATGGCAACTTGTTTTCATTCCTAATTCTGTTTTTGGATATAAACGTTGGAGTTTTACACAACCTTAAGACTTGCCAAGTACCAGAGAAACTTGCTCACAGTCGCCCTCTGCGAGTTTCTCTAGCACTTGACAAGTTAATACAATGAAAGATAAGTAGATAGTCAAAGGGCTACAATTTTACTGATAATAACCAATTCAAGTTACAGGTATGCAGCCCGGCAATGCTCGTACTATTACTTACATTTGCCGACCCATCCGTTTAAGCAATGACCGTTTCCTGGCATTGCTTTCTCTTGTCATATACTTTTTCTTTTATTTGTATTTTACTATCAATTTACAAATCAAATCCTTGATGCGCCCGGCTAATGGCAATAGGTCTGTCCCCAATTACGTATAATCTCACACACGGCCGTCTGATCCCATACTAGGCAGAGTCTGTCCTATGGTAACCAGACTGCTAATAAACATACTTATAAATTTCTAAATACATAAATAATATAGATAAATTACACCTAGACACAAAGCAAATAATCGAGCTCATCACACAATATTTTTACCCGGGTGGGAATCGAACCCACGACCTCCGGCTTAGCTGTCAGGGTCACTAACCACTAGAACAACAGGTATGTTTGTATTGTATATATAGATAGAATATAGAAAATGTCTTTATAAACTTACATTTATATATAAAAAAAAAGAGTTTTAAAAACTACTGTTTTTGACCAATAAATTATGATGATTATTTTAATGATAAGAAAACGTAAGTGGCCGAAAACTATTATGCAACCATTACATACTAAGAACAATCTAATTCATTTTAATTAAATAATTTTAACTAAGAATACTCGCAACGCGTGGTGCTAGTTGTTAGCGGCTCCAGCGTAGCATGTAGCGTACCTGCTTTTATCAGGTGGATCACGAGGATCACGCCGGCAGTTTCAAGGGATAGGGTTCGAACCCGCAACTAGACGTTCGTAAGTTTGTTGCTATTATGCTACTCACTGCGACTAGGAATTAATAAATAAGTTTTTGATTCTTCCGATACATGTAAAAAACTATATAACCAGACCTTTGATACGTTAATAAATAATTATCAGTTTTTAATTTCGATTAATACGAGCGAGGTCACGTTTTTCTCTAGTGTTGACCACACGGGGTTTCAACCCGGAACCTGTGGTGCGGAAAGTTGAGTAGGTACCTAAGGCTGTGTCCATTTGGGTGATATTTACGCGCCACGTCCGCGAGGCGACCGAGTTTGAAAGTGAAGTGGGTTTGGCTGCAGAGGCGCTCAACATTTTCAATTTCAAAGGAAAGAATTTGAGGAAAAGTCTCCTTTCTACTAGTCAGTTTCTTCTTTCTCACTTCTTCTTTTTAGCTACTACTTGAGGGAGTTAGGTATCGAACTCCAAAATTTCGAATTCGATAAGGAATTATGAATTCACTTATCACTTTTCTTTTCACGCCAGTTTCAATTGTATATTTCATTATTGCTCTGCATACTGTGAAATAATTTTGTACCACGTATGAGTGTGGAACCACCAATCCCCATATAAATTATTTACCAATGTTTCCATGACTTCATTGCTCTCGATCCATCTTTATCAAAAAATGTTTACCACCCCTGACACAACTTGCGTCTCGAACTCCAAGCTTAAAGAAACTGTCGGTAGCGGTGCGTACGCGCAGCTCGCCCAGTCAAGCGCCAACAGCGCCACACCACGGACGTTCACGGTACCAATACTTTCACAATACAACGGTATCCAGTGCCCGCGCGCACGTCATGGCGATCTGATCCAAAAATCAGTGAATTAAAAAAAAAGAAATAGTGTTGTGAAAACTTTGTTTTTTTTTCGATGAATTTGTAGTGCTGTGGAAATGCTTCAGCCCAGGTTAAACGTTTGTGGAAGGATGTATTTAAGGAGTTTTCTGGTGTTCGCCTTATTTTTAAGTTCAGCTCTGGTTGCATGTCAAGGTAAGATTTTTTTTTAAATGTCAATGTTCACGTGATGATACGAGTGATCACGATCTCTTGTTGAGTCAACTTCAGTTGCGTAAACTGTGACACCATGGTATGCATTACTTGAATATGTTTTATAACATTAAAGTATATAAGACCACCTACTGGAATCCTGGTAACGATGTTTTTAAACGTTTAATTAGTCTTAAAATCTGTTCCCAGATCCCTTCTTTTTGAGACACAATATGACACACTGTGTGGTTTTAGTCGGTTTGATTCCGACACAACGCCTCATCACAAAGCTCGGTGAGGTGACGGCGCGAGGGGGTTTCCACATGTGCTAAAAAAAAGACAAATGTAGGATTGTTCTTTTTAAAGGGGTACCCTTTTATGTTATACTAAGTAAAAGCTATGGGCTATATCTTAACCCTTCTTATACTGAGTGAAGATTAACTGGTAAGGTTTGATATTCGTTACCCGTTTAGTACCCGATTATAATTCTACATTTTGGGTCAGGACTTCAACAAAAATATTGTCGAGTCGAATAATAAATGATGTTATATAATTTATATTTTATGTAACGGTACACATTCAACTATATATTTTGAATTTATCTTTATATCTCTAAGACCTGGTTTTCGAAATTTATTTCGCAATTAAGTTTATTTCATAACGATTTCAGGCAAAAAAATAATAATTTTGTTGTAGTTTTATATAAAAGATGAACTAGTTCTATTAATAATAACGTTTCGTTGAATATCGAAATCGTAATCAATGTTTTTTCGCTGGTAACTATGGTCAGACGAAAGCTTCTCTACAATAGATGGATGCAGATAAGCAATAATGTGTTAACCCTCATCAACTTTGTTTTGAGAAAATGGCGTCTTAAGATGTTAAATCTATTTTTATAAAATTTGCTTCAAGAAATATCCATCCACTGTTCGTTTCTCTGTTTAATAAAAAGAATAATGGGTTAGAAATAGATTGCTATTACAAAAAGACAACAAGCTAGTATATTCTTCCAAATAAATGAGATTACTGCATATTGCAAAATATGGAACACGCTGTAATAATCGAAACATTAAATTAAGGAACATAACACTGTTCTGCAAAATGCCGGTACCAAGTCATTGAATGACAATGAATGCATGTTAAGGAACATAAATGAATATTGATAAACACATGTTTTCACTTATATAGTTCGTCAAATAATTTTAAGTAAAACTCTGAATATATTAATTTAAACTTTTATTAATATAAAAAATACAAGAAACCTAAACTTCATAAACAAGTCATCTATCTAATGTAACAAAAAACAGAATTGAATATACATTTTTCTTCTTCTTTCAAGAAATATATTTTTCTTTTCCTCAGAATAATCTTTTTTCAACAAAATAAAATTTTTGATTGACTAATGCCAAGAGTAATTAAAAAAGCCTTTTTACAGACTGCAATATTACACATTCTGTATTTTCTACTAAAAGCTCGCTTAGAATGTATGGAATAGGATCTGTTCTTTTTAACTTCAATAACGGCACCCTGTAATATCGCACATCTAGTTTCATAAGAACCAGAACTCCAGAATTTCTCAAATTCCTTTTTACGCTGATCTATAGATATTTTCTCTGTACACTTCACATTTACAATCGCTACTGTTAAACTCCTTCGCACACACCTTTACTCCTTTCGCATTAAAGTAATCCTGATTGTTATTTGCTTTTTTTTTGTTATACTGCTGTTCTGGTCGACGAATTTTCTCTTGCGTCCTTTTTTAGGTCTACCATTGTATATTGATGACAGCTTCTCAGAATCATCGTCGTTGATTTCGGGTAGGTAATTAGGGTCTTCAGTGTTGATACAATTCTCATTAACGGAATTTATAACATTAACAGTGGCTTCTACAAGTTCTTCATCAATAGTTGGGCGATAGTGACTTTCTTCAATAGGACTAGAAATATTTTTATTCAGACTCTTATCATCAATTGCGTTTGAACTATTTTCGTAATTTTTATTAGCTAAAATCTCACTTCGTTCATTTTTATCTTCTTCACTAACTACGGAAACTTTTTCTCTGTAAAAATCTGTAACTATATCAGTTTGGACCTTATTATTATTTAGTTCATCGTTTACAAACTGCAGTTTTCTTTCATCAATGGACTGGAATAAAAAGTTGATTGCATCTGATGAGGGTACCATACTAATAGGTCTTTACCTATGAAATTGCCGTTTTGTATGCAATAAGTGAAAGTACTTATTTTTTCAAACTTTTTTATTTCTGTTTTTCGAAGTAATCACCCATGCAATCGACGCATCTTTGCCAACGCATTGGCAGTTTATTGATGCCCTTTTTGTAAAAATCAGCTGGACGGGAGGCAACAAACTCTTCAAAGGCATTTTGTACTGCCTCTCAGGAATTGAACTTTTTACCCACTAAAAAGTTGTCAACATTTTAGAAAAAGATATAGTCGGTAGGTGCAAGGTCTGGCGAGTATGGCGGATGAGGGAGAGCTTCCAACCCCAGCTCTTGCAGCTTGGAGACTCTGTTGCGCAGTATGGGGTCGCGCGTTGTCGTGAAGGAGCAGTGGGGACGACCGATTGACCAAAGCTGGTTGCAGATGTGCAAGCTTCTCCATCATTCTCTCCAGTTCTTCACAGTACACATCTGCATTAATGCCCATGCCGTTTTGTAAAAAGCTGTGGTGAATCACACCCGCACTAGACCACCAAAAAGTGTCCATCACCTTCTTAGGGGTCATTTTTGGTTTAGGCCATTGCTTTGGTGCTGAACCAGGGTCTAACCAACTTGCTGAGCGCTTTCGATTGTCGAACAGAATCCATTTTTCGTCGCACGTAACAAAATTCCTTCATTTCTTTGCCTATTGAGCAGCGCAAGGCAGGTCTCGACGCGTACGTTGCGCTGGCCATCGTTAAGGTCGTGGGGCACCCATCCATCAAGAGTTTTTACCTTGCCAATTTGTCGCAAATGGTTTAATATTGTTTTGGTGCTTACATTAAAAGCTGCTGATAGCTCAGCTGTAGATTGAGTTTCGTCAGCTTCCACAATCGCCTTTAATTCATTATTGTTAACCAAAGTCTCCGGACGACCACGAGCTTAATTTTTCAAGTCAAAATTTCCAGAAAGGAACCGGGAAAACCAATAACGGGTTATGCGTTCGTTTGTACAGTTCTCTCCGTAAACGTTTTTGATGTTACGTGCCGTTTGTGTCGCGTTGGTGCCACGACGGAACTCATATTCCATAATTACACGAATTTTTAAAGTATTCATTATGACGAAAAATGTTCAAATGTAATGAAAATACAACGCTAATCAAAAAACAAAAGACTGAGTTTGTAAATAGAATGTCATGGTTTTAAAACAAAATTAATTTGAATTAACAATACAGAGCCATTACAAACTTTTTTTATTTGAAATGACCAGTACTGAAGAAAGGCAATTTCATAGGTAAAGACCTAATATTAGGGTCAGGTAAAATATTTGTATCTAAATGATCCAGTAATTCAATAATTACTGGTGAATTAATGCTATCCATTGAAAAAAATTCTGGTAATACTTCATACGACGGACTATTACACCTAGTCTTTTGTAATCCGACAGAATTGTGTAAATCTAGATCAGTACTAATATCGAGTGCAGGGGGATCTTGAGGTTTATTTGAGTCAACAGGTCCATCATTTTCATTAAAAACTTCTTTTGTATTAGATTTCACAAGATTGACCAGTAACTTTCCCCTTGATCTTGGCGGTGACATCTCTCTACAACAAAATAGAAATGCACTTTTTTATTTGGGATTATCAGATCTACGAATAAGAACGATTTTTAAATACAATATCAACATACTTAACATATAAGCTATCTCTCTTAAAAAGTTAATCAACATTCAGTAATAATATGTCAAGCACCGTAAACTGTACTATAAGCTATATTAAAAGGTCTTTCATTGTTTAGCAACAATGTGTTATGCTGTATAGTACGACATATGGTATTGTGTTGTATTTAGCAATAATCAGTTAAGTGAATTACCATTATTATTTGTGACAAAAGTTACAATAAGTCAATCTGATGGGACCAAATTACATTATTTTAGCATAAAAAAGAACTTTGAAGGTGACATATACCTACACAAGTATTTAATTTATTCCTTGTCTAATTCAAACCGGCTATTTAACCTATAAAATAATTACTCATGAAAATCTTAACATAACAGAATAATTACAGACTTACCTTGATGACTCCAACGTGGATTGCTTATAATTCACTAAAACATGGGTTTATTGAAGTAATTTAGTACTTAAAATGGGGATATAACTTTGGAATTTATTTTTTTACGAAGAGCTCATTGTTTGGCGCTGCGCGGAAATGCTGAATGACATTTAGCAACAAACTATCAAGCCTCATAACATATTTTTTATGACGACAGATATCGTTTCTTTGAATTTTGATGATGTTAAGGAACTTAAAGGATTATTGACAAATATTGTATACGTGATTTCCGATTTGTTTTATGATATTAATCGATTTTTTTCGTACTTTTATGTTATAGGTGACTTGAAAAACTTTCTTAGAATGTTAAATACTTGATGCACTATAAAAATATATAAAAACCTTGGAATTTTACTTTTTGTGGGTTGACACATTATTGCGTATCACCATCCAGATATCAACGCGTTTAATAGAAGTCGTGCTTTTTCACTAAAAACGTTCTAATTTTTTGTTTTAAGCACTAATCTGATCTGAAAACTACTGATCAGTTTTGCAAACAGCTTTTAGTATTTAATAGCTCAACTCTAAAGGAGGTTGTTGGCTATGCATCATCATCCTGCAACCTTTAGGAGTGGTGCAGGGAACTGCTGATCTGTGTAAAATATGCGCATGTCATGTGAAATTATTTATTTATTTATTTATTTATACTTCCTGCAAATACATTGCATAAGGCGGACTTAATGCCATAGGCATTTTCTTCCAGTCAACCTTGGGGTGATGCAGAGATTTGTGTATGGCAGGTATATAATGAGGTAAATTATTTAAATTGTAGTCGGTTGCAAGATGGATACATATATAAATGCAAATATCATTTATACGTACTATATAATACTATAAATATAAAAAAAAACATAAACATACACACATACATTCATACATACATGCCTGCGTTGATGATCACACAAATTATCATCATGCGTTATCATTTACAGTCGGATCTTAATGATTTAACAAAGCTGAAGAGTATTTATCGCTTAATAGATTATGTGTGTAAACTGTGCTACCTGTACTAAGCGGAAATCAAACCCGCGATCTCAGACGATGCTGCCGCCTTACCTAGATATACCATCATTAAGAACATTAATTAGAGAAACATTCTATATGTCTACTCAGCGGTATATTTTTTTATAATTAAGTGGAAATACAAGATTAACGAAAACCGCTAAATATGTACCTATATAAAAACTTGTAACGCCAATGGTGTCATTTGTGTTTTACCAACACTGCCTCTTAAAAAACTACAAAACTAAAGCCAGACTTCTAAAGTTAAACAACTGGTTTTACCCCCGCAGCGCATTTCAATAATAATTAATATATTTATAAATATTATAATATTGTTTTTGCCAAATTTTAAAGTCATTTCGTAAAATCACGTTTGACAATTTGAGACAAAATGTCAAATGGACATAGAAATAATTAATTGTATTGTGGGACATATGCATTAATACGTTTTTATTCTATCTTATCTATATTTATAATAAAAGTTAGGTTAGTTTGTGTACGCATCAAAACACTTAAAAAGTTCTGCACCGATTGGTCTCAAATTTTTAACGATATATATACATATGTACAACCCACCTCTGAGTTTCATACAATTCCTCTAACGCGCCTTCAAAAAAGATGGTTTTTAAAGGCGCGTTAGAGTAATTTGTAAAACCGCGAATAAATATTTTCTAAATTTTACAACAGGAAGAAATGATTATCTTGGTTAAATGAATATATTTTTGCGACTTGACTTGTTTAACATATGATTCCTTTGCATAGGAATATGATAAAAAAAACAATATTTTTATGTAAATTATATTGCTAAAATAATACGGGACATGTATTTTTGTGTTTGGGTGTAGTTTATTTATAATATGTATGTATTTAAAAATATTTCAGTATGTTTATCAGCAGTCTAGTCACCAAAGCATGGGAACTGCTAAGTTTGAGACTGCAAAGAAGCTGACAGGCTATAACTTTAAGAAGTAGAACATTGATTATAAAAGTTAATTAGGGCTTTAAAACTATTACAAACATTATGTTAATATGACTTTTCAACACACTAAAGAAAACTTAGACATTCAAAAAGATGTCAAAATTATTGTGAAAAATTTCGTACATTAAGATCATATATTAAATATATATAAAGTTACATAAATATTTCACTGTCTGTTGAAACACGAGACTCATTAATGCGGAGAATTTGAACATATTTAGATATTTTTTTTCTATTATAGAAGCTTAAATATTGCCTTTAAAGGTAAATGGACAGAGAGATTCAACTGATGGAAATGAATAATTAAAATATTTAAAGAGATTACGGGTTGGTAGTTGAGAGGTCACAGGGAGTATTTTTACTTACTGTCAATTTTTTAATATGAATATATAGCCTATTTGATTATATATATATATAAAATGGTTTGTGTACGCTTCAAATGATGGGTTTTATCTATTTTTTGGGATGGTGGATCTGGATGGTGGGACAGCGAAGTGTAGCAGGGTACTGCTGGTTTATTATTAATATTAAGAAGTATTCCAATTTATTTACATGTAATCGTTTTTTAGAGTTCTGTTCTTTAGAAAATGGTCATTTTGGTCATTTACTTTGTACGTACGAGTATAAGTTTGTTTGCTTACGGAACCCCTTAGCTGAATTCATAATATATCTGGGATATCTGGGAACACCCCCTGATCATGGAATTGTAGAAATCAGAAAACAATCCTCCAGTGCGATTTGCCACGAAACTTTTGAAGCAAATAACTCTTTTTCAGCAACTATTAGTTTCCTTATGAAAGCTCATCGCCAATTTAAAATATAATATTATAATGTCATAATTTACTTGCCAGACAGAGACAGATAGTTATACTTATCTAACTCGTAATACGTAACAGTAATTGCAAAATTGATGTACAATAAGCGTATGAAATTTAATGAATAGTAAATCTGTTTTAAAGGTTCACACGAAACTTAAATTGATACTCTTGTGACTTTCACTACCTCCGAGGTTACTACGTCTTGGTAATTGTGTGTGTGTTTACCACTTACTTTAACAAATATTTAGTATACAGACATCCACAAACACCCACACCATCATCATCAACAGCCTTTAATAGTTCACATAGGCCTCATTTTAAAAAGGGGGTTTTGGCCTACTATACCATGCTGTCCAGACGGGTTGGTATAGCGTTTGTATCAAGTTTTATTTCACTTTGCAGTGCTATTGCCCTGCATAGATTGCTCCCTTAGTTGGCGTTTTCGACACCCATGTGATGTTGGGTTGGTGTCACTCCGTATTATTAAGCGGTCACCACACGGACTACATAACAAACACATACATCCAGGAAGTATTAAACGGCAATATTTCAGCTACTACTATTGTAGTCCCGCTTACATTATAGAGTGCAGGAGTCGTCACCGGGTGCTGCAAGGATTAGACGATAAAACTAGGAATATGTTGGAAAGAAAGATATATTAGAGTGAAAAGCAGTGGTAGAAATGGAACGGTATTACTTGGATGGGAGAGTTTAAGCAATAGTTTGATCAGGTCAGGTTCGTACACCTGTAACTCCAATTGGATTTTGCCGTAAAGTCTGAGTCCTAAGATGTATATATTTATTTTTATGTTTTTAATACTGTTAGTTTTCTTCTTTGCCTGGCCCTTTTCCATTTTATTTGGGGTCGGCCCTCCGTATCATGTGTCTCCAGGCAGCTCGGTCCTGGGTCGTCTTTTTGTTTTCTTGGGCCTCTTTGAGGTTCTTATTTACTACGGAAATCCATCTTAGTAACACACATATTACTAGAGCCGTCTTTTAAAACCTGCAGGTGTAAAAGAGGGCTCTCAGTTTTCTGTGAGAGGGGTGGAGTTTCGCGTTAGTAACATTTATTTATTTATACGTGGGGGGGTTCGAATCCGCAATCAATTGGTTGTAAGTGCGGACTATGCTACCACAGTAATATGTATTAAGCAATCACTGTTTAAACAAGGAACTGATATACAATTTCTATAGACTTCGCAGAAAAAATAAAAAAAATATGTTGTGTTTTTGTGTGTGTTTAGGTCAACATACAGTTGGTCAATCTAGCAACATTTCATTTTGATAATGATCTGCTGAAAACATAATTACACGATTGGATTTAAAAATAGCTCCTAACTGATTATTATCTTGTTTAACGAAACTGAATTAAGAAATCTGTGTAGTTCATCATATTAACTATTTTATTTTTAGATTGTTGTTAATGAGTTTTTAATGAGAATACCTTGTACGTTTTGTTTATTTTGGAAAAGTATAAAAACATTTTGGAGGCTTTTCTTTGGTAGAAGTCAACTGAGGACTCTTTAACGATGTTAGTTTGCTTTATAAATAGTATATGTTAATTCATAAAATTAATTAATATTATTATTATTATTTTGAATATTGAGCTATATTCAATAATTATTTTGTATTGATATACTTTATTTGTTAATAAAATAGATTGTAGTTGCCATAACCGTTATAGAAATTATAAATAGGGACTATCATAGTGAAACGTCACATTAGACACAATAAACTCGCAATTTTATGTGTGTTTTATTGTTATGGAGGCCGTAACTGTGTATTAGCGCCGTCATACATCAGGTTTAGAGAAAGATTTTCAGTTCAGAAACACACAGACAGTAGAAGTATATCCAGCTTATCGTTAGACAAAAATAATAAAACGTGACGTCACGCGGATCACAATTTATTCACCTCAAGATGTTGCAATAATTGACTTGGAAGAAAAAAAATACAATTTTCAGTTTATGAAACTATAATAATTGGATACTATTTTAATATTAATATTATATGATATTTTAAGCTACTAATTAAAATAGTGATGGTGAAAGCTAGTTAATTAGTTGTAGTTTGTAGTCGTAATACACCAGCCATACCCTCTGTTCCACTTGTATTTGGTCACTGCTGGTCTCTTTTGAGCCATATGCGTTATGTTTAATACTCTATAACTTTCCTCGAGAATTGAGATATCCAATGCAAAAGATAATACGACGAGTAATTCTAGAGATTAACGCGTTCAATCAAACAAACAAAGTCATTGATGTTATTATATCATAGATAGATTCATATGTCCTTTGCCTAACATCTCATAAGTTCGGGTTATGACTCCAATGATGCTGTAATACTTGCATAATTTAGACGGTGAATGTTTGAAACTTAAATGTCAAAGAGGAATGATATTCGCAGTTCCATACTAATATGTATTAAGGCATGTATTCACTAGGTTACTAGTCGCGGCGAAACATCGCCTGACTTTCACATGGCACGTCTGCGATTTCGTAGGACATTACCACCCAAAATTTACCTTTCCAAGTCATCATCGTCATCATCAGCCCATCGCACGCCACATAGATTGATTTTGGGCTTCTCGCATCCAGCTCCTGACAGCCATCTTGCGCAAATCGGCACTCCACCTCGCCTAGTACCCATTAGTTATTGAGTTTTTCCTAGTGCTCATTAGTTATTGAGTTGTTGCTTGAGGAGTTAGTGATTTGTGTTTCGGGAAACGCAGAACAGCACATCTCCTTATTAATTAAATATTGTCTGGCGACTGTCGTGGGACACAAAAGTTTCATGTGGGGACGCCCGTAAACGATGAAATTACGTTACGCGATACGTATATTTTGTGTAGGATAACGAAATCGCAACACAAAAGTTGCCTTTCTTTTTTTTTTACAACTCCCGCATTAGGAATATATCCTGTGTCGCGGGGTTACTTTACAAACATCCATGAAACGGGCACAAAGAACACCCAGACTCAGAACAACAATTTGTTAATCACACAAAGCGTCGTCCCATGTAGGGATCGGACCCACAACACTCGCACCGCTTTAACCATTTCGCACGTCGTGCAGTCACGCCTAATCAAAATTGATCTTTATATTATCGTGTAATTTTATTAGTCGTTTGGTTTAGTATTGCCTTTTGTGGGATTCAGTTTCTAATTCATGATTATCAGTTAGGTGTTCATTTTGTAATAGATTTTACTTCTTGATGAGTTCGAGATATCATATATTGTGATGAAATCATCAAAGTCGAGTGTGACATTATTTAGTATATACTATGTATTCTTCGACACTAGGTTGTGGGGCCAAGCATTGTCGTCAACCATAAGCTGTTCAAGCTCAACATACATTTTGTCACATATTTAAGTATGACCTATCCAGAAGAACTTGTAACGATTCTGATTCATTACTGTCAGTATCATTAGTATTGATAAGAAGGCTAGACAGTAGGTGGTGCAGTACGTTAGGAGCTTCGTTTAAGACATAAGTTTTAAGTATTAATAATGAACATAGTTTCATGAATTTAGTGTCATAGTTAAGATTTTTTGATTAAAACTTTTATTTAAAAATCGATCGTGAATATAACTGCTTAAAGTATTTAAATGTTTTGCCTTGACTTTGAGTTATGTTTATTGTAGCAGAGTTCAAGATTAAAGCACCACATTTAACGCTAAAACGTGGAGTCGTAAAAAAATGTAAATAATAAATTATAACCATACGCCAAAGGAGAAATTCTTCGATTTTGTAACCAATCTAAAGTATTGGAATTGTTTTTGTCTAGGTTTAACGATTATTATTTAAATTAATCCTTTTATGAGAAAAGGAGTTGAAAAGGTCAAATGCAAATTAGATTTTTGTTATTAATCAACTTTCTAGCAAAAAATCTGATAAGTTTGTTTTTCTTTGATTGCGTTTATCCCCGAAACTACCCATCGGGTTTGAAAAAATATCTTCGCATTTGATAGCTTAATGCTGAAGGAACCACATAGACTATTTACCATCACTCAACGATCTTTAGGAGCGGAGCAGTGATTAAAAGCTTTGTGTACCGGCTTGTTTCTAGCACACATGTTATATTCTAACTACAGTAATATTTTTAATATGGGTTAAAATGGTCTCACATTCACTATAATTAGAATAGCATTATATAGCACATTTATCTAACAGTAAATGGCAATAGAAATATAATACATAACCCAGTTTTTATTCGTACATATATCATACAATAGACAATGCGTATAAGTCTACTGATGATAATTACTTAATGAGAAGAACTTTGTAATGTTTCTAAGTACAAGTTGAATTAAAAGTTATATTACAAAAGGCTATTTTTTCTGACATCGAACATCTGAGATACTACGCCATCTAGTTTCAAACTAAACAGAGCTTGTACTATGAAAGCTAGAATGATTGATAGACTACTAAATTTTTTTTTGTAATTACATACATATTATTGAACACTTGATATTATGACGTAACCTACCTTACAAGATTTCTACACCACCCAACGGTTAACTGGAAGATAATGCCCTGGACATTAAGTCCTGACGATGTAAAAATGTGCATAAAGTTAACTAAATAAATAATACATAGAAAACACTCAAACTTCGAAACTAAAGTCCGACTTGGGAATATTATAGTCTTTGTATCAAGTAATAGATTTTATTTAATAGATAACAAAGTAATCTGTTGACACAGAAATCTACTCGTTATGTAAAAATACATGTTTACCAGAGAGTTCCAACAGAATTTTCTTATATCTTAATAACTCGTAACTAATGAAATTATTTAAAAAGATGATGAAAAAAGCAAGTGAGTCTTTATGCTGAACTGTAGTACATCTTCAAAACACTTCAGTTCTAACAAGTAAACTTAAAGATCATTACAAAATTATGCAATGTCCATTACATTATAAGTTCGAAATCTATGTTTTTTTAAGCGCAGTAAAGAAAGTCATTTTCAAAAGCATGGTGGTTAGAATTTCATCATTTTCTGACGTAATGTTTAACACTGCACAGGGTTTTATGGCTACTTTCTTTAATGATGCCAACCCTTTGATCGAAATCATTATCAGAAGGGACAGAAGAAGAATGCCAATTAGGTTATGATGATAGACAGAATGATGGAGCAGAGTAATAATCATAATAATAATAATAACTTCACACATCACACACACGGCTGTCTGATCCCAAACTAGGCAGAGACTGTGCCCAGACCGCTGATAAACATACTTATATATTTCTAAATACATACATATCATAGATAAATTGCACCCAGACACAGAACAAACGATCGTGCTCATCACACAAATACTTGTCCTGGGTGGGAATCGAACCCACGACCTCCGGTTTAGCAGTCAGGGTCACCAACCACTAGACCAACAGGCCCGTCTAGACCAATACCACAATGGTGAAATTGATATATTGAGTAGCTCGAAGATGCTGAAGGCGTATTCCTTTATGTCCATGCTGTGATTGGATAGGCTACCAGGACAGGGCCATCAACTAGCTATTATAGTCAGACTGTATTAATTGATACTTTTATGACTAAGATGCCGTTAAAGCTATATCTCATTCCTCAGTACAACAATGTAACTAATAAACATTCTCTATACGTGATTTTAAGACTATTGGACCGACCTGTTAGTTTAGTGGTTGGTGATGTTGACTGCAAATCGTCGGTCATGAGTTTAATTCCCACTCAGGACCAATTATTGAGTGATTGGCACGATCATTTGTTCTGTTTCTGGGTGTAATTTATTCATAATATGTATATTTTTCAGCAGTCCAGTTACCATTGGTATCAGACGGACTTGTGTGAGATAATCATCATCATCATCATAATAAGTCTATCGCAGTCCACCGCTGGACAAAGGCCTTTCTCAATGCACGACACTTCGATCGATTTTCGGTTTCTCTGAATAGTGTATGAGATTTGTAAAGTTATTATTATTATTTAGATATACATACATATACGTTTATTCAAGTTTACTACGTACTAATTCCTTCAAATTCTGTAATTAACCGTCAACACATAAGTGAACGTTACCTTGATACACAAAATAATAATTCTAGCTGTTAAGTAACAAATGCACTTATTAAACTGTTCTATTAAAATGCCTTTAAGTTCTGAGGCGTGGTAATCAGCCTCGGGAGAGGTCGAGACGTTTTGTCACGACACGACAATTGATAAAACAGTGAAAACATTTTTACATATAATAAACAAGAATATTGTGTTGTTATACATATCTTGATATTAGAATACGTAGGCGTTAAGTAAATTTTCAGTGTCAAATGTCGAATGGTTTAGGATTAAGTTATAGTGGTACCTAGGTGACCTGGGACCTGGCACGATATGTTTATGTTTTTATGATTTTTAAGTACATCTGAGAAAAATATTGTCATGTAATTTTTTATTATGGTTTTTTATTAATATTTTAAATGGAAACCGCGAAATATTGGTTTTTAAATTTTCGCAAACTCACTGCGAAAAGCCGTTACAAGCTTCTGCACACATTGCACCTGGCATATACATATGTGTCAATTATAACGATAGCTATAAAGCTTACCCCACTTTATTCAAAACTCGGACTTAAAAAAGTTAATTATGCTAATTTTGGCCCTTGGACATCTGCGACTTAAGTTTCAGGTCACAACTGCGTTGCCCCCTTTGAATCCCCAGAATCAGGTGGAGGTGGGTTTTGAGCTCCAGTAAACTCACTGACGCGTTAAAAATCTACTAAAGAATTATTTAACACCGGTTTTCTGTAAGGCCGTGGTGTCACTCCGGTCTAGCCTGCCCATTTGTGCTGAAACATGGCTCAATTTGTTTCATGGAAATCTTTCCAACTTACACTTCAACTATTGAATTATGTTTAATACCTTACAGTCATTTGTATGTACAAACCAGCATACCAAACCCATCCCAAATTATTTCATCACCTCGTTAAACAGCTTTTAGCATGAGTTATATTTGGCCAAGGTTTATGTGTAATCATGTTTTTGCTTGGCAACATTTTATAGTCAATGTGTCTGTTTGCATTTAGCTGTTTATAATGCATTCATCAACGTGGGGTCTTATGAATACCTATGTATTATACATACATATGGTGGCATATAAGTACCTTAGTTCGGTCAAGACGTATCTGTGGAATATATCGCAAGTACTTAGCACATCCGTGTATCACCATCCCTACTCCTCCCGTGGGTGTCGTAAGAGACGACTAAGGGAGCTAAATACGCAGGAAAAAAGCATTGAAATGAGAAGGAAAACTTGAAACAAACGCTATAACAATCCGTCTGGCCAGGGTGGTATAGTAGGCCAAACCATCTTTTATAAGAAGAGGCCTACGTCTAGCAGTGGACGATTAAAGGCTGATGTTGTGATGATGTGTGATGATGGTTTAGCGATCTCTGGAACAGATTGTCATCTGCGGTGTTGCCGGATCTTTAGACCTTAAGACAAAGAGCGTACTCCTACTTCAAAACACACAACACATTATACAACTTCCAAAATTAACTGAAGGCCATCAACCTACCAGACATCAGGCACCACGCCTGATGGCGGAATCCTCCCTTTGTTTTGGATGGACATAAACTAAGTGTATTGTTTTGCTACTTCATCGCTTAACTAATACTTCTTGGGGGATAATTCCCAATTTAACTTTTGTATATCTCATTTCAATCTATGTTGTTATACTTTCGACCTTAAAATTATGAGATAAGACTGATAATTCATTAGATTTTTATAAAATCGGTAAAAAATTGCATGTGCGTCTCAACTCTTAATTTTATCGATTTATGCTAAAACCTGTTAATAGCGTTTGGTCTACGACGGCATTGCTATTTTACAACCGCAAGCCTATTAAAAAGTGGAACGTCTTAAGACACTCGATATGATATGTGAGGTCCCAGTGACGGAGATGGCTGGCTTATTATACAGTACATTTCTAGCTGATGCTGATAAGTTAGATAAAATAGGGATGGCAATGGTTGGAATATTTTTATTACTAAATTATTTAAAAAAAAACTTTAGATGCGTTTTGATGTGTAAAATTTCACATCTTGTTGTAAACTTTTGAATGAATTACAAGGCTCTAATTCATGTGGTAAGTTATGAGTACGAAAAAGAGCCTATCTCCCTTATATTAGGGTGCCACCGTCACATTGCAGTTATGGGTATGTTGCACATGTGTTGTAAGTGGTTACCCATATGTTAATGCTTCAGTAAATTCTTAGGTATAAAATTTACTAATAAACGTAGTAAAGTTTACTACCCCTCTGTCTACCCCTTCGGGGATATAAGCGTGAGTGCTATGAATAAGTTGCAAAATAATAATTTTTATCTCTATAGATTGAAAACTATAAATAACTTTATCAATGTTTAGAAATATCCCACATTTTAATTACTGCCCGCTCGAAGTGTGGCCCCACCTCATCGAAACCTGTACCTTACTAGGTCAGCAGGCTGGGTGAGGTATAGTGATGCTCATGTGTGTTTGTCGATATGTCGGCAGAACATAAACCCTGCGAGAGAGTTTTTATTTAACCAGTTAGTGAAAGAAGTTTCTAGTACTCGTATACATTTCACACACTTAAGTGCTAAATGGATCAGGTTATTTCAGAGTAAAGTGCTTAAACACTATCTTTTAAACTTAAAATTAAATGAAATCAAGGCAATCAGTAGGTGTTACATACCTCTGAATTGTCTGAATCTTCGACCAGGTTGTACTGGCTGCTGTCTTAGACGGATTTAGCCTGTATATAATATCTATTGAACTTATCAATACATGAAGCGTTTTATTAATTTTGATGAATTTATTGCACGATTTTTATGGGATCTATACACTTATTGTGAATAGGAGTCAGCTTTTAAGTTACTTTCACAAATAAAAATTTAAAATGAAAAAAATACTTACATGAATATATATATTATAGAATAAAATGAATATAGAGAATACGTGCTGGTTTCTTCAACACGTTCAAACTAATGAATCGTATTGATTGATTGTTAGTGTGTGTAGTGTAATTTGAAAAGGCTTCTAAGTTGGGACTACTACATATAATTATATAAGATCATTGATGTACACTTGGTGGGCAAATAAAGATTTGATTTGATTTGAATTATTTTACTGCAATTCAACAAGTGAGACATGTTACCGAGGCCCAATTTCCCCACTTTAATTCTGGGGGAGGTCATAGACCGGCAACGCATCTGTAGCCCTTTAGTTGCCGTTGTCACTTGTCATCAGGTGACCCGTGGACTCGCTAGTGGGCCTCCTCCACCGTAAAAATAGCACAGCAATAAAGAAAGTCAATAATAAATGATGGTATTATCCGTATTATCCGGCTAAATCCACTAATGTAATAAACCTACCTATTTTGGTTACTAGAGGCCATTTAATACATCTATATTATTATCTATATCTACACAAATAAATATTATTGACGTGTCTGTTTGTAATGTCAAAATAATAGGCGTTTTATATGCTTACACGGTTATTTTGCACTCCTAAATTGCATGCATTTCCTACAAACCAGTTTAAATATTTTTGTCCGTCTGTCTGTCTGTTTGTTCGAGTAATCTTCAAAACCGCTGTACCGATTTTGATATTTTTTTACTATCAGGTAGCTGTTTTTATAAGGAGTAACTAAGGATATTTTTTCTCAGAAAAACCCTATAAAATTTATTATGTTTCGGGAATCGAACTCAGTAAAGCATCGCTTTTCAAATTACACGCGAACGAAGTAGCGGGCACCAGCTAGTTAAATAATACATTAATAAGCAGAAGAGTTTATTTGTTTGTTTGACTACTGGTTCGAATTGAAAAAAATCTTATTGTATCGGATAGCCCATTTATCCTAGAAGGATATAGGCTATATAACATCACGATACGACCAAAATAAGCCGAAAATCAATGAAAAATGTTACAAATAGGGGAAAAAATATTCCTTTTAAAACACGCAGATGAAGTTGACCTGCCAGCTGCTTTTATAATATATGTATGTATGAAATAACTATGCAATCTTGCTAAACGTTTTTCACAAACAATTCGTAACAAGTACGTATTTGTTTACTAATTCGGTATGTTAATACGTAACGTAATTAAACTAAAAGCGGTTAAGCAACTACGTTCACTTTTAAATATAAAAATAAACATCGAAAATAAACCGTGTTTTTGTTATAAGTAGTATTGTTAGACGGTTTTACTTCCTTGTAAATAATAACCGATCGCTCTAGTAGACCAAAGTCTTAATAAGCTATACAATCTATCTGTAAGTATTTTTCTCCTAATCTGTGCAAAGGTAAAGAGAAAATTGAAAATAAAATAATTTCAGACATTTTTCTTAAAAATATTGAAAATTTTAAAACAACAGTGTACAAACAAATAAATAATAACTAGACATATCTTACGTACAGGCCGTCTGATTCCCAATTAAGAAAAGCCTGTACCAGACTGCTGGTAAACATACTTATATATACCTAAATACATATAATTTCATGTTCATCACACAATTATTTTACTTTAGCAGTAGTCTGTTAAATCCGAAAAAGGTTTTCTCAGGTTTCATCTCGTCTCATCGTAATAGAGGTCCTTTTTTTTTTTTTTTTTTTTTTTCCGTGCGGAAATCCCCTCGGATACCACCTGTCGGTGGCATGTCGGACTCGAACCGACTAAAACCGCACGCCTTCGCCGGGTACTAATAGCCGGGGAACCAGGTATACCCTAGAAAGGAAGGCCCTGGTGCCCCGACATACCTCGGGTCATCTACAGACGAGTAGACGACCCCCGCCCCGTGTGGGAACCCCATGTTCCCTGTGCTCCCTGGAAGCGAGCGCGCTTCGCAACGCGCTTGCCGCCACCCCGGCCTGCTTCTGCTAGGGTGACAGATGGCCTCACCTGTCACCCCCAGGCCTGCGCTTATGGAGGACGAAGGTCGTTCTGCGACCTCCGGCGCCTGAGTCGCCTGCGCTGCCTGGCCCGTGCCCGGGCCTGGCGGGCCGGGAGAGTTCTAAACCTCTCCCGGTCCCGCTCCGCCGTCTCCTTCGCGAGCATAACTTGCTCGCAGAAGGAGACGGCAGAGTTCCACGCACTCTCGCTCCGCACGATAGCCGCAATCAGGCTATCGAGCGAGAGAACTCCCACTCCGATGGCCGCCACGAGGTCTCGCCTCTGCTCAACCCACGCCGGGCACTCTGCCAGCGTGTGGAGAGCCGTGTCCACGGTCTGGCCATCGCAGTGGTGGCACTCAGGCGTTGGCTCCTTGCGGATCAGACACAGGTGATCTCCGAAACATCCCTTCCCAGTGATCACCTGCGTCAATCGGTATGAGAGGGTCCCGTGACGCCTCTCGAGCCAATCCTCCATAACGGGTCTTACCGCCGCAATGACGGCGTGCCCGCGTAATAGAGGTCCTGACTTGCCTTGGCAAGAGATAATTGACTGTAAACCTCAGTAATTTGTTGTATTAAAATATATTAATTGTTCTTTCTTTGGTTGCAGGTAAGCTTCATGGAATAGTTTAAACATTAACTTGACTTGGATGAAGACGTACAAAAGAGATTAGGTATCAGAACGCCGACAATTTAGATGAGTATTTAAACTTTTTGAAAATCTTCAAACTAATACGCCCGCGCCGCTTTCAATACACTACAAGATTTTATTATGTATTAAGCATTCATTGAACAGAATCATCGTAAAATACACATCTAACTAACAGATAAAATAAATCACAAAAAGCTTTATTCTACAGTACAAAAGCTGTTAAGCGTATTTTAACCATAGTTAAATTAATCATTTAAGTAAGCTTGAATATTTTACCGTTTTTTAACTTAGATTAAATTATGATTGGTTTTTTATTTTCACTTAAATAATGGAAATATAAAAATAATATGTTTTTACTACTAGTTGCGTTATAGACATGTCAAATTCATATTTTAACACATTCTTCAGCCGCCATTTCTGCTCAATTTTTTTTTGTTAAATTTACATTGTTTGACTAAAATTAATTTTGGCTGTTTGCTTGACATTTTCCATTGCGAACAATTGAATATTTAGCTTATTATTCAAACGGTGTAATAACGAAGGTAGTCGTATATAGCTGAACCCAACTTGAACAACATGTTGTAACAAGAGGTTACCATTCAATCAATACGAGTTCAACCAGTTGCCCTCGATCGATTGTTTTACACGACACTTGAGAATGATGACTACGTGTATCTGTAACCTGTTTGTGATGCGGTTAATGAGATGACTTAAGATCTTTACTGTTATAATCGTAGAGCAGATCTTAGAACGATGGTGGACCATCATGGAGATGGTACCAGAACCGTGGGGCTGTGAAGCCAAAGGTTAACCACAGTCAGCTTGTGACCATGACTAGTGCAACTTGGTCGAAACGCCAGGCAATTCTAAGATATTTACTTAATCGTCATCGTCATCAGCCTATTTCCGTCCACTGCTGAACAAAGGCCTCCCGTAAGGAGCACCAATAATCCCGGTCTTGGGCAGTCCGCATACATCCGGTGCCAGCTATTTTCCACAAGTCGTCGGTGCATCGTGCCGCAGGGCGCCCTACACTGCCATTGCATAATCACTGTCTCCACTCTAGTTGGCTCCAGTGACCGTCATTTACTTAATCCCTGGCTTTAATTCTAATAACCAAAACCCTCCACAATGTCACACACTGTAAAAGATTTTGGCTGGTTTCTTCAATGGTCAGCCTCCTGTCTGACGCCAACAGTTCTTAGGAATATTATCATTTTAAGGTTTTATAAGATGCAGAAACAAACAACAACACTCCAAAGTTCCTCTATTTGCAGAACCACGAGATGACTAAACTTGCAAACATTATTTAATATTCAATACTTACCGGTTTTGCTTTCACAATCTCAGATGAAAGGTCATGTTTCTACATGTGAGTGTCTATCTACGTGTGCGTGTGTGTGCGTACGCGCATTAATAATACCAATGTTATCGACTTTCTAATTTTTCGGCCATGTTTAGACCACACTTATTTGAATATCACTAACACCTGTTTTTTCTGTGCCAAGTTTATAAAAGAACTACCTTTTTCGGTGTTAAAGTTAATTTTCTACCAATCAAATGAAAAATCATATGATGATCAGTTAAGTAGTTATGATAGGAGCTTAACAAACAATCTATCTTCTGGATATTATTTTTCCAATCATTATAGAGGTAGTAAGCTATCGTATTATTTACACATTACAGACAATAATTTGGCTAAACAAACTGCTCCTCGCTTGAGTAGAATAATTGAATTAATGAATTGATTCTGGAATTTGTTCTGAATTATACATTTTAGCAACAACAGGGGTGAGAGAGATGACAGAACTCTAGAGTAATTTACGAATTAATTCTTCGCCTTCTTCTTTTTATCTGAAAGTCGTCTGCTGCTGGACATAGACATCCCCCAATATTTGCCACCACAACCAAAATTGATTCAGCTGAAGAACATAAAAGTTGAGATGCATTTTCCAGTAACTAATTTGAAGTGAAACACATTTTCTTATGTTTTTGCAACATATTTCACTGATGATTGGCTCCTATTGTCGTAGTGTGATGTTATATAGCCTTCCTCAATAAAGAGAGACATCCAACACTAGAAGAATTTTTCAATTCGAACAAGTAGTTTTTGAGATTAGCGCGTTCAACCCAATAAACAAACAAACTCTTCAGCTTTCTAATATTAGAATATATTTAAGATTAGGATTATGAATTGGTTATATGTGAATGACTATACTAGATTAAGATTGTTTTTTGGGTCGTCAAACTAGCTTAAACATTAACATAGCAAACAAGCAAGTATAGTTTGGAACTTGTATCTTGCAATTTCTTTTTTGGCACCAACGTGTTAATGCAAATACTTTTTGCTTAGATGTTATCTAACCCTAAAAGAGTTGGAAAGACAGAAAGTGAGAGAGATCCATTTAGTTCATTGATTTCAGTAATTTAAAGATACAGGGAAAGCGGGTTGGGGTCCTAGTAAAGACCGAAGTTAAACAGGATAATGTTGTACTCATCTGCAGTTCATGCAAATATTTGTATGCATGAAAATGTCTATTTATATTGGTCTGTGTTTTTATGTATACCTCCTTTTTAAGGAGAGGCTTATGTCCAGCAGTGGACTATTAAAAGCTGTTGATGATGATGATGTATTTTTATCATTTTCATTTAATTTCAAAAATTGATTTTAAGTATGTTTATACGTGTTTTTGACAAACATAGTACAAGTTTCTGCTTCGATTCGATCTAAATAGCGCTATGTGATATATCTTAGAATAACATATTTTGTTATTTCTAGTTCTATTTCTCAATCAAAACATATATGTAACAATAACATATATAACATATATATTTCTAAAATACCCGATTTATTTCGGACTGAACGGGCCGCTTTATAAGTCCGACAGCTAGACGAGACGAGACCTAGGACCATACTCCTTTAGAAAGAAAACCTGTCTAGGCGAAAAGTAATCATCCATCCTCGAAATACACAATTGGTAAACCATATATGCTTAATTAATACGAATTTAACTTACGAAAGATTAGATTCAAATACGAGTAAACACAATTATGCAATTCAATCCATTTTGATGTGTTACATACTTAACTTTGAGAAATAAAAACACCAAATGGTATCAATTTCAAATATTTCGAATCTAATTTAAAATAAGTGTCAATTAGAGTTATCTATCGACCAGTCCATTAAACAAGCGAGAGAAAGTCTTCGTTTTATTTGTTCTTTTGGTTCGTTCGAGTGAGAGTGGCGGATGGCGGCCTCTGAGAAAAATATGTTTATTTGTTGGGAGAAAATTGTTTAGTAGTCTATTGTTTTGTTAGGTCTATAGGGGTATTTAATGGCTTCATTGAATTGTTGTTTGTACTTATTAGATTAAGTTTTGGCAAGTTTAGTATAGGGAAAACTGTTATATAAAAGCCATTTAAAGACACAAACAATTTCTATACGAGAGCAAAGGACTACATAGATATACTAACATCTTTTCCTTGGCGTTCTGTTTTGTAGTCTTGGCAGCGATAAGAGAAAAGTTAATAAGACTCTCAATTCAAAGAACTTTAGAATAATAATAGAAACTTCAGTACATCTCATACCTGAAGTAACCAGAGCTAAGGCAACCAGACAATGCATACACATCAATTATACTAATGATTATGTTCATCAAACTATTAGTCCTGTGTGGGAACTGAACCTACGATCTGTAGTTCAGCAGTCACGATTACTAACCATCAGATAAACAGGCTATTTAATCACATATTTCGTATTACATTCTTATTCCTCGTCGAAAATGAGAGCGCAGACGAAATAACGATGTCGCGATGTAGGCGCTTTGATGTCAAGGACGAAAGACTTAAATTGACAAATAATTACATATCATTACATACATACATGCATATATACGCATCTATCGATTATTCTATTTCCATAAAAAAATCACGATACCATGAAGAAATAATATGTACTTACATACTTTCACAACGAATATTGCTGTAATTACAAAGTTCCTCTAAATCACCCAAAATGTGTACGTAATCATGTACTTAAGCTGTTTAATCACACAGTGGTGATGTAATACGTGACAAATGACGTCACAATACAGTAACAAATAAGTATGACTTGTTACAGTTGTAGCATTGTGTTTACATGCTTGTGAAGTTATTAGCGTCGCTTACAGTTTTTGGTTAAAAGCACTTGGAGATTGTAACAGTTTAATTGTTTGGATTTTTTTAAACTTTAGCGACTGTTTTCGTGAAGGATTCTTACTTCGGTGGTCATTGCTCTTATTGTGACAGTGTACATTAGATGTCAAAACCGTGACTTAATCAGTGTAATAATTATTTTTAATTGTAAGGTATACTCGTAAATCCTTTTTATTAACACCAAATGATTTATGAAATAAAAAATGAAGACTAATTGCTGTTATTATTCTACCCGTGAACACAATATCTCAGTGCAGTTCAATGAAGTTTCACGACTACTCAGGCCTTCCTGAGTAGTCTTGAAATTTTACCTCCTTAGGTATAGCAAATTATAAATGTAAAAACAAAGAATTTGTTAATTTGTTTTTTTTTTTAAAGACAACTCAAGCATATATCCTGTGTCGCTAGGGACTTTACAAACATACATGAAACGGACACAGAGAACACCTGGGTGTTCTCTGTGTCCTAGTCTGTGTCTGAGTCTGGACTCAGAACAACAATTTGTGGATCACACAAAGTGTCGTCCCATGTGGGGATCGGACCCACAACACTCAGCGCAGTAAGCAGCGAGGTGACCACTTTAACCCCTACGCCATCCGTCCAGTCGAACTGACCAATTACTTAAATTTTAAATTTATTATTGTAAAATATGCATCAGATCTTTGAAAGTTTATTAAGTTTTATGCATCAGATCTTTGATTAATTCAAGTATTCATCAGTATAAATGTACATTCATAGATATATATCTGTCTTGAAACCCCGAAGAGACAGGACTATGACACACCCATATTTTTTCAACTGTAATTAAGTCCCATTCATATAAATACGTAATAAGAAATAAGCCTACTACCGCAAATCGGCACTTCAGGAATTAAATTGGGAAAATTGGGTGTATTAAAAGAAAAAAATAGGTAAGAACGGGAGGTAATGGAAGGAGAAGGATATTGCCTATGTGGCTGGAATATAGTGTGCAAGAAATAGCTTTAGAAGGTCCGAATCTTCTCCAGCTATTTACAGTTACAGTTTTACAATCATGCTTGTATATGTAAGTATGTATGCCGAATAGTCCGAGATTTTAAACTTCATAATTCAGTAATAAATAAATCTTTATAAAAGTACACACTTTTTTGCAACTATTTGTAGTACATTCTTAATGACCTTTTTTTTTGCAATAAAATTTGTTTGTTGAATGCTCGACATACCTATACAGTACAGTTGTTTTTATTACTTCCGCAAAAAACATGTTAATTTCAATTAGTGATCAGGTAGTTATCATTCTTCTTTAATAGGTAACAGTGTACATTTTTTGTACCAGTTCTAATGCGTACCTACTTAGTAAGTACTGGTTAGAGCTATAATAATATAATGGAACATAAAACTAAATCCAGACCCAAAATTACGCACAGCTTGTACTATGAAATCTAAAACACGGATAAACGTACTAAAACACATTTTTGATACCCCATCTCATGCAAACTTAGTAAGTACACACTAGAGCTCCTTGCCTATAATAATATGATAGTATATTGAAACCAAAGACCAAAGACCCAAAATTAAGCAAATCAGGTACTATGGACTCTAGTACACAAACAAACCATTTAGACTCAGTTTTTGTTGTAAATAAGTTCATATTATTTTTAATCTACTTTCAAATTTTGACCACTATCTGAAGGAGATCGGGAAGTGCATATAACACGCGACAAAAAAGATAATTTTACTGTATATTAATCGAATGTATTTTCTTTGCGAAGGTCGCTTTGGAGGTTACGAAGTATTTCAAACATTAAATACTTAGGAAGTTAGTTATTTAAGACACGATTGGCATGACGTTTTTGTTATTCTAATTCAATCATTGGTTGTAATGTAATTGGAGTAAACTGCATACCAGCCATGGCTGTATAGTTTCCGGTTAAGAGTACGGGTTCGTTATATCTTTTGATTATGTCTTGACTGTTTTCAATGCCATGTCTTAATAGACGTTGGTTACATGTCAGGTCAAAATATGTGCAAATCACGTATAGTTTTATGGAATCGTCTTCACTTATTTTTTGTATTGTAGCATATGACTGCACGGATGGCGTAATGGTTTAAGCGGTCACCTCGCCGCTTCCTACTGCACTGAGTATTGTGGGTTCGATCGATTGGCATTGATATCTCGCTGTGAATTTTCGAGACATATAGGTACTAAAACTTAATAATTTAATAATTAGGTTACACCCATTGTGGTCAACTAGTGTTGCCACATTATACATAAATCACATGCACGCATAAAGTCTTAAGGTTTAGAGGCCCCAACACGTAAAGTTTGAAGTTCGCATAATAATAATTTTATTGTTTTTTTAGTGCCAGTAGATACAGGCGTTTATGGGCGGTGGTAGTCACTCCATCAGGTGACCTTTTTTGTATAAATAATAAATATAAATGTAAGTATAATATTTTTAAATATTATTCATACCTCTGAATACAAAATGCCTGTCTGTTTATTAAAAAAAAAAACCTTTTTTGTATTATAAAATCAATTATTACATATTATTTGGTAAGCAAGCTGAATTATTGAATGTATTTTTTAGTTATCGCGTCTGATTTTTATGATTTAATTAATCCTTCCATAACTGTTATAATTATTCTTTTAACAAAAGTTGTGGTATCTGCCATTAGTAAGAAATTTCTTTTAAAAGTGGAGGGAA
Organism: Arctia plantaginis; assembly: GCA_902825455.1. Lineage (NCBI taxonomy): Eukaryota > Metazoa > Arthropoda > Insecta > Lepidoptera > Erebidae > Arctia > Arctia plantaginis. The sequence goes on along the minus strand of CADEBD010000292.1, from coordinate 4,719,180 downwards.
AAAGCGTAACTAATGTATTCATATGGTTACCTAATATTTTTATTATTTAAGATGTAATAAAAACATACAGGGTGTAATAGATATGTGTTGATATTTTATACGACAGTGTATGAAAAAAATATAGCTGAGTTAGCCTTAAAAATCGATAATGAAAAACCCTTAATGTTTGGATAACATTTGCTCGGGGATGTGATGTACATAATTTGTTAACAAACACATCCGTATATTATCAATATTTAGGTGCAATTCGTAACGATTTTTTGAGCTTTCCTTTTTTTTGTGTGTTTGTATACTAATGTTTTATGTATTGTATTTATCTTGTTATTATTGAGATGAATTAATTTAAAAAAAAGTATTGCCATATCTGTACTTTTTAATTTATTATCATTCTACAGATAAGTTTTCTAGTCTAATCAGTATCTTAAAGGTGTCAGTCCAAAAACAAAATATTTGTAATAAAATTTGTGATAAAAATCAAGCGTTTTCCTTTAATTATTAGCACATTACGTCATTCTCGGATTACTCAACGTCCCCAAAATATGATCATACTATTTTGTAACAGCCTGTATGACTACTTAAAGGTTTCTTATTAGAATTTATAATGACTATATTTATAACTATTACTTTCGTCGTTACTACCCCTTCTCTTCATTTAGGCAATGACGCCAGTTACAAAAAAAGCTGATAGGGTTGATGGAATTTTGATCCTTTTCCTTTTTTAATTCATTGTGTCAATTAATCATTGTTTTAATTCATTGTGAGTGTGTGTGTGTGTGTATTACAATGATTTAATTTCATAATATTATCTGTAGTATCTCAAGTTTAAAAAAAGTTTCCGCTATTTCACGCTCTGCCTTATAGAAACTGAGCAGATATATTTATTTATACTATATGCAAATACAGAACAATGAAATGTTTGTTCGAAATGAATGTTAATATTGCATACATTATGTATACCTTCACCAGAAAACCATTTTTAAAGTTTCTATTTCTTAGCTTATTTGTTTCGAGAAATCTCGAAAACGACTGAAGAAATTTTCACGAGATTTTCACTGACAGATAGTTGTCGTAATGAGGAGTCAGTTAAAGTGCTCATATAACTATACGTAAAAGCGAGTTAAGCCGTAAAGGTATATCTAGTAGAGATGGTTCTTAAATCTAGTATTATCGATGTAATATAGTTAACAAAATACGTTTTACCCGACGTTTCGATCGTGGTCACGAGAGGCAGTCGTGACCGTTCAGTGAAATCAATTTAGGTGTGTTGTTACAACTAGCGAAAGTATAAAAAACAATTACATCATACACTTAATGTATAAGAATGTGTTTATAAATATGTTAATTTGAACAGACACTACAATTACTTAAGAGATTTCAACAGTTTTTTTGTTGAAAAGTAAATACGTTTTAGACTTTTTATAAACACAATTAAGTCAGAAACTAACGTAACTATGAGTGCGTTGTTAGTTTTATGACCAATAAAGTTGTAAATATACATATTTAGGCTTGAGACTTATTCGTTATGTTGGATACTAACCTTGGAGGACTATAAGTTGTGGAGAAGGGCTTTTGTGTGTAAAATAAGTTGTAGTGTCATGTTTTTTTTTTAATATGTAATTATTAATTAAACAAATGGCTCGTCTGATTATATTGATAGAACATTTAAACTTGTTATTTGGCGTCTACTATTACAATATACTCTTTACAATTTGGAAATTAAAAGACAGCCTTGTTCGTATTATATAACCCAAAATATTTCTGACGAAATAACCATTTAAGGATAAACAATCATGCTTTAACTTATGCAATCTTTTGCTCTTGTGTTTAAAAGCCTTGATTTGTATACCGCTTTACGTAGAACGAAACGGCTGAAAAATACCTAATGTCCGATACCGCTTACGAGCATATCCCGTCACTGTATTAGTTAATACTAGTTATTAAAATAAAAATTCAATAGTAAATGTTTTTTTAAGTCAATGTCAATTATCTGCGACCTTGCTCGCAAATTATAATAAAAGTAATATTTAAATAATACAGTTTTGTATTAAGTAGTTTGACACATATAATGGCGGCCAAATGCCTAATAAAATATAGATACCGAAGGTTTCTTAGCGTAATTAAGGCAATACCATTAGTAATTGTACATTTTATGTATTTACCCTTCTTAGAAAAACCATATCCTAATTCTTTTGGTACGGAACTATACATATTTAATCGTACAGCTGTCATTTAATAATCAAATAAATAATTACTTCATACTCGCCAAGGTTGTCGACTGGAACAGGTATTTTCGATTAGGTATTTATTACCCTAATCCGATAAAATGTGAAATGCATTCGAATACTTGGTTTATAAATATTTAGAAAGAACTTTATACATCTAGACATTTTTTAAGCAGCCATTGTGTTTGCCGTTGAAGAACATCATCATCTGCCTACCCTTTTCCTAATTTTATTTGGGGTCGGCGCAGTATGTATGATTTTTCCATTCTACTCATCGTCATCACACTGTTTACTCCCTTGCTAGCCATATCCTCCCTCACGCAGTCCATCCACCTTTTCTTCGGTCTGCCTCTTCTCTTATACCCTTCAACTCTCATACCTAAAACTTTCTTCGCCACATTTTCCTCATCCCTCCGCATGACATGTCCATACCAAGATAACCTATTACTTCTTAACTTTTCATCCAGTGGCGCTACTTTCAGACTCCCTCGTATATACTCATTCCTAACCTTGTCCATCTGAGTCACACCACACATCCATCTCAGCATTCGCATTTCGGCTACGTTCAGGCGTCTCTCATCCGTTCTCTTAATGGGCCAACTTGCCGTTGAAGAACATATTATAAATGTAATATAATGTTAAATTATTTGTTTTGTAAAATGACGCACAGAAAAGAACTGAAGTTCTCTTAATATTAAATAATCAAATAACATATATTGCTGTAAAATATTAAATATTTGTAACTAAATGCACACCATACTGAATCAATTATTAACTTATAAAAAAGTACTGTAATAAACTTTTTTTTTATTCCTATTTTTTTAGGGTTAATATTTTTTTTCAAATTTGAATGGGACCAAGTGTAAGTGGGGGAAGTGTATCTTACCAAACAAAAAAACTCCAAATCGGTTTATAAATGATGGAGTTGTGAGGTAACAGATATTTAAAAAAATCCATTAGAATTTCCTTTTTCTAAAGCCGGTTAAAAGCATTAGATCACACAATCGCATTGATTTAGACTACCTTGTGCTATTACCAGCTTTTTATTTATAATGAACCTGTTATTAACTTAGTAAACCGTAACGGGCCGAGTAATCCGATTAAATTTATCGCCCACTACAATTCATTGCCTTAATTACCATATAATTTAGAAATTATAAATAGAAAAATTGATTACTGAGTGGCAAAAACAAGTGTTTTATTATTTTGTTTACGGAAATTAATTGCCCCGGTGCAGTGGTAGTGTTTGCGATTACTGTGCTGAGAGGTATGATTCCCAGTTCGGACCAAATGTTTATATAACCTGCAAATATTTGTTTCGGAGTTTGGGTGTTTTCTATATAGGTATAATATGTATTTACAATAAAAAAGTATGCCCTCACAGGTATTAAGTACATACATACCTTTGAAATACCTGACGCTTCGACCTTTGAAATGTTGAAACCGTTGAAACGTCACGTCATACCTATCGTGAGTCCTTTAATTCCCGAAAACATAATTACATATCATGGAATGCGGTAGTTTAAAAGTTAGTAAATGTTTTATTGTTAACTGGCTTTTGCCCTCGGTTTTGCTCGCGTATATGTCGGTTATCGCTGTAAAAAGTAGCCTATGTTACTCGCTTACAATATAGCTTTCCATTTTTCGTTTTTCGTTTTAGTAGTTAAGGCGTGAAACAAACAAACAAATTCACTTTCACATTTATAAAATAACTATGAATAGTTGATTTGTTACATACATACCTACATACTCACGTCTATGTACCCGAAAGGGTAGACAACATTACGCCTCTGCTAGCTCTTTGCACACAGCACCTAATATGCACAAAGTCCACATGTTGCGACTAAATTTTAGTCCCACTTCCGCAATAGCGGAGGCCCCTTTATTGTGAGACTAAAAAAACTTGCCGTCAACTTACATTTTAGGGGTTAGATAAGAGGTATGTCGGGGCACCAGGGACTTCCTTTCTAGGTTATACCTGGTTCCTCGGCTATTAGTACCCGAGACGGCGTGCGGTTTTAGTCGGTTCGAGTCCGACATGCCACTGACAGGTGGTATCCGAGGGGATTGCCGCACGGAAAAAAAAAAAGGGGTCAGATAAGAACACTGAGAGTATACTATAAAAAATAGGTAAGAATGGAATGTAATTGTAGGAAAAGGATGTGGCTTATAAGATCAGGGTTCATCACATCATCATCATCAACAGCCACTTATATACACTTTGGACATGGACCTCTCTACTACGGTCAGGGTTACGTATTTCTAAGTCAGACTTTTTTGGTGACGGCGTGGAAAATCCTTTCGGATCTCCGATTCCGCAGCAATTACTCTGCCACCAGATGTCCCAACTACATAAAATAAAACAACATATTCAATAAGGTTGAAAGCTCGAATATCAATCTTTTTGAATATGATGTTTTATTTCATTTACCAAAATAACTTGAGCTGTCATTGTGTAGAGTTTTGTACCACGACAGGTTGAATTAAATATTGGACCTTTATATCTTTATGTGGCCAATTTAAATAATTTTTCACTTTATAACACATTTTGTTTAAGAATTTAGCTTTCTGCACTTATTTTACATATAGCTTAGGTATGTATTCTAAATTTCACATTCTTATCTTTGTGTATTTGCTTAAAAATGCTTACTAAGACATTCTGCTCACATATTAATAAATAGATTAGATTCATATTAATTAAAAAATAAAGATTTTAAGAGGTTATTAAGAGATAATTGTATGGTTTACTGTTATTAAATGCAGAAGCGTCAGTTGAAAATTCGTTTTCATATTATAAAACAAAAGTTATTGTAGTTATTTCGGTGTTATTACTTGTACCATCAGCTAGCTGCTAGTGAAAGTCTCGTGGCAATCGATCCATCCGTTTTGAAGATTAGCTGAAATAAACGGAGTAAAATTCAGATTGATTTGATAAAAGCTGTTATTACGTCATTTAAAATAGATACTTCTACTTTATTTACTTACATAAAAATAGGAAACCTATGATACATTTACTTATTTCACTTGTCAAAAGACTTTAAATAGGAAATGTAACTTCAAGTGATATTCATCTGTCTATAAACGCATGTAAGTCAGTTGTACTGTATTATAAGTGTCGTTTGTCATTCAATAGTTGCCAAATCAATGGTTCAGACACACTGATAAGTTACCGGGTTTCCCACGGTATAGTGCTAGACAGGTCTACATGGTTGGTTGCGCGTGCGCAGAACGGTATGCGATTTGTAAGATGCTATTTAATTACATACAGTGGTCGATATTTTGTAAGTGGCTTGTGTAAAGGGAAAGTAAGGACTGTTGAGGAGTGGGGCATACATTTATTTATACAAGGTTATATTTAATTAACTGTTGAAATTTAACAAGTGTATTAGTATTGTTAATTAATACTAAATATTTTATATTAAAACACAAGAAGGTGTGACACCCCTGTTCCGATACTCATCGATCAATGAAATTTAAATTTAATCTTCTCGACATTAGAATGATAATAGAATGAACAGCTTTCGAGAGTTGCTTTCATATTTATAAAGGATACTTACATGTATTTTTTGGAGTTGCTAGACTAGTTTTGAATTCGACAAACCTTAATAAAGGGGCAAAGGCCCTCCAACGACGTAAATGACAAATTTCTAGATTAAAACCGTTTGTTTTGAATAAATATTAGATTTTAATTTATATCCTAAAGCATGGTGTATTTCGTGCCAAAATTTGAGCTCAATCGGTACAGAACTTTTAATACATATATAGATATCAAAATTTTTGCTTGTGAATGAATCGGTCACATGAAACAAATACCAAGAACCTACCTTGATTTCTAAATACACCCACCGTCCTCTTTAACATTCAAAAACACATATATCTTATTCAAATATGTTGATGACCGCAAATATTTCGCAAGATTTCTGTGTGTACTTCGCCTGAGTAATATAGTAGGTATACAAGGAAGCTTTTATAGGAAGGTGCGGCGAGAAAGTGGATTCCACGGCGCGGTGAAATGGCCCTACGGACGCACACGAATCTTCTCGTAGAACACGTATCGGACGAAGATAGTTGTGATAATTGCCATTTCACTTTCATCTTTATTTATGTTATAAACATGCGAAAGCTCTGCTAATATAGTGTTGTTATTCTTGTTGATTAGAATGATGCACATTGACATACATACATACACATGACGCAATACATACATATATTTTCGCGAATGAGTGACATTTGTACTACAGCGATTGTAGGTACCTAGTATATATGTTGTTGACCACCTTGTAAGAAACACTATCTATTATAATGTTTTGCTTTTAACACCTGTGTAGGTGTCGTTATTTTGTAAGTATAATATGACTGTAAACCTTAGTGGTTTAAGAATGCTATTTTACGAATTATATATTCTTTTAAAAGAATAAAAAATAACCTAGGAATATTACTGTACGTAATATATTTTCAAATTATAAGGAAAAGATTTCTTTATTTTTCCAAATATGGCAAAATAAAAAAATATATCACCACGTAAAAAATAAAAAAATATATCTTTTTGATATCACCACTGATGAGCCACTGCCATTCCATCGCCACTGTAAAGACACTGAGTTAGTGTAGACTACCGATATTTATACCGATGCCAATGGCCACTCGATGGCATCTCAATAGCGTGTCAGTGGTATGACAGTGGCTTGGCGTAAACATAAAATAGCAGAATTGAGGCCCTGGTATCATACTGATATGATGTAAAATTTATATACTTTTGCTAAATATATTTATTTATTTAGAAACACCTGAAAATCAAACCCTTTTCAAGAAGCGTTGGCATAATAAAGAAAACATTTTTTTTTCAAAATGTTACCTGGATATATGGCACAGACTCTTCGTGAACTTGAGGAAAAAGCAGAAAGATGACTAAGCTGCATATACTCCATAGATCTTCTACAGTTATCTCATGTTATCAGTAATAAAATATAAAAAGTTCATAGCTATAATTCTTCATTTATTTTCCAGATTTTGTCTATTCTTCTATCTGACTTCAGAAAAATATCATGAATTAATAAAAATGTTTTATTTTGCAGGTAAGCTTACTGCAATCAACAAGATGATCATCACGCACAAAGGTATTCATATATTACAAACTATAATGACACATCCTCGGTGCTATCATTACATCGCCGTGAATGTTTCACAAGTAACAACTTAAATATCCATCCGACATTGTCATGGCGCAATGGACCTCGAGGTTTTGGAGGGTTACATTGTAATACGGATGAATACTTTGTAGTATGTCATTTGTTAATGGATATGGTCTGGAAACTTGTTTTCTGTCTGTTCTGTTTTTTGTTTTTGAAATCGACATAGGTACGAGAAAAGACTTGCACTTCGTAACCTATTCATAATCTCTCTTTAAGTAAGCAAGTCGCGGTATAGTCCTTTGAACATACGTAATTTGATGGACCATGTACAAAACTGAATATAGTAATGAATTATGTTATACGATTATCAGGCGATCTCTCATTTAATTTTATTGATGATCTTGTAAGACCTAAATGGAAGATTTTTATCTAGTTCTTTCACACAGTGATTTATGGCATCATGTTACTTGTTTTACTCAATATTGCGTTTATTTAACCATTTTTGTTTTAATATTACTTTGTTTTCAAAAATCTCTACTAAAAATTAGTTTTAAAACTAGATTAGACGGATCTTTGTGTGATCCACAAATCGTTGTTCTGAGTCCCCCGCGACACAGGATATATACCAAGCTCGGGGAGTTGACTTTTCAAGAGAAAAAAAAAACTATTAAACAATACCCAGAAACGAGAGATATTAAAGGATACAATGGTATTCAGGTTAATATACAACCAGACTTGCGCTCTGTACAATATTATTTACATGATAATCGAAGCTGGTTCTTGTTTGCTTGCCAGTGTCATATTTGAGCTATAGACTTAAATTATGTTTGTCTCTAATTAGGTTAGAATTGTTTTAAATTATTTATAGTTCAATTGAAATCACTTGCGTAAGTATACGCCTACAGATTTTAATGAAGATAGACATAATTAATATATTGTTTAATATGTCGGCTCAAAAGTACATTTTATTAAATTAATTGACTTCAATAATAAATCGTTTCTTACCTTGCTATTCGTTTATATTAGGGTTCCTTACTCCAGCGTACCTAGATGACTATTACTAAGCTTCCATTTTTTGTCCGTATGGTTTTTATCTTATGTATATTGTATCTCGTGTACCCTGTCCGTAGATAGATAGTGGGTCTAACTATTGCCTATCTATAACAAAATATAAAATTTGACCGGCAAATAATAAAACATTCCCTAACTATATGTACTATATATACATACATACTTAGATTAAGACACGACAACGAAAAGTATCCAGGTTAAAATTGACGACCAAGATTTGTTTACATAGTTACTTACATAGTTAAATTAAGAATAATAATTATAATTTGTCCTCCAACTTCTCATAATAATGACTCTTGAAAAGTTTATGATCATCGATGTATTTCTATGTAACTATATCGAGAGTTGAAATCCTACGATAGATAGAATAACGATAGAACGCAACTTGCGTTCTATCGTTAAGTTGCACCTAAGTTAAGCAAGTCTGTATTAAGTAACGCTTCAGAGAAAGGAGTCAGACATCCATTTAAGTTCTATTAAGTTATTTCCTTAGACACCATGGTCAGATGCAAATTACCAAAGTTACGTAGTTTCAAAGTAAGTAAATTATGACTATTCTTATAATAAGATATATAAGGCTTTTGTAAGGTGCGATGAAATAAGGTGTAGGTAGTAATTCCTGTAGAATACTTTGCTGATAAAACTTGCTATTGACATTTCAAGTATTATTTGTTTAAACTAACTTTATAAATCTCATACACGACGGTCTGATCCCAAACTAGGCAGAGCCTGTGCCATAGTAGCGAGACTGCTGATAAACATATTTAAATATTTCTAAATACATACAGAATTTAGAAATATTATACCTATACACAGATCTAATGATCATGCTCATCACAAAATTATCTGTCCTAGGTGGGAATAGAACCCAAGACTAACGGCTTAACAGTCAGGGTCACTAACCACTAGACCAACCGGAACGTAATTGAGATTGAAATGGAACATTGGAATGGATTGTGTTTTAAAAGTTTTATAAGCCCATGTATTAAATATCCAATTTTGAATCAGTAAACGGTACTATGCCCTACCTCTTTGTATTGAGCATGGAAAGAGTTTTTTTATCTATTCCAAAGTTTCATTAGACCGATGATATAGGAATTATTACGCTGAGTAAAAAAGAAAAATTACAAAAAATAACGAGTATATTTCTCGTAAGCCATACACCTTATTTTCATCACAATAACAACCAAAATAAAGTAACCGTATCCCATCTCCTTCTAACATGCACAACAAATTACCGCCCTATTACAGAGGCATCCGAAAAAGACAAAAACACCAAAGAATAAAAAAAAGTTGTAGATGGTCGATTACTTTCTCTCGAGAAAGTAGTGTTTCGTCATCGGCCTCGGAACAGATGAAGCGTCACAACTTATCGTCATTATTAAGAAGTTGTTCACACCACGAAGTAGGCCAATGATTGTAGTGTGAATTCAGCTTTAATAAATTATGATTGGAGTAATTTAAACCCCAAATAATGTTACAAATGCGAACGTTGCTTGTTTTGTTACGCTTTCATGCTATAACTACTCAACCGATTGTCATGAAATAATAATAACCTCACACATCCAAGAATCATAACTTGGCAGAACCTGTACTATGGTAACTAGACTGCTGATAGATTTACTTATATATTTCTAAATACATACGAATAATAGATAAATTACACCCAGACACTGCACAAATGACCGCGTTCATTCACAATAATTTGTCCCGGGTAGGCATCAAACCCACGACCTTCGGTTTAGCAGCCAGGACCACACTAGACCTACAGGCCCGTCACCTACCATTGCCAGTTCCAAGGTATCCATGGCTTTACTCACGAGTATGACGAGGGACAAAACCTAGTGTTAAAAATTAGCAAAACTCTGTGAAGTTTCTGTTAATTTCATTTGAAGTACTTCAATCTACAGTTTTCGTTTTCTTTTTATTTGAAGACAAACGTGACTTGTTTTGTGGCAGTAACAAATAATTGAATTCCTTTATACAATTGATGAACACAAATAAAACAGAGGGATAAAATAACAAAACGTCTTTTATTAACAATTTATTATGCTTTCAAAATTTCTGTAGTAGATTCATTTTGTTAGATTTAGTGAAAACAAAATTAGTGTGAAGATATTGCGATACAATACTGGTACATTTAGTTCTTGTCTAGTGGTTATGACACTATTAAAAAACCGTTGATTGAATGCGTTCATCTCTAAAACTACCAAACGGATTTGTGAAATCCTGACTTAAAGAAAAGAGGAGGTTCCAAATTCAGCTATGTGTTTTTGCGTGTTTGTTTTATAACGTTATGTTCTGACGTTATCGTCAGAACTACGTTATTTATAACTGTTTTGAAAAAATAAATTAAATGGGAGATATACAAATTTCTTCCTATTTAAAAATGAAGAACCAACTCGGGTAGAGAGCAAACTAAGGATGCAAGTTAAATAATGAAGAATAAAGTTAATTTCAATTCAGCCGAATTCATCCCAATGAAGTCGGCTTAACTTTTCTAAAAAGTGAATTACACATTATTAAGATAATTCTATCACAGTAAGTAGCATTTGACGGGCCTGTTGGTCTAGTGGTTAGTGACCCTGACTGCTAAGCCGGAGGTCGTGGGTTCGATTCCCACCCAGGACATATATTGTGTGATGAGCACGGTCATTTGTTCTGTGTCTGGGTGTAATTTATCTATAATATGTATGTATTTAAAAATATATAAGTATGTTTATCAGCGGTCTGGTTACCATAGCACAGGCTCTGCCTAGTTTGGGATCAGACGGCCGTGTGTGAGATGTGTGAGATATATTATATTATATTATATTATATTATATTATATTATATTATATTATATAGCCAAGCAAAACTCATATACATAGATGAAACTATGACAAACCGCATTTTTCCAAAATGTGCTTAGGAAGACTTAAAGCTTATATTTTCTATGGGAAAGTTAAAAGGAAAGAATTGGTGCACTTTAAAACAAACACTGCACCAATTTGTTAACTTTGATTGACCATTTCCTTTGCACACCAAGAATGTAATTGCTCGCTGTCAAAACTATACTCTTAAGCAACACATAAAACAGTGGAGTGTACGGTCTTAGCTTAGCGTTTTTTTTTTTTTATTTCTTCCAGCGATAAGGTCGTTTACATAACCCTATTATATTGTACTATATGTAGATACACTGAGTGTTTATATTCGTGTAATTAGAATTATCAAAAAAATGTTGGCCTTGGCTGAATATTTTTAATTCTAAAATCATGAAACATATATGACTAATGGTGTAACTATTTACATGCAATGGATATGGATGGCGCAATGGATTGAGAGGTCACATCATCGTTGTTCGTGCATCGAGTTATCGTGGGGTCCATTCCAATAAGAGATTAGTGTTTGTGCCAAACACAGATTTCGAGCTTAAGGACTTATTTACTACTAGCTTTTTCCTGGGGCTCCACCCTGGTGTAATTCGGTTATCGCGATAAAAAATGCTTATGTACTTCCTCAAGAATCAAAGTATCTCCATGACAAAATTTCATTAGGCTCAGCCGTGAATGAGTAACAGGCAGGCAGACAGACAGATTACTTATAAAAAAAAAAACAACTTGCGTATTTAGATATGAGCAAATCATCATCATCATCATCAACGGCCTTTAATAGTCCACTGCTGGACATAAGCCTCTCCTTAGAAAGCAAATATTTACGCTATTTGCCTATATCTAAAAGGATCATGTCTGCCTAAACAGTTACTTGATTATATATGTATGTGCGTGTTGGCACGTACATTTGTCTGACAATTTACTTTCGTTGTAAGTAAATGTGACATTTTCATTCCCCTTTTATGCGTTCCCTGTACATACATACATATACTCACACATCCATCCTTCAAACGGGAGAGCTGTATTCTACCTTAGCCTATTGCGTCCACTGCTGAACAAAGGCCTCCCCCAAAGAGCGCCATCTCGGTCTTGGGCAGTCCGCATCCGTCCGCTGTCAGCCATTTTTCTCAAGGCGTCCGTTTGCCTAAATGAGATGTACTAAACAAATTTACTATTAAAACAATTAAAAACACTTTCCAACTTTCCTGTTCTATTAATAGAATTATTACTTTTGATCACTCATTAGTGGGAACGAAATTAACTAACATTTGTTTACAACAATTCTTAATTAAAATTAATTACTGAATATCAAGTATTTATAAGTGAAAGTATTTTCCCACAGGTAGGGATACTCTTCAAGTTATTTCAATGTAAATAAGTGAAAATCTTACATCATTATATAGTACGATATTATGACATAAAGGACTTTAAAACAACAACACTCCAGTAATTTGACTTCCTTTTTTCAGTTTAGTCGTGATTTTTGGTAAGATATTTCATCTTACCAAAAATCACTAAAAGCAAAATATTAAAGTAATTTTTGACAGATTAAGGAACGGGTGTTGTTTCCTACACAAGGGGAGGATCCTCACTACGCGGCCACACACTTGATGTTTAGAAGTTGCATAAGAATAAACTAGTCGTCGCAAAGATTTACATAAGTTTTAATGCATGTAGTAGTTGACTGTATCGTCCTTAGATGCTGCTTTTGGTTGTGGATATATATAGGATACTTCTGAAACGCTCTTTTAAAACGTTTGAGTGTCGTGAATTCTAGTGAGTCTTGTATTACATCATTTTGGTCACGCAGATGAAATATTATATTCTTAAATTTTTAGTCGAAGTTGCCTTTGAAATGCAGTCAATCTTACGTATTACAGGTGGTCACCTGTTGAAGTATGAGATGCACTATTCCACAATTCCGTAAGGAAAATAGGGTAGGTAATTGAGTTAAGACCACAGGAAAGAAAATTTTATCTAAATTTTGGTATACCCCGGAGTCATTGTCATACTCTTGCGTTCGGCTTGTGGTTAGAAAGGCCATGAAGACAAGATGGTCACTGGTCTAATGTTTGTACAAAATCAATTATTTTTCGTTGATACTTTTTCGCACTCCAATTCCGTGATATTTGAAATAAAATATTGATTTCATGCTTTTACTCAGACCTGTTAACACACTTTGGTTTATGACATTGCTTAGTCAACGGCTTATTCTTAAGTGTATGAAAGATTTTGCTATTTGTCGCGAATTTACTAAGTTGGTTATGTTTGTAGACGCCTTTTGGAACACTGACCGTGTTATTAAAGTTAAAGAATTATTAATATATGACACATTGTAATTTGAGTGAAATTCCTTTGCTTTTGGGTACATATTCAGAAATTGAAAAAATTAATTAGATGAATCCCAACTTTAACAAGCGAGGGCCGTTTTATGGGAAAACAATGAAAGTCACTGCTTCGCTGTTTAAGGGTCATAGCGGTATGTTTTATAGCCTATGTTAATTGCCAATAAAAGAGTACTCTGCTAATGTAAAAACCATTCAAATATAACTAGTTGTTCACTAAGTGTAGTAACACGTTTAGCGATCAAGAAAACTCTAAACTTAAATCGATCCGCAGTCGCAGTTTTTTCTATAAAGCAATGGGGGAGATAATATAAACAACTTTTTTAAATTATATTTCTTTATTCTACACCGTTATAGTATTTATTTGTGATGGAAATGTAGAGTCCATCTCTACATTTTGGTATGACTACTGTCAGTGTTAAATCTGATTTAAGGTAGTCTGTGGTGTACTGCTATAATATAATTAGAATAATTAATAATGTAAAAACAGGAACTTTCATTTGATTTCATATTAAAAATTAATTTGGTAATTTGTCTTAAAACAAACCTTATATTTTTTTCTCCCCCGATACTTTATATAAAAAATATTGATACCAGTTGTCTGACTAAAATAATGATAAATTACCACAAGTATACAAATACTGTAATACAAGCTCTAGTGATCGCACTGCGAATCTACAGATTTAATAGGTCACTTTCTACGAAAGTAGAATCTGGCCCTTTCTCGTCCATATTTATGTAAATCTAAAGCTTTTATGGTCAAATAACGTTGGTTGAAGTGCTAGACAATAATGAGAATATAATGTGAGAGTAAGGTAGAAATAAAGAAAATTCTTGTGTAAAATAGGTACACTATCCTGGGGGAGAGTTTTTTGTGCGCATTAGTTCGTAGCAGTGCAGAATGGGTAAATTTTAAAATCACATCACATCACATCACATCAACAGCCTATAACAGTCCACTGCTGGACATAGGCCTCTCCTTAGAAAGGAGGTTGTGGCCTACTATACCACGCTGACCAGACGGGTTGGTATAGGGTTTGTTTCAAGTTTTCCTTCTCTTTGCAGTGCCGTTGTCCTGCGTAGTTTAAAATATGTTTATAAAAATATCGGCAACGACTACATCGAAATACGATACGATACTTCAGTGCATCGATGCAGAAGCTTCAGTGGGTATGTTGTCCTGTGATGGTACGGACGTCAGTAATTAATTAAATGATAGCCTGACTCAGAGCTTAAGTCATACTGGCCAATGAAACAAAGTAATGAATTATGGTTGAAATTCGACTACAAGCATTAGTATTAACAAATCGGTTAAGTTCAAGATCATCTGTTAACGATCTGCTAATAGAAAGGTAGTTGAACTATTTTCTTTGTTGTTTTAATACTGAGCATTTGACTTTCACGTAAATGCCCGTTTTAGGGTCTTTTTAAATACAGTCTATCATGGGTTGCGTTTATCTAAAACTCTTATTATCTTCTTCATCTAAGCGCAATGCTTAGGATTAGGATGAACCCTGAACCATGCTGATTGATCACATTGATTCATCATCATCAGCCTATCGCAGTCCACTGCTGGACATAGGCCTCTCCCATTGATTACTCTTCTACTATTAAGAAAAAAAAAAAATTGTTTTCAACCATTGTTTTAATAATGTTTAATTGTACAGATTTAATTTACAAGTAGTTATTAGATATATAGGATGTCAAAGAAAAAACTTACATTTAATTCCCACAAAAAACTAGTGAGAAGGAAAGACTATCTCTGCAGGAAATAGGTAGAAATCGTCGGTGACATTAGAAATTCTGCTTACCATATAAGGCAGCTGTCGTGATTATATAATTGGGTAATGCAATGTGATGATGTTATTTGACTGTATTGGTAGCAGTGTGTAATAATTATGACATTTTCATAATAATTGCAACACTTATGACTTCCTGTTTGTTTTATAATGCAATGAAAGATATATTGCTTTTATATATGCTATTATTAGATTGATTCGAATGGAAAGTATCATCTTTTTTCTTAAAACATTCTGAAATCAGATCCAGCGCATTTTTTTTCAGATAAAGTGGGAATTATATTTTTTTGTCAGGTCTCGTCGCAAGGTTTTTGGAGTTACACATAAACACATAAAGTCAGGGACTAGAGGATCAGATTCCCTTCCCTGCTCCCTAGTTGTCATATGGAAGTGAAGATAACAATCAATCAATCATTCAACAGCCTATAATTGTCCACTGCTGGACATAGTGAAGATAACGATGTGGATGAATTTTTCAAGACCCATGATTTTTTTCCAAGATACAGTTTTACCTCAACATATACTTATTAACACATAGTATTACGTATGTTACCCTCAAGTATGAGCTAAGCTAATTGGCTCAGGTTTGGTTTGGATAATGGTGAAAGCGTATTTAGCCTTCTTTTATCGTGCTGAAATCTAGTACCACAGAGGCTTGCATTTTAGGGTTGCCAATACATGAATAATACCCAGTGTTGAAAACCTAATGTCTCTAGATGGCACCATCTTGACCTCTAGTTTTGCAATTATGACAAAACGAGAAATACGCGACTTTGACATACCATAATTTGGCAATTCATTATTATAATACATTACCACAATATTGCTGTTTTATTGTAATATTTTTTTAATTTGTGTATGTTATTTTAATCGTACTTCTGTAGTATTGTGAACAGTATCGGTCTGCAAAACAGAACGGATAGTTTCATTTAATACATATATATGTATGGTGTTCACAACTAGATTTTGAACAGGAATAATCTTTCGCGCATGTTACTGTAGTTCCCGTATACCAGGATCAACATCAGGATCAGCAGTAACCCACGATCACACCGAGTTATGACACTCGGGAAGTCCCAGGAGTGGTTAGGTATATAACAAATCCTATATATAAATATATCCCATATAATAAATCTATTGTCTAAGATTTATAGTTGTTTTTTTTTCAAAATACTGCTTGGCTAGTTCATGACATTGAACTAGTGGCGTTTGCCTTCACAGGATATATGGGTACGCTATTCCAGCCTCTTCAAGTTACTCAGTCTGCAATTCCAGAAGCATTTCCCCATCCTAAACTTGCAATATCCCTTACTCAGGCCACTTCGCCATATCCGTTTTCCTCACCCCGATATCCTATCGACCTTTATCCCTTCTGATAACGATGATTACATTCCCGTAGAACCGACGGCGCGGCGTCAGGCAAGCGTCAGGCTATAAAAGGAAACAGTAATATTAACTTTTGCAATATTAACACATAACTCTGTCCCCAAGTTTATGGATTAAAAACTTATTTATAGGAGTTCTTTCGACCTCCACTGTTCATTCAACTGCCTACTACTTGTCACTTCATACTACACTCCATTCTTTAATTCTTTATAAAAAATTTCGCTTCGAAATCAATCAATCGAAGAATTTGATCATTTACATTTGATCCCAACTTAACAGATCATCATACGTGCTGATCGCAAAAGTGTAATCACATTTAGTCTCGCCTTCCGGACACTCAGGAAAGCTATATTAAATATATGTTAACTTCCTTCCTGTATTACTAGTCGCTTAGTGAAATTAAATGAATGTACGTAACCTAATGTCAACTTAGTGTACCAGATACGGCAACCGACATTATAAAATTACTGTTACTTGAGTACTTAACCCAGAACTGATGAGAATTCGGCAGTTGTGTTATGTTCTAGATATGTTTTATTATGCTTTGATAGCTCTTTTTTGTATATAATTATATTTTATGCGGTTTTGTGATATGGATAGTTTTAATAGTTATTCTTAAGTTGAAGGTCGTTACAGTATACAAAGAAAGTTTTAGTAAGTGCATTTGTTACGTTACGTAAAGCTTTTAGTAAATTTTAAACCGACTTAAAAAAGGAGATTCTTAATTTGGTTGTGGTCTTAGAACTCAGTAATTGACAAAACGATTGAGCAAAATCTTCCACGATGTAAGCGCATTGAAGTGATACTTTTTTAAAGTTATGAGTAGTTACTGTAGCAGTGCTTTTGAGATGTAATTCTGACATGCACTTATGAACCTATCTGCTGATGTAATCACCAAGAAATTGATTTAAGATGTTTTTTTTATTATTCGTATGTTACCATCTAGTAAAGGCTTAGAGTTATAGAAATGCATACATTGATACCACCTAATACAAACACACCGAACCATGGAGCTACTGCTAATCCTATATCGCGCTATGAAAGTTTGGTTTAAAATTATTTATTCTCATTAAGAATTATGATACAATTCACTTAACATGAGAACATAATACTAATACACAACATATTTTATTTGTGAGCCCACATAAAAGCGGTATTAAAATAATAATGTTTTTGACGGTTACCTACATTAACTTCGAGCGTGGACGGAGTGAACATCACACTACAAAGATGTAAGATTTTAGTGCGCCTCACTGGAAACGATATTTTAATTTTTGTCATCAATATTTGTAAGATGATAATTATTTTTAAGTGTGTTTCACTTTATTCTATATTTATTTAGCTTAATCGCTTGTTTGTCTGATTAATATTAAGATTTATACTTTTAATAATTACTTGTAGTTTTTAATTACATGATCTTTAAGCATTTTTTTGAAAGAAGCGATGGATCGCGATTCCTTAATATCTTTAGGAAGCCTGTTATATAACTGCGCGCCTTAAATAATCAATATGGGACTTTACCAGAGAGTTATATATAAAGTTCTTGCGGCGATTAGTATATATTCAACTCCCAGCATCAACCGTTGCAGCTCAACGGTTGATGCTGGGAGCCTCAGCCAGGATCTCCTCAACTAGTAAGATAATCTCCCTTTATATTTAGAAACATATAACATATTGTTCCATATATCTTTAGCTATTACTTAACTAAGGTTAAGTTAAGTTTAACCTTCGACAGCGTGCAACCATTTATTATAATAAGACCTAGTTTAAACTTGAATCGAGTAATTCGGTATGACCAATTATCCTGTTCCATCGAGTCGCCTTGAAAGTGTTCGGAGGTTTTGTTTCGGCCTTGATAGAGGTTTGACTGAATTGTAACAGTATTAAGTACCCCTCTACGTGGAGTCGATGGCCTCATAAGGACACCAGGTTTAGTTTAACGGATAGATTGTTGTCTTTCGTATCAATTTATTGACTGTGAATACATAAGTTTCTTTGTCACTTTGTAAATAGCTCGTGGCTCCATTATTTTTGTTATTTTTAGATCTAAAAGGCATTATGATTTTGAATTTAAAAGGATAGTCGATTTATGGTCCAGATACTTTTAAGTTTAGATCTTGAAATTAGGCATTGCGAAGTTCTGCGAACAGACTTGATACTCTTAATTAGTTAAATAATAGCTAAATAAAAGCTGTATAAAAATAGCAATTAAGTTCTAGTTTCTGATTTATTTAGTTTTAAAAAGATATATGTTCTTATGGTGATTATGATGATGTTAAAATAACATAATCTCACATAAGAGATGTCCACTCTAGTCTTGAAAGTAAAATTACCAATTTTTTGCTAATAATTATTTTGCTAAATAATTATTTTTGCTTACAGGCATTAGGCCTGAAGTAGAAGGTTAAGTTAACCTTCAGATAGATAAGATGGGTATGCGTTTTGTACCTAAGCAGTAGAAAACTTTCACGGTCATATTAAGTTTTGTACTTATTTGATACCTAGACTTGGTCAAGTAAACAATTAAATGTTCTCAGTACACTGAATGGTTCAGTGGGCGGTTAATGAAGTTGGTGAAATGGGGTCAGTGCTCTGCTTTCTATCGAGTGGTGCGTGTTCTGTTCCGTTTGGCAAACGATAACTATGGTCGAGTTCTGCTGTCACATCGTTCATACATAATTAATACATAATTATGTTAAACATCGTGATTTAACAGGTTTTCCTGTAAAAATTTACTTTACTGCTCCTTGTATGCTATAGCTTTTTTTTGTTACTGATGACTTGTACAATATTTATTGTCTTAAAAATAACAAAATTACACATTCAAAACACTAGACTCGCACAACCTAATATGCGCTTGATTACTTACCTGCAGAAAAAGAGGAGTGCTGGTTAAATACAATCTAGACTTTAAACGCTTTCTTGAATGGTGAATCCAGGAATTACTATTAACACAAGTAATTCTTGAATTTTATTCTATTTTAGGTAAATTGTGCAAACGCATGCATTATAAAATTATTTTTTAAGTATTTCGAAATGAAAAGAAAAGTAATAAAAGATAACACACTATCTACCAGTATAATTAAACTTATCAGTTAAATTAAGAACACTTTTTTTTTAAATTCACATTAAGTAAATTTTGTTCTGAACTTACTAGTACAACAAAACTATTTTAAACCATCTGGTGTTGATAGCATACTAATTAAAAAGTGAGATAAGTTGACCGATATGACCAGTAAAGAAAATAAAAATAGATTCATAGCGCACACGCAACGAACACAGTTAATCTTTAGATCTTGTAACAAATGTGAGTGCAATTGATTCAGAAATTGAAAGTTGTTTATAAATTCTTCTTGATTCATGATTTCAATGTTGATTTCATGAATTGAATTCATGATTTTGAATTCATGATTTCCTTCAAACTCGCGAGATCTATTCATGTAGAAAGAAGAAGTAGCTCATAATTTTTCAGCATCAATAGCCTTCAATAGTACACTGCTGGAAATTGGGGAAAGGAGGTTTTGGCTTACTATGACACGCTGGCCAGACGGGTTGGTAAAGGGTTTGTTTCAGGCCTCCTTCTCTTAAATCTTGATACATTTAAATTTAATTTAAATGTATCAAGATTTAAGAGTATGTACAATATGTACAATAAAAACGTATTGAGAGATTTTGTGAAACTCAATAGTTTGACAAAATCTGACAATACGTTTTTAAATTATACTATCAGATCAAGTTAGATGATGGTAAAAATTATGACCCGCAGTAGGCCAAAACCTCCTTTCTAAGGAGAGGCCTATGTCCAGCAGTCGACTGTTAGCGGCCTTTGATGTGATGATCATGTGATGTGCAATAGGACAAGTATTTTTGGTTTGAATTTGATTGCTGACATGTCAAATTCCATAGTTCGTCCGTACTTTGGCATCACAATAGTTCAGAGAACTTTTTTAAATGGGCTGTTTACTTGTTTGTATCTTCAGCAGTGTTTAAATATTCAGTAAGGCTTCAGTATACAGAGGCTATTTGAACAATCTTTAAATCTACAATTTGTGTGTATGCAGTGTAGCCTTAGCGTAGCCTTAGTAACGTAAGTGACACCGCCGTAGACAAATATATTGTCTTAAATTATTCTTTATTTTTAACAGTATGTTTCTTTTTCATGTGTATAAATAAAAACAAGATTACGAACCTTTTCACATTTTTCTTAGCTGATTCCGAATAAAATTTAATAAAATATCATCCTTCACATCTTGTATATCTAATCTATTCATATTTCACCCAAATATTTTCACAAAAATGTCATAAAATATATGAAATACGACCATATTATACATTCTAGAATTTTATAAAAAGTCCTGTATATACAGCCATTTAAATTTCTACCGTACGGCCTTGATTCACATATCGAAAGTAGCTATAGCCGGACACTGAGCCACACTTGTGACCTAACACGCAGTATCGTACCATATAAGCTAGAAATAGGGTTTAATTTCCTGTGTTCAATGGTCAGAGTGACACTTTGTGTTACGTTTCGAAGTAGGAATCACGTTGTCGAGTTGGAATCAACTTGGTTCATTTTTTTCATTGTTTCTCAGTATGACAAGGTCGTAAGGAAGTTTTAATGACAAGTTGATTAGTTCAAAGGGATTTAAGTGATAAATCTTTTAATAGATTTTTTATTTTATGATACACTATTACAATTGACATACAACTATCGTAATCTTACAAGCTTTATGAAGTGCAGGGCAGCGTATCGTTTACAAAGCGTATGCAAAGTTGCCGAGGATTCGAATCCTTACATTACATTACACTTCCGACGTGTCAGTGTTTTAATTCTTTTTGAGAAAAGAGGGTTCCTGCTCTTAAAAACCATGACGATGGGTTGTGTATTTAAGCGGTCGTCACCGCTCGGAAGTTTGCGGTGTGCTAGAATCGAACCGACTAAAACCACATGGTGTGGCATACTGCGCCTAAAATTTAAGGTGTCTAGGAACAGCTTTTATTAAGACATTCGGACCCTGCCTGTTCAAAAAGAAGATAAATCCTTCCTAACGCAGACATGTAACTTTGCTGGACGGGTTAACAATAATCTAGTATGCCCGTTCAAAACGTCCCCCATTTATTTGTTTAAATATTGATAAGTCTCCTAGGAGATACAACATTGTCTAGTTAATGTATTCTCAAAGAAAATATAACAGGCCATGTTTATCTTTATAATAACAAAATATACATCCGTATTCATAATGAATTAATCAGACTTTATTTTAAGATGTAAACTGGTTTTACACGTATGTCACAAGTCAGAGGCCAGTTTTTGAATCTGAAATGAGGTAAAAATCCGAAGGTCAACGGAGAAACTTGTAACCTTGATGATATTCTTGAATTCAATTTTAGAATAATGTGTACTCGTAAAAGTGTAGCAAAAAGTTTATGTACGGACTGATGTATCGAGATACAAATATAAATTCTTTATTTGCCATAAATAGGGCTAGTATTTTCAGAGATTTAAGTGGAATATTGTATGTATATTGTTAGGAAGCGGAATTAACGATAGAAAATTATGGATATAATCATAGAAAGTTAATAACTCAAAGTTATTAACTTTCTATGATTATACGCGCTTTACTTTTAACCTTATGCTATACTGTTATTGTTTAAGAATAAGTTTACGCAAAAGTCTAAGATTAGACGCGATAAAGTTCTGTGTTTGGGTGTTACTTATTTTTAATAATATCTAATATTATTCAGGGCATCACATCACATCTGAGTCAGATCCGAAATACATTTCTAATAATTAGGTTAGTATTTTTTTCTGTTAAAACTGTTACATAACAACACTTAAATGAGCCTATGGCATTCAACTCTACCGGTCACCTTATAAAGTACTTGTTTATATATAATATTGTAAAATTAATTATACGTCGATAAATTTATTCCGAAATAGCAAGGTCTATAATTGCGCAAAAATTTTGTAATACTTTTTGCATATTGCAACACATATATGTACATTTTTAATTAAATATTTGTTTTATATTCAATTAGAACGGATGCTTTAAACCTAGGTCTGAGGTCTATTCTAGTTTCGTACTTGAACGCGTTAACCTGGTATTTATATAATTTTAAATTAAATTATCATAGCTAATTATACGTCTTGTAATGTTCTAAAAGTATTACCAAATTCAACGTTCCAGAATCGTAATAAAATGCAATAAGCTTTATTCTTTATCACCTTACTTCCTACTCTTTGAAGTAGAATTCTCTTTACTTAAATGGGACCATGACGAAAAACAATAATTATTAAATATACTACTATTTTCCCATTGGAATAATAGAAGAAAAGTTCAATAAGATATTCTCTAACCTTTATAAAAAATATTTAGAGGCTTGTGTGTAGTGCTTCAGAGTCAGTGCAATACAAAATAAACTATCTAATTCAGGAATCAAACTTACTATATGCCGCTCTATACTATATGGAATCATTTGTATGCAGGAATGTCCTAAGAATTTGCATTAGTTGTTCTGTCGTGGTGTTGCTATAATAATAAAAAAGTAAGGCCGGCCGGCAACGCGGCTTCTGAGTTGCGGACGTTCATGGGCGGTGATAGTCACTTTCTATCAGGTGACCTGTCTGCTCGTCTGCCCTCTCTAACATAAAAAAATCTATACATATCAAATACTTTACACATCTTACAAACCGCACACAGATTCCAAGCTAGGCAGAGCCTGTACTATGTATTTAAAAAAAAATAGTCATAGCTATGCTTGTTTTGACATCAGACGCTGTCTTATATTATTTATATATATTACTGTCAGCGTATTACAATAAGTATTATTGTTAACTGTTTACCAAACGACGCATTAATCAATAGTCTTTGGTTTCCATAACTTGTTTTAATTAGCTGGAGTTGTCCATTCTAGAACTATTATACATTTGATTAAATACCACAGAAACTTGTAGCAAGGGTATTAACAGATCTCGTTTTATTATTATGTAAGTACCCTAGATTTATTACATTTGATTTAACAATTCTGTTCTGGTATGATTGGTTTTACAAACTTGCTACAGATCGCCTGTCGAATCGAATAGACCGCTATTATTGGAATGAAGTTCCTTATCGCGCGTTACACGCGCTGAACATCCATTCAGAACGTGTGCGCAATCCGGGAGCGAGACCGAAAAAGGTGTAACAAGACTTTTTGCCGACACTTCTTGCATAACTTCTTTCCGACCAGGGGTCCATAGACATAGACCCCGTTTTTTATTACTTTGATGCTATAAGGGGCATATGATCAAGTGGTTTCAGATTGTAAGTGAGTAACGCCGCCACCCGACACCCACTTGATAAGCAACTTGAAATGATGAATGAAAATGTCAGAATATTTCATGAAATGCGAAATCTTAGAAGTAAGTACATACAATTTACTCCACTGGCAGATAATGCCTTGGGCATTAACTTGTGCATGAAGTTAAATAAATAAAAAGTAAATAAATATACTTTAGAAACCCAAACGCGATGGTCGAAGTTAAAATGTTAAAAGATAAGTAGATTATTATAGTCATAACTGATATTTACTCATGCAACGCGAAAGTATCTGTTAAAACAAATGTTGATTAATATATTGGTGGCATTTGTTCGTCCACTTGGAATCGTTTCACACCTCGGACATAGGAAAACTTCACATCATGTATTGAATATCAATGAACGAAAACACGAAACGACTCAGGACAGTAAATCCTAGTTAGGGCTGCCACTTTTTGAGATTTCGTAGCAAATCGGACTTCTAGACTTTAATTTGAGAAACAAAATAAAAAGTAACCAAATAGACTGGGTCACCCGTTTAAGAATTCAAATAGTGATTTATTAGTGCCTTTTCTAATATATAGATTAGTTTGTGTCACATCACACATCAACAGCCTTTCAATAGTTCACTGCTGGACACAGGCTTCTCCTTAGAAAGGAGGCTTGTGTACGCTTTAAAAACTAAAAACTTCAAAATTATTTTCTAATCTTAATTAATTAGCAGGTCTGTTGTTGTTTAAAATTGTTACAATGATCGATTATTTTTATATACTAACAATTAAATACAAACATTTTTGCTGTATGTTGACAGCCCTACTTTTACACTTTTTCGACCAATAAATTGTGTCTAATAAACAATAGAAAGTCTATATATATTAACATTGCTAATGTTTGTCCGTCTTTGGTCCATGGTCTTGGCAACTGGTTTTGCAACCCACTAAATAGGATATAGAAAGTTTATCGACTAACTTCCGTTCATCATTCGTTTTCTATCGAATGTTGTAAATTTTTCTCAACTTTTTCTTCATAGAATCACCTAGTCCTCGCTTTTATGGCATCCGACCGAAAATACTTATTTTTGTTAATATTATTCAGGAATTCTGACAATACATAACATAATCAATTTATTGAGAATTGTTGCCATGACCATTATTTCTGCTAAAACACGTATCGAAAACGTTATAATTATTTATTCGTACTTACTGTCGCGTTAAAGTCGGATCTTGGATGCGATTCCTTGCTTTAATAGTTATTAATCGTGTCATTTTGATAATATCTGATATACTCGTACATGTTTAAATTAAATTATTAACCTTACATTGATCTGCAATTAACGATAAAGATTTTTTGTGCGTTGCTTAATGGTCAAGTGAATTGCAACAGTAAATTTAAAGGTGTTAATACATTATATCTGTAACCGTTAGACTTTATTACTAATGCGCTAAAACAAGTACTTACGAGTACATTTCACGAGAAATATTCACTCAGTAATTTTGGTTAAACTTCTTTGCAGCAAACAAAATGGGTGGTAAACGGTGTTGCTTTCTTGCATTATCAAAAGTGTGTGTTCTGTCTCTCTTTTCTTGGACTTTAGTCTGTGTTGCTTAGCTGAAGTTATTTTTTCTCTTTCTTTTTTATAAAGTCACTAGGAATATATCCTGTCTTGCAGGTGCAAGACAGGATATATTCCTAGAGACTTTATAAAGTAACCTTTCTTTACAAACACTCATGAACGGATATAAAGAATACCCAGACTCATAACAACGATTTGTAGACACAAAGTGTTGGCCCATGCGGGGATCGCATCCGTTACACTCAGAACAGTAGAAATCGGCGAGGTGACGGCTAAAACTACTACGCCATCCGTGAAATTGCTTAGAAATTAATTTTCAAATAAAAATTGGGGACAATCGTAGTTCCACGATTGTTCCCAATTTTAGAAGTTAAATCGAAATTTTCAAAACCAGAGCGTACTCATTCCTCGAAGCCGGCAACGCGCTTGTGACTCCTGAGTTGTAGGCGTTCATGGGCGCAGGTAGTCGCTTTCCATCAGGTGACCCGTCTACTCGTTTGCCCCCTCTTCCATAAAAAAAGTCAAAATATTTATGTATTTGAAATAACAAAGATTAAAGCCACGCATTAAAGTCTGATGATAATAAAAGACTGCTACCAAAAGTAGGCGATATTTATCAAAGCATTAAAAGCTTTCTAAGAGCATAAATTACTCAACAATTGTCCATCATCTCTGCTCTAATGGTCAGTGCTAATGTTGCACTTTAAAGTTAAACAACTTCCTGAAACAGCTTATATAAAAGCCTCCTTGCACAATGTTAGTAAATATAAATTCCTGTAACAATTAAAATTTACGCAGCCTAGTAACAATCTCTGAATGTTTTTTTAAGATATTTTTCAATTTTTATTCTACATGTGACACAGGTTTGACTGCACGGACTGAGTAGTGGTTTAAGCGGTCGCCACGTTGCTTCCTACTGCGCAAAGTATTGTGGGTTCGATCCCCACATGGGACAACACTTTATGTGATTCACAAATTGTTGTTATGAGTCTGGATGTAGTTTGTGTCCGTTTCATGTATGTTTGTAAAGTCGACACAGGATATATATTCCTAAAGCGGGAACTTGTCTTTAAAAACAAAAAAGTTGCGGTTAGATATTAGGGTCGTACCAACCCCATAAAAATGTAAAGCGTGAACAGTTTCAAGAAAATTCATGAGAGATTTCATGAGAGATTCAAGAGATATTATATTAAAACTGAAATATTTTTTTAAATCGATATTTAAATTAATGTTTTGTAAGAGTCTCCGTCTCTTAAAAGGTATAAGTAATAAGTTTTACCCGTATTTGAAACATTTTTCATTGATACTCGGCTGCTATTGGTCGTAATGTGATGTGTATATATATATATATATATATATAAATATAAAATATGTAAATAAATGTAATGTTGGATAAATAGGCTATCCAACATTAAAATAATTTTTCGATTTGACCAGCAGGTTCTGAGATTAACAAGTGAAACCAAACGTACAGTTTAGCTTTATACTATTAATCTAGATTACCTCGGCTTCGATTCAAGTAAAATTAGTTTGGCTCTATCTGCCGAACAGTTATTAACCTCTCAAAGGTAAAAAATACAAGCAGACGATTAAAGAAGTATCCTGCTGCAGATCACATGCCTATCTGACGTATATGGTGCGACCTATACTGGGAAGTTGTTGGTCCACTATTTACGATTCCTAGGCCATGCCAAATATCTAGGTTTCTAGGAGACCGAGTGTTTTTGCAGATCTTTCTTTTTAACATCACAGTGATGTATGGATGACCTAAACACATTGACAGGGTAAATTTAAGTGAGTACACTTATGATTAACAATATTATTTTATTATTCTAATAAAGAGAAAATAGTCAAACCATATTTTTATGACTGCCTTTTGCAAAGTAAGGCACAATTAAATTATGCTCTAAAATAAATGTAAAAAAAACAATAGACAGTGTCTAGTCACACTATATATAAAAAGACTTATGTAACAATATTTGGCACAGCAATAACGAAATATATTATTCAACTTATAAAAGTTGTAAACATTTAAATGCCACATTTTTGTTTGTGTATAGTGTTTTATTAATAGAGCAATTTTGAAATGTTTTAAAAATAGTTTTAGTGATGTACGGATAACTAAAATCATGGTATAGATATTTTAGCCAGACAAAAGGTAGCTATCTCTTTCTGTCTATCTTTTGACCTTGTAATCGCAGGTCAGCTTTCGCATGACTTAACTAAATGATATGACAGACATTGTATATGATTTAACCTACATAATTACATTTCTTAATAAACTTGCGGAATTTGTGTATAATACTTGGTGTGTAGCTAATATTTTTTTGGTTTTTAAATAAAATTTCATATGACAGTTTAATGAAATTCAAATCTGATGATCTTACAAAACTTCAGTATATGATAAAGTCAAATACTAAAAATTATTTACTTCAATTATTTAAGTGGAGCGATTACCGTTAGACCTGCGCAACTCAAGTAGGCGATACCGAAAATCTGTAAAAATACTGTTGTTGGACTTTTTAGGGCTCTAACCACCCATAATGATTGCCAAAGATGTTCATATGGCAATTGGAAAAATTAATTATCGACGTGTTTTTAGTTTGTCAGCTGGATTTTCTGACGTTTCAGTAAGCTCCGAGAGACGGCGTCACGGACGAGATTTGTTAGTCTGTTCTAATCGACTATGGTATACTTTCGATTTTAGTTTTTTCTCGTTTTGGCAACATTTTTTGTCGCATTCTAGGGCGAAACGGAACTTTAGCGCCGGCAACATGGTTGTTCACTTTTGGCGTCTGGCCGTGTGAAGTAGGAGGGTTGAGCTATTATATTTTTTTTAAATGTAATCCTTTTGTTGTTATCAGAGGATTAATTCACTTTTTATTGTTGGCCAGTCTTGTTAAGGAAACGAGTTTTTTATTAGAAATATTAGTTTGCTTTTTTGGGTAAGTTTTAATTCGCCCCGTGTTTCGTACTTGGCTTATGGAGACTAGTTGTTTTAAATCTTTGTTTATTTGGTTACAGGAATTATTAGTAATGCCTCTGATTTATTTGTGAAACGTTTTGGAACCCTGGTGAGTAAATTATTGTATATTACCAGACTTTGACTTCATCATTGGAGATAGGCAATTAACCTATAATTTTCGTTGTTGCAGTGTAACAGGGTTTTTTTTTTATTAGTTTGGGTTTCCTTCTTATTAGATTGTAATGTCCTTACGTTACAATTAGTTTTTACCTCACTACCTGCCCGATCCAAGGATTTAGTTTGCTTCGGAGTGTGGATTTCCTTTCTTAAGTACCTCTAATGGCAGGAAAAGCCCTTTGGCTGTAGCCCATCATTTGCTTGGGACCGGATCCAGGAAGCTTGGATTACTTACCCCGCCACTACAACCACGTGGGAGCACGAGTGAGCGTTTCATAAGAGTTAAATATACCCTAATTTCAAACGGACAGAGCCAGAGTCATTTGGTACGTTTTTTTGTTGTATTAATTTTGATGGCGTTGTCATAACGGATACTGTAGGCTCTAAGGGGTGTTATTTTTATTATGGGAGTAGGTCGTTATGATAACTACCCTTAAATCTTTATTTATTAAACAGTCTTTATGTGACTTTTTAAAAATATTTTACTTTTAATTTGTATTAACAAGGTAAACAGATTGCATTAATGACAGTACTAATTTGAGTATAAGAATTAAATTTGTAATTAGACCTATAATATACCATGTACTCTACAGACACTACGGGATAATAAACTGCCACATAAGCTTATAACATCTCTTTATTTAATAGCTGCCCCCCCACCCTAGATTAAAGGTCTAGCGCTGACCGAGCTGTTCGAGGCATTCATTGTATTTGTTATTAGTTGTCTGTGTTCATTTAAGGTTAAGGCACCTGGCGCCCGAGATTGTTAGTTTTGTTAGAATTTGTGGTGCCGCACTAGTTAGTTTATTCATTTATTTGGAACATGGATTACATTAACATTAAAAAAACAATTTATTTTTCATTTTTTAATATTACAATAACGTGCACTGTAAGGGACGGAGGGGTTTTTAATGTGTTAAGAAATGGTCACCCATCCATAGATTGACCTGGCTAGAGTCGCTTAACTTTGCAATGTGTTAACCTACTCCGCTATCAGGTAGTCTGGCTGTATGGTATAGTAGGCCAAAACTATTAAAGCCAGTGGATGTGATGAAATAATATCTCTAGACATGGGTAACCACCCAATTTGAATAAAATACGGCACATTTGACAAGATTGATACTAATAAATATTAATAAATGTAAAAGTTCAGTTTATGTACGTGTTTGTTTTGGAAAATATTTTAGAAATTAAATCAGATGGGTCTCGTGTGTGATAAGCTATCCCTAGTATAAAGGTTTTATTATTAGTTAAGAATCTAGTAGGTCAGGAAGCAACAGTAATGAATAATTAAATTAGTTATTCAAAATTTATATACGAGTACACGACTGCACGGATGGCGTAGTGGTTTAAGCGGTCGCCGCTTACTACTATGCTGAGTACTGTGGTTCCGATTCCTACATGGTGCGACACCTTGTGTGATCTACAAATAGTTGTTCTAAGTCTCGGTGTTCTTTGAAAAAAAAATTACACTGTCTGATATTTTATTTGCAATATACCTTTTTTTTCCATTAGGCACTTCTTATCTATATATATATTTATATTTAATTTTATAATATATATATTTTTTAATTATAGGTAAGCAAGCCTCATTTAACACTGTCATCATCTTTATAAGCCAGTAGACAAATATTCACTCCACCCATGAGTAAGTAAACAATTAATTCACTTTTAATTTACATAAGCCATTAACTTGCGCGGTATGTTGTACAAATAAACAAGAGTAACGGTGGAACACTTATGAACGCCATGAAGTTCTTTGTGAATACCGCATAGTGACAAGACATGGAAAGAGAAGTTGTCGATAAAATAAGATGTATTAACTATGTGAGTAAAAAAATACATAAAGCAAATGTAAACCGCTTTATGTATTTTTGTGTAAAGATAGTTTTGTTTGTATTTTTTCTTAAAATCATTTTATTCATTAAATATCATGGTTGCTTTTATATGCCAGTAAATTCCTTTAAAGAAATTTACTGTTTAAATTTTAGAGATCATTTAAAAAAATGAATATTTACTACCAAGTTAAAAACAATCCATAGTATTATTTATTTTTTTGGGTAAATGGTACAACACCAATGTTTATTATTCTGCCAAGGTTACTTCTTTTTTTACTAAATCAATGTTAACGTTATCAATGAAACACAATTTTCTCACGAACTTATCCTCAAATGTGAGAATAATAAGAAGTGATATCAATACCGATTCGCTAAGTCCTTGTAACGTTTAGTTACAAAACACACTTTCGATAACTTTTTGTTACTATTCGATAACAATAAAATATATTTGTCTCAATGACATCTATTGTTAGTATTACAAGAGCCGTTTTTGGATCAGAGTATTATTTTTTATTGTGGGTAGATAGCAGATGTAACCAATTATCTTAATAAAATACCTATGCTGATAGGTTACCAATTATTAAAAAAAGGTTCCTTACCAAGAGCAAGTATGTTTTTACTAACCATTTGCCATTATAAGCAAATAAATTGTGGCAATATTGTAGTATTTATGACTTTAGAGATGATGATGTGAAATGGTAAAAATATACTATATAAGCCCCCATAAAACCTATTAATAAACAAATATTTTAGAAGTTTCTAATTTCAGGACAGCTTTAATCTTACCATATAATTTATACCATATATTATTTTATACCATATAATATACGAGCAAGTATTATGACATTTGCAGAGTATAAAGCACACAGAAACAGGACAATCGATTTGTTACTGTAAATATATTTTCATTAAGAATATTGTGAACTCTGCACTGACGATTTCGATAAACAAATACGTCACTTTTATTCGTTTTCATGTTCTGGAGTAGAACAATGGATGATCGTTGGCGCCGTACCATTGCGCTGGCGCATCCGAACTTTATATACTCGGACGACCATGATTATGTGTGTAATATGGGACTGCTATAAAGAAATAACACCTTGATATTTATTTTAATTTAGGCATGCATATTGCATCAACTTAGTCGTATTATTAAGTGCTTCTTTCAAATATGAAAATAGTATATTTATATAGGTTACTTTATGTTTTTGTATATAAGTGATAATACGATATTTTTCGATGCATATATTTTTATTTTATAATATTTTAAATAAATCAATTTACGAGGCAATAATTTCTGTCCTGTCCTATTGTTAATCCTGTAAAAAATAAGTATGTAAGTGTCAAATAATGATAATTTCGGATACTGTTAATTAATAATTTCATCCCAATCCTCCCTTCTTTTTAATTCTAAGGGGGGGGGGGAACTCAATTGTATCTCTTGAGTTGAAACTCTCCTGGGGCGGGGTTGTCACTTACCGTCAGTTCGTGTGCTTCCTATTGCAAAAAACAAGTTCGATTCCATTTTGTGATTAGCTCCAACAACCCCATTGTCAAATGCATTTCCTATATAACGTGATACCAAAACCTTTCCACCTCTATTCATTTGACATTATCCCACAACCAGCTGAGTTATGGTGTTACTACTACACTCTGATGTGTTACGCGGTCGTTCTCATGACCTACACAGAGCTCATCACAAAAAATAGATTCATGTGACTTATGTCGATCTACTATGAAAACAGTTAGACTTGCAAATCTTATGTGTTACCATATGAATTGTGTCCCGATTACTGAAATGCATTTCCAGCTTAAGAAAATATGTGCGAGTGCCTGAATAGCCGTTTTTCAAAATTTCAACTGCTTTTATGATTTCTGCTCCGAACGGAAGGGTATTAGCGTGATGGTAGTGAAGGTGAATCTAACTAGAAAGAGAAATAAAAAAGAAAGAGATTAGTACGTTTAATCATACTACTATGCACATGTTAGTACTTTAAATACTGTGTACAATCAAAACAATTAAATTTGGTAAATTAATATAATTTGGTCTTCGGTAGGTTGAAATAAAATCACTATCACATGTGTCAATAAGTTACATGATTTATTAAATCATATAATAAAATCATATAATAACACCTGTGACTGATTCACAATACTACTTACTAAAACGACTTAATTATTATATTTGCGCTAGCACAATACTCGCGAAAGGTCTAAATCTAACAAAAAGAAGGTCTTCTCTAATCTAAAAAAAGAAGGGATCTTTGATAAAAATAAATTTTATTGATTTTAATGGAAATTATGTTTATGTATGATGAAATCACAATCACATGTGAAATCGCTGTGACTCAAACCAATCATTTCAACAAATGATTATGATTTAAAAGTAGCAATACTTTCCATGTCTAGTCTCTGGTAACCTCACTCCTTCGGTGAACAGTAACGAAAGAATTGCTCAACAGCGGTTTTCTGTGAGGGGGCAAACGAGCAGACTGGTCAGCTGATGGAAAGTGACTACCGCCGCCCATGAACGTCTGCAACTCACGAGTCACAAGAGTTTTCCTGTCTTTTTTTGGCCTTTTTGCAGTTCGTATCGGTCTGGAAATACCGCATACGATAACTTGGTAAATAAATTGGGCGATGAATAGTCCGAATATTTTCTCGGAGCACTCCCCATGATATTTTACACGATAGAGAATGCAGAGTGAAGCTACATCTCTACATAACGCCACGGGATGACGATTCTATGTACATCTACTATGATTATAATGTAAATAATGTTTCATAGTAGACAGCACTAATGTGTATATTTGTGCATATACAAACATCTTGCCTCACTTGCAGACCCAGATCATTAAAGACCCGGTATGGTTAACGTTCATGCGAAATATATTGCAGATTGTTACACAACCGTTGTCAGTTTTGTTACTATACACAACAGGGACATACGTACTGATTATTTAATACTCGATTTTACAATTATTTCCAGTATGTTTGAGTAATAATTATGTATAATATATATATATATATATATATTGAGTAAGTATGTAAATATAATAATATTCAATATGACGCACTGCACGCGCAATATACTGCACGAATGGCGTAGTGGTTTAAGCGGTTACCTCGCCGCTTCCTACAGCATTGAGTGTTAGGACATCACTATGTGTGATCCACGAATTGTTGTTCTGAGTCTGGGTGTTCTTTGCGTCCGTTTCATGTACGGGTATGTTTGTAAAGACCCCGCGACACAGGATATATTCCTAGTGCAGGAGTTGTCTTCCTTAAAATCAAAAATAAATAAATAACTTTTAAAAGTCAAACTGATGTATTCAATTCCGTCCTTGAAATAATGATACCCTCTTATGTTGAAATAATTCTATGGGGAATTTAAATTCATGTGTTGTTAAATGCCAGCATGGAATATTTTGTTCGGGTATAATCTGTTGGTAGCATTCGAGCTGCTTCAATTTTAAAAACTTTTTCATTTCTTTTGGTACCAGTCTTCAGTTCTAACCGATTTTAAAGTTGTTCTGGTTTCAAATGTACGAGTTTTTATGCAACAGTTTTTGATTATTTTTCTGAGACAAGTTGTATCTGCATTTTCTTAAAAGAACCGAAAACGTGTAGGTATGTTAAAATAACAAAATTTGAATATTTAAGTAGTATAAATTATAACATAAAACAGGAAATCAGCAAAAGACAGGTAGCACTGGTTCCCGATGATAATGAAACCGTTTGTTTGGTATCTATGTAAATAGTTAGATCCACAAACCAATATGGTGACTCAGTTAAAAACCGATTCCTGTCTTAATTTACTTGATACCTTTTTTAATTAATGATGTAATTCACTTTCCTATAAAGCTATTCTA
This sequence comes from Arctia plantaginis, assembly GCA_902825455.1. Lineage (NCBI taxonomy): Eukaryota > Metazoa > Arthropoda > Insecta > Lepidoptera > Erebidae > Arctia > Arctia plantaginis. The sequence goes on along the minus strand of CADEBD010000292.1, from coordinate 4,684,626 downwards.
AGTCCGGTTAAACTTTAAAGTATTATAAGTATAATAAAGAAACTAAAGTATTGTTTTACGTTTTAGGTTCGGTTAAGACGTTAACGTTTTCACACCATAACGACTTAACCGATTACTATGAAATTGCATAAGGAAAAAGCGTATTCGAGCTTTAACTTTAACGTAATCAAAACCAACGAAATACAACACCTTTTGTTATTCCATTGGATGGGCAGGGCAGTTAAGTTAAACAGTTACACTTTAAACGACTAGCGGAGCGTAGGAGTCGGACAAGGACTTATAACATGTTGGTACAAGTATTTCACCCACAGACCGACTGTTAGTCGCTCCACATAGAGATGCCATTGCTTATGGTGTTTTACGGTAATTTAACCAAAACTTGTTTTATATGGGATAACATGACTAAGTTTTCTATTTATAGAGCTAAGCATTAAGATGTTGAAACTATTGTTGAATTACTCAGAAGGGTATTAGTTCGAATGGTATTGTGTTGAATCATATTGAAAGGAGTGGTGTCACAATATAAGTTACTAACTTTTGCCCGCGGCTCCGCATGCGTGTAAGTCGGTTATTTGTTTATTTATTACATCTTCATGCACTTAATCGTATGTATATCATCGGACTTAATGCCCTGAACATTCTCTACCAGCCAACCTCAGGTTATCGCGGTAAAAAGTACTATGTTACTCGCTCATAATGGCTACCCAAGTAAACAAAAACTAGTTCTTAGTGCCGTAACCACATGATCCGTGTTGCAATATTCAAAATCAAATTATTAATGTTTGCCAAATGTTAGCGAGATATTGGCTCGGTTGTTTCTAATTCCTTGAAAGTTACACAAGTTATAATTTGTCTTAACGAAGGAATCATTACTATACAATTATAATCAGCCAATATATAAACTAACTGAGAAATTATGTAAAATATTTATTTTAATTATTTAATCAAAGCCTTACATCACAAGATCTGTTCATCGCATATGATTAACCCCATTCTCTGGAGAATCTGCATATAATGCTGTTAAACTATGATCTTTCTCTTTCATTTTTTCTCTTCTTTTCTTTCCATTACCCTCCAATTCAGAGAAGCGTGCACGAAACGTCACGAGCCTACTTCTCTTCAGGCCATGATTAGTTTTATTCTTTAAATTTGAATGGGACCAAACGGGTAGTTAAAAATAATTTTTTAAAATCGGTTGAGGACGGAGTTCTGAGGTAACAGATATTTAAAAAAAAACAACCGAATAGAGAATTTCCTTCTTTCTTGAAGTCGATTATTTGGCCTGTTTTATTTTAATAACATTTTTCTTATAAACCAGTAAATGATTAGACTATTAATTATTTTATAAATTCAAATCATTACAAGAAAATCATAATTACAAAGTCATTGGATCATGTTTTAGTCAAATCTAGTTGATCTTTGTCCAATGCTACCAGCATTTACTACTACTACTACCATTTAGGTAAACTTGAATAATTTTTTGCAGGTGCAGCATCGATTAATAAGTAAAGTCTTACGAAACCAGTCAGACAAAAAATTAGCCTATTAAGAATTACACTCCAATTACTCTATCACTGACAACTTGACAGTGGGTAGCTGTTATGTATGCGACTCTACTATTACTTCACCTTGAACCTCTTTTGAAAGTGTATCGCAATCTATTAAGTTAATACAGTAATAATACTAACATTAAAATAAGTTGTTGGAGGCAGAGCTGATTTCCATTTGAATTGTAACCTGAGGAGACATCACCAACTTAACAGTGTTTGCTTTTGTTTCATGACATAGGGAGTTATCGAGGAGACGGGTGGCCTGATGGTAAATGCCACTGGTTTTCTATGAGGCCCTGATAACACTCCGGTCTAACGGGTCCTTATGTGTTGAAGCATGGTTCTCCCACGATCCGTGTTTAAGCGCAAGCTATTTGAATTGGTCAAATCAAATAGCTTGCGCTGCGTCAAAGCACCGCGCGTTCATTTGTCAATGAGTGCTCGCGGTGTGGTGCCACAGTTGGACATCAAATACTAGGCGAGACGACTGATCTTACACATCAGAGGCCCTAGTGTGAGTTTATGTACCATCGAGTCGCTCTCGACGGCGAGCGCGTTTGGCGTCACGATTGGTGAAGATTTCAGTGCGGGCCAATCGCCACCCCGATAGAATAGATGCGAAATAATGTATGTATATCCCGCTATTTCTATTCATATTCTCAATTATTATTATTATCTTTTAAAAACAAAACAAACTTAATTTCTAACGCACCTACTCAGACATTTGCCCACCACCCAAAGGTTGAGATAATAGCTGTAGCATTAAGTCCGCCATTGTACAATTAATTTGTGCATTAATAAATAAACTAGGGCCTCAGATGACACGTGACTATTGTAAGGCCCGTTCGGTTTTTTATGTGTAAATAAAAATTTAAATGCAATCATGTCGCTTACCAATACACTATTTCCTATTACCCCATACAGCAATAGCATAATAACACAATATTTTTTAACTAATTCATAGTTAAATAACACTGAAATGTTCTAGTAATTAAATTAACCGTAAAAACTGTAACCGTACTGAATAAAGTTTACGTTAAGAATCGGTCCTACAGCTAGCGGGCACGGCGGCAAAATTAGTTTGTATATTCATAAAAGTACTACGAACATTTTTTAAACGCTATTTTAAACGCTTGTGAAATTAACTCACACAATACATTGCTGTCAACTTCATTGTATCATGCTGCTTGTAGAGTTGGATTATATATTTAGTACGTTGTACTTATTTATTCTTTTTTTAATCACTAGACAATGAAATCTTGTGTCAAAACATATATTTTTAACCGGCGTTCAATTAATAACCAACTTTCCTGCAATTTTGAAATATGAGATTTAAACTTAGTCGTAATAAATGTTTCCCATTCGAAATAAGTGCTTGGGGAAAAATATAAAATTCACATGGCAATAACAAGTATCCGGCCCGTTGAATTATTTTTATATAACTTTTATAATTTAATCACTACTAAAGGTTATAATGAGACTTTGCAAGTCTTATGTAAGATGCATGCGGAATATAAACTTGTAATTTAATGTGAATACGTTTTGTCGCACAGATAATTTAGTGCAACGTTGTATACATACAATACATATTTAAATCAGATAAAGTTTGGGGAAAAATATCACTTTTTAATTTATGAAAAAGTAAATTAGTTAAGAATGTACTCACATTGATTTGAAACTTATAAACAATACATATGTACAATCATAAAATTAAAAAAATACGAATAAAATCAGACCTCGTGCTGTTATGATATCATTGAAAGATTAGTAATTATGAAACAAAATGCAATTCAATGTTAATCTATTAAAACGAAATAATATAAATCGTCTACAAAATTTAGTACAAGCAACAGAAAAATACAAAATCTTAAATAGTACGTCACTTTTTCAAGACCCAGGTTTTTTTTTTTAATTATATGACTCGCTATTATTAGGAATCAATTAAATACAATTCTTAACATAATTATCTCTCAATATGGTAGCTCATTAAACAAGCAAGTCATAAAAAAGATCTATTGTAGGTACATATTGCATTCCTGTTAATTCGTTAATGACCATTAAAAATCTAAGCGTAACATTATTTAATATCCGACATTACCTCATTTCTAAGGAGAGGCCTATGTTCAGCAATGAACTAGTAAAGGCTGTTGATAATGATGATTACCTCATTACTCTCATAAGATCGTTCCGCTTCGCTCGCAGTGAGACCCCGGCCTGGTGTTAAATCTTCATATTGTTACATAACAATTTTTTTGTAATGTTATGTCGCAAATTATGTGTGGGTTATTAGGTCATTGCTGTTAGATCATTGCCCGAGTTATGTATACTCGATTTTGAGAGTTTTTCATTTTAATTAGGATATTCATGAGGCGTAGTAATAACGTTTATTAAGTCAGAATCTATTACTTTTGCCAGAAGAAATTGTTTACCCTAAATTATAAACCTAAAGGGCTCTCGTCTAAAAATCCCGGTTCAGAAGTTTTATATTTTTAATTCCATTAAATGTTTAGTTGTCATATTATCAAATTTTCTATCTAAAATACAATACAGTTAATGACCTGTGACCTTATGCTAACCGAATTTTATAAATATATTAGCGGACCCGACAGACATTGTCCTGTGCACACGTCTTAAATCCGAAAATTTCAAACTTATATAAAAAACTTTTAAATAAAAAATTAACTAAAAAAACATTTTGTAGTTGACCGAATTGTGAATCTAAACCTGTCTCGAATTCACTTGAACACACAAAAAAATATATCATTAAAATCGGTCCAGCCGTTTAGGAGGAGTTTAGTCACACACACTCGCACAGAAGAATTACATATATTAGGATTCAGGGACGAGCATTGTCATACATATTTTTTAGGTGATTGAATTTGCGTCGTTGGACTGATCGTGAACTTCTGCACATTCGTACATCATTCATTAAACTATAGCGTGTACGCACGCATATGCCAACGTTACGGCATGCATGCATTTTTGGATGACCTTGACCTTAGGGTAATGTAAGCACAGCTCTGCAAGGTGAATTCTTGTTTTCATGGATTGTTAAACAACATTGTTATGATGAATTTAGAGTGTTATCACATGTAGATCTTACAAGTGTTTTAAATTTTATTTAGATTTAATGGTCATATTACATGTGAATCATCAACAGCCATTACTAGTCCACTGCTGGACATATAGGGTTTGTTTCAAGTTTTCCTTTTCTTTGCAATGCTGTTGTCCTGCGTAGTTTGCTCCCTCAGTCGGCTCTTACGACACCCACGCGATGAATAGGGGTGATGACATTCCGTATTCTTAATCCGTCACCACACGTCTAAGTACAGAAAGAGTCAACTTTTTTCATAAAGTTTAATATATCGATGAAATAATTGTTCGAGATTGTAAGAAAAGCAAAATAGGCTCTGTATCTATTTTTCTTATAAGTAAGCATATTAAAAATAAATAAACAGCAATTTATGCAATCATTTCTATTTGAATACGATCCACTACAGGGTACTCTAAACCGCACCAGCGACTTCCTTTCTAGGGTATACCTGGTTCCCTGGCTATTAGTACCCAAGACGGCGTGCGGTTTTAGTCGGTTCGAGTCCGACATGCCCGCGACAGGTGGTATCCGAGGGGATTTCCGCACGGAAAAAAAGGGTACTCTAAACTAAGTTTGTCAATGTAAAGAGTATCATAAGGAACAATATTTCTGCACTCACTTCAAATGGTCAGTAGATAAATAAATACCTAAACAAAAATTATATATTATTTGTTTACCATACAAATCAGTTGTAACTATTCTTTTAACAACAAATATTTAAGCTAAAGAATGTTTGAACGGAGCACTAATGGCGGGTCTTTGTTCTTTTGGAAAAACGTGACTTGCATCTAAATATCTAGAAATAAAGGCGACCCAAACTGAGGTATTTTTGTGTATGATATAAGCATAGGAATATTCTTAAATATGTTTATCTGTTATACCGTTTTTTTAGACTATAAATCTCTTTTAAATGAATAAAATAAACATTGCTGCAAAGTTGTTCAAAATTCCTACCCTTACTAGTAATATCAAAATGCAAAGGTAACTCTGTCTGTCTGTTACGCTTTCACGTCTAAACTGCTGAACCAATGTTAATGTAATTTGGCATGTAGATATGTACTTTGATTCTGGAGGAAGGACATAGGCTACTTTTTACGCGAGTCGAGCCAAGGCCAAAAGCTAGTTATGTTATAAAAGTGCACTTCTAAGAGTTAAAATATTTTGTAAAATAGTGTTTCGTAACTTGGCACATTTGGCAGATATACTCGTAAATACGGAATTCTGAATTGTGATACTAAAGACGGCTTTCAATCTTCCTAATGTCACGACATCACCTTCCATTTTGATTTAATTGAATCGAATTTATAGCTAACTGGCCTTTGCCTGCAATTTTGTTGGTGTGGATGTAGATTGCGTCAATTATAGCTTTTTCGGGATGAAAGTTGTTCGAAATGTTTTAAACCGTGGAAAGGCTGGCTTGATTGGTGTGATACGACGGCCTCACAAAAAATCGTTGTTATTTTTTTCGTTGCTTTTCACCGAGTCAGTAAGGTCAGCGGAGTTCAAACCTCCCTTTCCCACTTAACTCCCACTTGACTCACTTAACTCTTGAGTTGCAGGTGTCAATGGGCGGCGGTAGTCACTTACCATCAGGTTATCCGGCTGCTCGGTTGCCTCCTATACCATAAAAAATCTGTACTCATGATGTGCATGCAAAACTTAACAATTAATTATATCGGTTCAGTAGTTTTGGTCTAAAAGGGTTTTGAAAGCCTCGAATTTCCCTTCCAATAATATTTATTGGTAATTTGACTTTGATTCAAAGTATAAAATATTTGTTCGCGTGGTGATGGGATAAGAATACTGACTAAGGGACCAAACTACTGCAAAAAACAGCACTGCACGAGGAAGAATAACTTGAAACAAACCCCATACCAACCCGGCTGGCCAGCGTGGTATAATAGGTAATACCGTAATGAAAAACTTTCTCTTTTGTTTCAAATACATTGAAAAGTATATCCACAAAGAACTAAAAAGTCCTTATTTTAGTGCGGGTGGAAATCCCGGGAAGCCATTCTACCGAGGTATGCAGTAGGGCGGAATCGAACCGACTAAAACTACACGATGTGCTGTCTTGTGCCTAACAGCATTTATTAAGACATCCGAAACAAAGAAAGTAACCTATTACCAAATACATATTGTAAATAATACATAACTCTGATTCTTCGGTATTTACGAATGCCTAAACACTATAACACTCATTGTAGACAACAGATAGCGTGCTATCGTTGTTACTGTAATATAACACGTGTTTTTTTACTGTGTCATCAGTGTCATGTTTTATTAAAAAACCTGTTGGAAACACGACAAGACATAACTGTTATTTTGATACTTATTAAAAGATGTCTGTTTTGTAGACATGCTGTCGCGTGAGTTAGTCTTCTGTCAGCGTCTTTGATTATGTTTTTAAATGTCAAAGACAAACAGTTTAGTACCATAATCTTGTCTGTAAGTCACCTTCAAGCTTTATTGTTTATGAAAAATAAAAGATTTTTTGTGTATCGTTGATGCTCTATCTTTATTATTGATTTCATGTATTATGGTTAAATTTTGACCAGTAGGCGACCGTTGGCATGTGTAAATAATAAACTTACAACGTATGAATTTGTTAAAAAAAAAACAATAAAACAAAACAGGCGAGAGGGGTCTACGGACCCCCGGTCGGAACGAAGTTCTTTTCACTTTTTGGTAGTCGTATAGCAAGAAGTGTCGTATGAAAGTCTTGTTACACATTTTTCGGTCTCGCTCCCATCCGCTCAAAGCGTGTAACTTCGTTCCTATTATTGAAATTAGTTCATAAATGTTGCAGATATGACAGAACGCAAAAAAGTTGTCCTTTTTAAAGTCGATTAATATAGTATTTGTACTTATTAACGATATACATCCTCACTGAGTTAGTTATGTGTATCTCTGGGATTGCCAACTAGTTTTGGGTCCTATGGGGGGCATTTTTCATTGTGTGAATCGACCTGGAGCAACGGTGTTATATTCGTGTAGAGCAAAATCAAAATATGTTCATATACTAAGGCTGGAATTTCTTAAAAATTCAAATTAAATACTCATATAAGTAACTTTGTAGATGTTCTTAAAGTGATTGTGGCTTTTTACGTTAATATCAAGCAGTAGCGAGTAATAGTTCGTGACTGAGCTCAATAGATGTTATTCCGACGATCGGTTGAGCAACAGTTTATATATAAAATAATCTTTTTGCTACCAAGTTTCAAAATATCCGGTCTCTTATTATGTTACTGTTAGGAAACTTTATCGGTTTAGGTTTTGGAATAAAAAGGAATAAAATGCGATGTTTTTCTAACTTTAAACTAATCATTTATTAAGTAAGAATTTCAACTAGAATCGGATGTTTCTTTCGCTTTTAAGAAGTATCTGAAGAATTGGCGGCCAGTTGGTCTAGGGTACTGACTACTAAGTCGGATGTCGAGGATTCGATTCCTACTCATAATTGTGTGATGTACCATAATTGTGTGATGAGCAATATCCTTTGTTCTGTGTCTGATGTGTAATTTATCTATCTATATATATATAAGAGATTTCCACGTATATAGTCACTCATCACGATATCTCTGGAACCATTAGAGCTAAAGACTTGAAATTTGGTAGGAATATTCTTTTCACCGAGTAGAGGTCAGCTAAGAACGGATTTTAAGAAATTCAAAAAAAATAATTAAAAAATTAAATAATGTAAATAGCAAAACAACGTTTCCAGGGTCAGCTACTGCTGATGATATATTATAGACTAGCTGACTAGCTTTATCATTTATCTGTTTACTATTGCACAGGCTCTGCCAAGTTTGGGATCATGCAGAAGTGCCCGCGTGCGTGACGTGTGTGTAGTAATTCTTAGCTATTATATTCTGTGAAATTAATTTTCACACAGCGTGTTTAAGCTTCCTTAGGGTACGTGGTAAACTGAGACGGAACATCAATTTAGATAAACCTACAACTGTTTAAACAGAATAATAAAACCCCCTAGTAACGTAAGTAGATAGAATTTAATAAGTCTAATATATAAGCATAGAATTTTACAGATGCATAAAAAAACTATACAGACGTTAATACTATCACATAATAACATTGCAATGTATAAAACAGTGTTTTTTAATGGTACTTATTAGGTGTGTCAAAGGGTTAGCGCTTCCTAATTCCATTGCCTTACCCTCTTAACTAAATTTCCTACGGCTCTCCCTACCCGTTCGAGAAGTTAGGTATAAGCGTAAATATACTATATATGTGTGTAAGAAAGTCCGACTCAGACACATTAAATGACAATCGTATACGACATTACCCCTATTTATTCAAAGCACAATTCAAAATCGAATAGCATCACTATTCACTATACAAAGAAGTGTACTGCGATATTCGCTGTCTCCAACAATACTCTGTTCACTTTCGAAACACCTGCAGGGCTTCACTATTTGTCAGCACACTTTCACTAGCAACTATTGAGTTGTCAATAGTGTGGTGTTTGGACGGCCGCCATGTTTAGACCTATGAGAGACTGCGGTCGTTTGAGAGACTCAGATCTGTGATCAAATGAAGTGAAGCTTTTGTTCGTGAAAACTAGGAAACAAAAGATCTTATGATTAGGCAATGACAAAATAATGATTATTAATACATTAACATCACAATGGGCATCATAAGAAGGCTCAAAGTTACCCCCAAGAGCAAATTAATAAACCGTTTACTGTTCCACTATTGCTAGATATTTATTATTAAAAAAGACAACTCCCGCATTAGGAATATCCTGTGTCGCGGGGGACTTTACAAACATACATGAAACGGACACAAAGAACACCCAGACTCTCATAGTTACTTCATTCCCGTTGCAACTTTATTCCTCCCTGTACCACCAATCATTTTATCACTTCACAGAAGGTGGTTGCAAAAGCAAAAAAATAAGATAACGTGATATCGTTTTCACGCTTGACGATGCAGGAGAGTGATGCCAACGGCCTATCTCGCGAATGCGCGCATGATACAAAACTGATTAGAATTGTGAGTAGTACAAGTTATGTGAGACTAGCGTTCGAAATAAATACAGTAACTCAAGTCAAATATAAATGCAATACCAACGATAGATTACCATTTTTACACGCTTTATATTAGCTTCACTTGTATGTTTGTTTGTAACCACAGTGCCAGGACACTCCTTTGGGCGTGATTTTGACTGACTTTAAACGGTCAGAATTCGTTCAAACTTTGTAGGTATATCGAGGACCACACACTAATTTACACAATACACTAATTGACAATACACTATTTAAAAAAAAAATAGTTTTAAAAAAACTAAAAAACACGCTTTTTATAGGCAAATTTTCTATTTTTTAGTTTGGTTTTCTACAAATAGCGTGTTTTTTAGTTTTTTAAAACTATTTTTTTTTATAGTTAGAATGGGTAGACAGGTTTTTGTTACTGTAATGTCACATTGTCAATAATAATTTGTATGCCATTTTTAAAAGCTACTGCCATTCAATTGGGCTTCTAGAGATGTGTGAGACATTGAGTAGAAGACTCCAAAAAGAACAAAAGAAGAAAGAAGTTGTGAGATCTAATGGTTACTTAATATTTTTTTACAACCTATCACAAAAGATTATACATTTTATTATACATTGATTTCTTCTTTATGTATAATATCGAATTTACTTTAATAGTTTCTTCTTCGTAGTGTTTACACTCTTTGTTTTTGTACCACATACCAAAGATTTATGTCGATGTGCACGCGATTGTATGAAATACTGTGTGAACATTATACCATGTGCAATGTTACGACATGTCTGACATGAATACCTTCCTAAATGGTTTTATATTTTTTTGTATAGTATTTGCTACGTCCAATGTTCATTATACTACATGTAAACCATAAAAAGTTAATTATGTGCAAAAGTAAAAACTCATTTTCTATACGACCTCTGTAAAACGGTAATTCGTTGATTGCCATCCTGCCATGCCTGTGTATAAATTTATGTATTTACAAAAAATAAAAACACCAGCTTTTCTTAATTTGGGCCTAGACAGCTATTTATACAGAAGTTAGTTATTAATACTAAATAAATTAGCTATATTTTCTTTCGCCCGCAGTTTCTGTTTACAAAATTAAGTAAGCGATACAAATAAGCTCACATAAACATACTGTCAATTCTGCAACATAACACCAATCCCCATAGTTTTGAAGACCCATGAGTAAATAGATCGTCCTCCGAGAAAACTCCGTCATTATTTATTTTGGAGGGTATATTTTACGTTTGGTACTCCTCCTAAACTCCTCCTTATGGAAAATTAAGGAACGAAAAACACAGTTTATTAGAATTCATCACGAGGTATAATCGGTGAACTTTCCAAAAATTAAATTCGCAGTATCACATCACATCACATCAACAGCCTTTAATAGTCCACTGCTGGACATAGGCCTCTCCTTAGAAAGGAGGTTTTGGCCTACAATACCAAGCTGGCCAGACGGGTTGGTATAGGGTTCGCAGTCTTACAGGCGCAGAGTGGCACACCGTGTGGTTTTAGTCGGTCCGAGTCCGACACACCACCCCGCCGCAAACCCCGGGGGGGTGACGGTCCGAGGGGATTTCCACACGTTAAAAAAAAAAAAAAAAGGGTTCGCAGTATATTTGGTCAATATTAATTTAAAGTATATATAAAAAATATTTACACTAAGTATATTTAAACAAATGTAATTAACCATTTATTCATAAAATCTAAACATTTATCATCGACTGAACATGGCGTACAAGGGAACTGGCTTATTGGTAACGATTTCCTTGTGTTACGTAAGTTTCGTTTTACAGTTTTGCTGTTATTCTGGTCAATTCATTTAAACAACCTCGTGGTTTCCTTCTGAGGGCAATTAGAGGACCTATTTGGATAGCTTTTTATATTCTAATCTTAACTTACAAGGGGTGGCAATATTGACTCCTTAAAAGGTGTAAAACGAATATCTCCAACGTAGAGAGGGCGAAATGAAACTTTAGGTATTTAACATTTAACTTCAAATATGCTAATGGACTGTCCAGATATTTCTGAAAATGTTGGAATGATGACATGAAATTTATGGTGGAGCGGTGTTTGGAATCACACCGACCTAATCCACACGGAGTGCCATACTGTGCCTAAATAGGAGGGATCCGAGATCAGCTTTAAACTATCTGAGTACTCCTCTGTCTCTGTGTTAGGATAAGCATTGTTTTCTAATCCTGAACGTGTCCATTCATTGTACTTAGATAAAGGTCTGCCATAATTTCACCATACAATATTTAAACGTTTTTTTTACATCATCATCATCAGCTGAAAGACCTCCACTATTGGACATAAACTTCCCCCAAGGTTTGTCACAACAACCGGTCCTGTACTGCCAACATTCAATTATTTTCATATATATTTTTTACAACGAGAAACTTTAATTTCTTAAATTGCAACTGTACAGAATGCAGAACATATCTTGTCTATTCTGACCGTACCGTACCTCAATAACCGGAGTTGCAAGTAAATTACAACTTTTCTACTAAAATGATAAGATATTATTCTTTTAAGCATCTTTGTAATTCTACTACTACTACTTATGTAATTCTGTGTAGATATAATCTAACAAAAATCTTGAGTTCCGTTTCAAGTTCCTTGTAACTTATGATTGAAGACGAGTCATCCACATAAAAAGTTAATTATTATCCTTTTTGAGCTTAATAAAGCTTTATGTTGTTTTTTAAATTACGCACGCTAGAAGGTCTCCTGACCACGTTAATAATTTTATTAATTATTAAAAATAATAAAGATCTCCTCAGACATATTACACAACGTTGGTAAGACTCAAACTAATTTGCAATGAACTGTAAAGTAATAGCCACAATGGGAAAAGAAAACTGGTTGCGCCGTTGAAGTGACTGACGTTTCGACTAAAGACCCGAGTGTGAGTTTATTTCATATCAACTCGCTCTCGATAGCGAACGCGTTTGGCGTTACGATTGGTAACGCCAAACGCGCAGTGCGGCCCAATCGCAAACGCGGTCAGCGTGACGATCGAGTCGAAGTGAAATAATTTCACATTTAGACCTCAGTTTGCACTGGTCGTGGTACATAAAACAGTGTCTTACGTTTCCAACTGATAACCTTCCACTTTTATTCGAAATCCCAATGAAAAATCCTTCTAATCGATTCTCTACTTACCTAAAAATGCACAAATTGTGAACCTCCAAATTTTTAAACCAGTTATTAATTAGGCTTTGTGTATTCAATCTGCGTATTAAAAGTTCAAAGAAACTATATGTTAATAAAATTTACTTTCCATCTGTGTCACCTAAGGATTAAGTTGTTTTTAGCATTCTGAAGCCGTTTGGGTCAAGGCATTCAGGTTATTGCCTTGTGCCGGCTGTGACTTGGATATTTATTTGCACTGAAGTAAAAAGGAAAGCTTAATGTCCAAAATGTCTACTTTTACTCGACAGCAATAAAATCGTTATGATTTCAATGAGTTTGCATAGCGTTATACGGTTAATACTAAACATACATCTATGTCAAATATATATTTTTAGAATGTATAAAAATAGTGACTCGTTTTGAGATAATACTCTGTTTTGAATTTTTATTTTAAAACTAATTTTAACTAAACTGAATCTACCTTATGTTTTGTCTGTATCACCCAATGTGTAGGGTATGCATTAAATGTGTAGGATACTATTCTAAGATATAAGTTTTTCTTTCATACTAACCTGTATTTTTTTTTGTTTCAGGTAAATTCCAACCATTAGTCAAAAATGTCTACACGTTAATATCGATAGTAGTTAAAGGAATGTTATAAGGTAACTTAAATGTCAGGAATATATAACATGATGACAAAAAATAAATAGTAGCAGAAGTCTCACTGATGACGTTTGTTCAAATAAATGAATCAAATCTCGGGACTAAGCAATTGAGTGCAAATTTGGTTGAACGTAATGACTAATGAACAATCCATTTTAAATGATGTAATATTCATTTTAGATGTGTCGATGGTTTATGTTCTTTTTTATGTTAGACGTGCAGACGGGTCACCTGATGGAAAGTGACTATCGCCACCCATGAACGTCTGCAACTCAGGAGAAATAAGTTGTTTTTACTTTACGTGTTATTTTGTTTCAAATCTTTATAATAATAACTAATTCAACACAACTTGTATCGATAAGAAAAAGGTATATAAATATTCAAAACCAAAATTACAAATTAAACAGTTTTATATAGTCGTAATAATTATCGCGTGCCCATGATTAGCCCATGACCAGTCTAAATCACAATAGCGTCAATAGCTTAAGTGAAGATGCCGTTACCCACAGTTCCGCCAGAGTTCTTCACAAATTAATCACTGTTCATATCCTTTCACTTTTTTATGGTGAAATTATGTGGCTTGTATATTTATGGGCAGTTTAATTAAAATGCTAACGAATCTGACAGTTTAAATCATCTTTATCCGTTAGATTAACTTTGGAGCCTGTCTCAGATACACATTAACTTTATTTATTATCTATATATGTACAAGAAGGTTAGGAGGAGGTAGGGCAAAGAAGTCGTCTGGTATGGGACCGCTAGAGTAGTGCTGTGCTGATTAACCACGATTTTCTTTAAACAATATACAAGGATAGACTTGTGTATCTCTTTCAAATCTACAATCCCATTGATGTCTAACTGGTTCAAGATGCATGTAGAAGCTGACAGTTTAAATCATCTTTATCCGTTAGATTAACTTTGGAGCCTGTCTCAGATACACATTAACTTTATTTATTATCTATATATGTACAAGAAGGTTAGGAGGAGGTAGGGCAAAGAAGTCGTCTGGTATGGGACCGCTAGAGTAGTGCTGTGCTGATTAACCACGATTTTCTTTAAACAATATACAAGGATAGACTTGTGTATCTCTTTCAAATCTACAATCCCATTGATGTCTAACTGGTTCAAGATGCATGTAGAAGCTGGCATAATATTGCTTCCATGTTCTAGCTTTGATTTTGCACTTTATTTGTGTTGTGTACAATACAATCGCCGGTAGACACTTCTTATTTACAAAATCCTTTTAATTGCCATTAAAATCCTTTAAAGACGCTCGGGATGTTAAATTGTAAGGTATGTGAGAGTACACCAGGGGATTCCACAAATGTAATCTGTCAGTAAAGGAGTGAAAAATAATAAAATTTGTGTGACGTAAGTAATTAAGGGCCTTAAGTCAAATTATAATTAAAGATACCCGTATGTGCATTAACTCGGGACGACCCCGTTTTTGAAACAAGTTTTACAAGTAAATTTACAAAAGCTCCTTATATACGATATTATCGCTAGGTACCTACTTAATATTTACCTGCAATGCGTATCTTCGCATCGCACAAAGGTTGACTGGTTAATACCCGACGCATTATCGGCAAATCAAATTCTGTATAAAATTCTTTTTGTGCAAGATGCATTAAATGTAAACGTACTAGGACCTACTGTGAAGATACCTCATTATATAGATGTAACAACTGTTAGCAGTCTTAACAATCAATTATAAGTTACAGATGTAAAATAAACAGAAAACAAAAACGTCATTAACAGTAGAAGATTGTAGGTAAAATAACGGAATCAGCAATTTCAATATTAACAATTCTTTAATTGCATTTCTCTACTGAGTTAGTGAAATGACAATCATTATTATTGAGCGGCGGACATATGTAAACATTGTTGTATGTAACAGAGCTGTGCATTGCAATTGCATTATGTGATAAATTCCGCATTGTAGCCTTCTACTAAGGTCGAAGAACCTTGATATTTTAATCTTCGAGAATGTTCTACACGTTTAAATACGGAGAAAGAAGGTTTTTGTGATCTCCAGTAAGCAGTAGTGCCTGAATTATTATAAATAATTCATCCGATTACATTTTTTTGGAAGTAAAAGATATAATTATTTAAGTATTTGACAAATTTAAAAATTAACAGTTAAGCTAGCTAAACTCGTCTGTATTATGTGGTTTAATTTTAATAAAAAAATACATAGACACACATTTGTAGATAAAATCTAGGGGACAAATGGAACACCAGGGACTTCCTTTCTAGGGTATACCTGGTTCCCCAGCTATTAGTACCCGAGACGGAGTGCGGTTTTAGTCGGTTCGAGTCCAACATGCCACCTTGATGGTATCCGAGGGGATTTCCGCACGGAAAAAAAAGGGTCAAATGGAATTATCTATACGGTGTAACGTATTTCTATAAAAGAAGAAACTGACTAACTGATCGAGGCAAGCACACCTGACACCGCTGGGTCTAGAAGCATAAAATTTTACACAAATGTTCCGTAGGTGTGAACTAAGAAAATATTTTTTTGAATTCCACTTCTAAGGGTGAAAAATGGGGTTGGCAATGTATATGAATCTTCGTTATATTTGGTAGTAGCGTTTTCAAACTCACAGTAAATACTCTTTACTAAAAGTAATACGTTGTTGCTAACCTTTCCAAACTACTATTAAAGGTGTTAAGTTTTTATGGAGAACTATTTTTTTTAACTCATCGATTCCAAACTCGCAGTAGAATATATTCTCTGGTTTATTTGTAACATTTATGTTATAGAAATATATAAGTATGTTTAAAAGCAGTCTGGTTACCATAGGACTGGACTCTGTTTGTGATCAGACGACCGTGTGTAAGGTAGTCATAATCATATTATCAATGTAGATACACTTTCTAGTTTAATTCCCATTTAATATTTTTATTTTTTTATTTTTTATTTCTTAAAAAAGACAACTCCAGCATTGTAAATATTTTCTGTGTCACGGGGGACTTCACAAACATACATGAAACGGACACAAAGAACACCCAGACTCAGAACAACAATTTGTGGATCACACAAAGTGTCGTCCCATGTGGGGTTTGAACCCACAACACTCGGCGTAGTAGGAAGCGGCGTGGCGACCGCTTAAACCACTACGCCATCCGTGCAGATATTATTTATTTATACATTTTAGTAAATACATACAGTTAAATATACTTGTCATTTTTAAAAATAAACTGAAAGTGTAAAAGCCATTTCGTACATTGCATACAAATGTATGCAATGTACGAAATGGCATCCTCAAGGTGACAAGATGGTTTCGGTTTTTTTTTTCTGTAATTTGTGACCAAAAAATCTTTATTAATTCGAAGCTTTATTTGTTAGGGTTATTTTAAAACATGTTTTGTATTGAAATCTATGACAAAGAAAGAGTTTACTTAAACTTTTTACTTATTCGAATTTAGCGATTTCGTCTATATTAAAAATGGTCTATTATCTGTATCTTATGTATACTATGAAACAACGTTCCTTGTAATAATATTTTTCGTAGACTTATCTTTTTAACCGGGTTTAAAAGAGGAGGATCTCAATTCGGCTGTATTTGTACTTGTTTGTTACTTCTAGTTTGGGCTTATTTAAATTTGAAAAGAAAATTTCACCCCTAAGTGTGTAAAACTCAGCAATGAAAAATAGTTTATTGCAACATCTAATTTGTATTTTTACCTACATTCTAAACTAATAAAGTTTGAATTTGCAAATCAACACGATGTAGGCGCAATAAAATCGGTCTTAGTTTTCATTTAAAAAATATGCAAAAACATCTGGACATTTTCACAAAAAAATATAGTTACACCATTATCTCACAGGTATCAAATCTTCTATTGTAAGTTTTACGGATGTGGTAAAGACGTAACTAGCCTAGTACCGTAATGGATATTTCGATGGAGTTAGTTATGAGTGTAAGCGATAATAGAAATCACTGAGCTTACCAATCAAAAGCTCCGCCGACGGAAACACTTACACAAAATGCTCTATATTTCTGCGGTATCACTTACATTACTGTCCGACGGTTCCTACTATTACACCGTTGTGTAACTAGAAGGGACGCTTGGTAAAGTTTTGTTGTAATAGTTTGAGGAAAGTTGAAATCAGACTTAAAACAGACGTCATTTTTTTATTTTATACTCACAGTCTTGATCTAGTATCAGATCAACGACAATGGCTGGCTAGTGTGTAAAACTTCACAAACCCTTAAAGTGTACCAGACTTCACAATTCTAATTGGCGGATTTTATAAAAAAGACTACATTTAAATACCATAACAATGTATTTTAACAGTGATTGTAAACTTATATGACTGCATTTTTAAGGTAATCTACATATCTATTAAAATCAATTTAAAATTCATTTTAAAATATTCTCACTTGTTCTTCATAAATAGAGAAAAACACTAGCACTCCTTTATTTTCGATTACGTTGACAAATGACACACAAATCGGCATAAACTTACATTTGCTAATCGATTTTCTACGCATTTGTTACGCGTCGGTGTAAAAGGGGGTCTAATGTTCATGTGACAGGTGTGTTGCGCACGCGCCGACCAACGGGACAATTGGCGATGATCATTACTGTTATGACTGTTAAGTTGTAAAATGACTACAGAAAGTTAAGAAATGTGTGAATAGACACATTCTTGTGAAAATATTCAATTCCAAATTGAACTGCTCTTATACCTCTCAAAGTTTTTCTGAGAAGACTGGTGATGTCCACTAGCATCTCATAACAAGATATTGGAAATAATTGGATACTATAACAACAACAACAACATATAACAGGTTCAGTTCGGTGCATCTTACACTGAAGTGTTTAACGGACTCAATGAGATAATCTGCAGATAAATAAGTTAATGTGCACTCTAACTGATTAACGCACATTAGCGGTAACATATTTACAACTTCCTATCACAACCCGTTGGGCCGCGGCCTACAAGGCATGATCACCTCGCCTGTATGACAATCATACCTGCGTGTTGCAGGGACATAACACCTGCACCACAATAATATTAAACGTACATATATCCTTTTCCTTCTTACAACTTTCTTAGTAGACTTTATCTTGCGTATAGAATTACCGATCATTCTGATGGTTTTCTTCGTAAGTACATCGTGAAGGAACTCCCTCATGGTCGTTTAAAATGTTTTAGAAAATCACTAATGCGTATTTAATGGTAGGTAAGAGTAAACGATTTAAATTCTCGTGAATGAAATGCCATTCCTTTCTATCATCATAGAGATATCGGATGTCTTACGCTGAATCAAACGCTTTGGAGAAAAATCGAAAATGTTCACAGCCAGACAGCAGGATATTATTTGCTACGTTAGGAGTAGAGTTTTTATATGATTCTTCATATTTTTGAGTGAAAAATTAAATACAATACTTATCAAGAGATTGAATCCGATTAAATGTTTTATGATATTAAATAAAAATATGTTAAAACACCTTAATATCTTGACATTTTATGTATTTCACTGTCAAACTCGCATCCAGTGGATTGAAAAGTAGGATTTATATTGTAGAATACTCATTGTGTGTATTCAAAAATGATACTTATTAAAGTCAATTGTAGTATGTTTTTTAATCGATATATACATATTAATAAAATTTGGTTGGTGTACGCTTCAGAAAGCCAAAAAGTTCTGCACCGATTAAAACTGAAATTTCGACATGGTTCGCTTCAGAGATGGTTTTTATTAGGGATGGAATAAAATCACAATCACCTCTTATAAATCATATGATTTACAAGACCATATAATCACATGTGCGACTAATTTACAATATCAGTGCGACTCATTATTATTATTACGCTAGCGCTAGACTCAGACAGAGACAGAGTAAGGACTAAATTGTAAAAGAAATCGTTTTCTTTGATGAAAATAATTTTGATTGTTTTTAAATTCATATATCTTTGTCAATGACCAAATCACAATCACAGGTGAAATCGCATTGATTAAAACCAATAATTTTATCATACGACTATGATTTAAAAGTAGAAATAATTTCCATGTCTACTTTTTATATATTTTTTGCAACCATAGTGTGTCAAAGCGAATCATGGTAATGTACAGCTAGTTATGTTTCAATATTTAGTTAGAAATAATTACTAAATAGGGAGCGTGTTCGGCGCGTGTTAGTACTTACCCACATTAAAATAAATCGACTCAAGCGCTAGGAATTTTTGTAAATAACATTTAAAAAAAGTTCCATTTTACCATTCTCTTACTTACATTATCAAACAGAGGCACCGTAAACTATTTATCTCATCTTTATTGAACAAATATGTTTTACGAACATTAATTTAAGGTGGTTATTACTATAGGGTGTTTGAACTACTAAGTAACAAAGTATGGAAGATATGCAGGCAACTAAATATCTCAGACAGATGACCTCGAGCGCCGGCCTTACTTTCATCTTAACCGAGTTTCCTGTACCACTACGTAATCACCTACGTATAAAGCTTATTAGACAACAAAACCATTTATAACTGATATGAATCATTGTCAATAATAACGTCCGAACCGACTTATTGAGAGTAATAGAATGCAGTTCAAAATCTGGTTAAACTTTTCGATACATACTGGAAAATAGGAAAAACAAACTAAATAATTTCTTTTTCGAGACCCATCTGATTTCAAACCAGACAAAACCTGTAGTGTGATAAACCGTCTTCTGATTAACAGAGATGTATTCTTAAATACATATACCTCTACATATACTGCAGATAAATCATACCCGTACACAGAAAACATGATCATGCGCATCATTTAATTATTAATCCTGGGTGGATGGATATCCAGCCCACAAAATTATCCTCAAGATTGATAACAATGATTAGATATATTTTATCAGTATATCTCATTGCTTGAATTACAGTTATATTTTTTTGCCCAATATGTTAGGATCAGTCAATGTTGTCACTGCATGTCTTTTCATTACTCCGCCTACGGTCCTCATTTTCTCAGATTTTAGTAGTTATTTTGTCATAAAACTGGACGACCAAATTTAATTTTTTACCGTGGGAGACTATGTTTGGCACATATGGATCGATCTGAGAGAACCTCACAGAAAACCTGTGTAAAAACAATTCTTTCATTTACTCAGTCACTACAGGCGTCCACTCAAAAGTCCACAGTACATATCCACACTAGTCACACAGCATCAGCCACAGTACATACTGACCGTATTTGATTTGCTTTAGTCGTGGAGAAAAAAGAAATCAATTAATTTTAGTTTATAAGTAAGCATTTAATTTTATAATTTCCGCCAATTTTTGGTTTAAATATCCATGAGTGTGTAAAGCGTATAAATAATATGATATAATGTATTATGCATACTAGACATTCGGAATATTTTATGTAACTTACGATTGCATGTACTAGCTTCAATAAAAAGTAGATTTTTTAAATGTACGTCTCACACTCACGTGCTTCGTTCTTCGGTTATTATTTAAAACTACAGTTATTTAACTAGTTAGTTTACTCGCGTACTAGAAATGTGAATTCGAAATACTGAAAATATATCTATACTAATATTATAAAGCTGAAGAGTTTGTTTATTTGTTTGTTTGTTTGTTTGTTTGAACGCGCTAATCTCAGGAACTACTGGTCCGATTTAACAAATTCTTTCAGTGTTAGTTAGCCCATTTATCGAGGAAGGCTATAGGCTATATATCATCACGCTAAGACCAATAGGAGCGGAGCACCAATGAAGAATGTTTCAAAAACTGAGAAAATTTATTACTATTGAGAGACGCAGACGAAGTTGCGCGGGTCAGCTAGTATTAAATAAGCAGAAAGTTAAAATTTTTGATGAAAAAAGAGCTAATATGAACTAAGTGTGTCGAGTGTATATTTTGATCTGTAGGAAATGAAATAAAATAAAACGCGAAAGCCATTAAAATTTTACTGCAAGGCGATCTAGTACAAATAATTGTCTGATCCAGCGGCAAATTAAAAAGTTGCATTTGACGCAGAGGAGGTAAGGAGATCAAGCAACCAAACCTACTGTGCTTACGGTGTTTTAAAATAGGTAGTTTAAAGCATACAGATGCCTTTTATGGTATAAAGTGATTAAACTTTTACTTTTGTCTCTCATTAAATATAAATAAATGAATATCCATTGAGTATGTTCTTGAAATGTAAGGCCAAAGATACAAGGTTAAGTTATACTTGTTAAAATTTCTTCGAAACTAGACGTAGGCTCAATATGTCAGAGTTGAATTGATATTAACTCTGAAAACCCATCATCTATCTTTCTGTAATCGTAGATAAACCGCACGCCTGATCACGACCAGGAACCAGTAGCCGGGGAACCAGCTACGAGTATATCCTAGAAACCCGTAGTCCCGGCGTGCTTTTGTTAGAGTGACAGATGGCCTCATCTGTCAGCCCCAGGCCTGCGCTTAGGACAGAGCTAGGGCGCAGGAAAAACTACGAAAGATTTAATTAACAACGGTTTTCTGTGAGGCCGCCAAAACATGGCCTTCATATTGTAAGGTAATCTTATTCATAAAAGAGGACCAGGATGTTACCATTCTAGGAGATTATTATTGACCGCTAGCAACATTGACATTTAAGCTGATCGCAGTTCAATGGATGCTGCCACAGAGAAAACAACCTGTCACAAACCCGATTTTGGACCAAACCTGTTGCGCGCTTTTCACTTTTACAATGGCCTCGATATTTTAGGGTTACCAGACTTGAAAGGAGTTATTTAATACCGTCTTGCCTAAATAGACGAGTATGTAAGTTACGGATGTATTTAAATAAGAATTCTAGATAATGTTATTTAATTATTCTGAAAACAACGCTACATAATTTAATCTATACTTAGCTTAAATAATCATATTAAGAAATACCAAAACTGAAACGGTTACGAGTATTAAGTTTTTAATGACGCACATGATTTATTTACGTCTTCTAAATCAATAAAATCTTGGATAATACGTTGATCGTTACATGAATATTCTTTATATTTATATTGAGCAATTAACAATATATTACATTCTGAACAATAGTTTATGTAATTATGTTTAGCATGGCAAGATTATCAAGGTTATTGTTTCCTAATCTGTGACGGATAAAGCACGAAATTGTTGTAACTACTTTTGTTTATGTATATTTTCAGCAACCTTTTTTGGCTCAATTTTGTTTATTGGCAACCCTGTTAATAGGTCGTCAATTGGCAGCGCAAGAGATCTTTTTTTGTCAATTCACACTTTTCAAATATACTTTCGATTTTATTGAACTGTTAAAAAGTGTTTGTTGTTATATTTTTTACGCAGTAACGTAGAGTTGAGTGCAGGTTTTCACTAGTTTTTAGCTGTAAAATTGAATTAGCTTTGTATCTTATAAAAAGTGAACACTTAAGAGGCATCCTTCTTAGGTGTATATTTTAATTTCTTAATATTTTTGTTCTATTTACTGTAATTATTATTTTAAACCTAATAATAAAGCAGAAGAAGCATCAGTCTTCATCTCCATGAAGCATCACAGGCAAAATTTCTGTATTAAAGCTTTTGATAAGTATCATCCAGAGTGAGTAAGTATCATCCATCATAGCAGAGTGGATCAACATATTTTATAAACATGGATCTACAAAATTAATTATTTTTTGTACTTATTTCAAATGTCATCTTCTACCATGCCTTATTCACGATTACTGGCTACATACACCATTAGCGTAACACAACACCGCAAATTAGGCGCATGATTGACCTAGAATGTTTGTCTATCATTTTATGGTTAAACTCGATTAACTAAAACTGTTAAGTAAAACACGTTGATATTAATGATTAAAAAAAGTTGATTAAATAAGTTTAGCTTTTTAGTCTTTATTAAGGCACTTAATACGTAAAGTAATCTTACCGCTATTATAAATGCAAAAGTTTAAAACGTTTGAGTAGAGGTTTGTTACGTAATCACGACTGAACGGATCTGTATATTTATTTATTTATTTTATTTACACATCATGCACATTTGGTACATTGCCGGACTTGTATAATTGTATAATATTTGGCTCAGATATAAATTGTTGCCTGGATTAGTGCATCGCTGCTTGCTATCCCGTTGTCGTTGGTCAAATTTTGTCTACCATTAATAAAAAAAGAATTTTACAAATACTACTAAAAAAGGTATAAAAAAAAACACAACTTCAAAGCTCCTATGTTAACGATAGATCAGGAAATTTGAACTGAAAAGTGTGTTAACCAAGTGTTGACCAAGTGCAAAGTTCGAAGCACTGTGCGAAAGAGACAGGAAAACAAAAACGTGGGTGTCTACATATAAAAAATGTAGTTTCACTCTTACAAAGCCTGACCTCAATAGCAAATGATTAGATACTATTAAAACGTATTACGTTAGATATAAAGCCTTTTCATACACAACAAAAAACATAATGGATTAATCAATCGAAAGTTAAAATGCCACCTAGTCGATTTTACACTTCTATTTAAAATTAAATTTCAAGTTTATTGGTTTTGTAGATTTGTTAACAAAAAAAATTAATATTCATGGCAGATGCCATTGGCCTCAACTTGAAAGTTTACGAAAAATTTGCAACCGCAACAATCGATTTCTTGTACTTGACATTCACGTCGTCGTTGTCAAGCATATAAAAGTGCAAGCGATTATATGCCTTTTAACTATTGCCTTACAGTTCAAAACTTTAAATAAAAAATACAATATATTCATTTCCTACGCGATGCGTATGCGCATGTTTAAATAGTAAAGTTTGATCTGTTTCTACCTCATTTTGGATTTCGAGGGTGTGTTAGAAATGTGATTCGATTTATAACATTTAGAAAACTTTCTTCTTTCTATGGATGCTTTCTAGGTATGAAGAGACTGATAAATTAGTTACCATTTACTAGTTATTTAACTTTTTTATTGCTGTTTCTTTAATATTACATAAAGATATACATGGGTAGTTTCACATCATTGTGTTTATAAAGGTCCTTGTTCTAAAAATCTGTTATACCACAACAATTTTATACACATTAAGGTAAACGACCTTTATACACGAAACTTTAAACATTGCACAATATTTTTTTATTACAAACCATCTGCAATTGCAAGTAAATCCGCAATGGAAATTATTAATTGTGCATGAAAACATTTGTGGTAGGAATTTAACAATTTTTAACTCTAGCAACACGGGCAAGAAAGAGTAGGCACTGCATGTTAGAAACTCATTGTAAAAAGCGTTTAAAAAATAGTTTGTTTTTTGTAAAATTTGGTATGACAACATCTTCAGTAAGAAAATTTCACGGTTTTTATGGCACGAATTCGAGGCTATCAAATTAACCATGTGAATGACATCAAATTTCGCACAACGAGAAATTGTAAATATTCGTACTTTCTCTTTGAAGTCCGGTCACTGATCGGTGAGTAAATTAAAAAAGTTAAAACCGAATTCGGAATACTTTTATACTTTTCATTATGACAATTGCTTATCAAAACTGGTAACACGTACGCTAATTTTATCTGTGGCATTAGTAATGTTGACATAGCTTTGTTAGTTTTAGGCGCTTTTATGATTTAATGTGAAAATTTGTAACTTTTCGGCTAAACATTCATATTCATCAAGGAAAATATACACTATCTAATTTGCAACCAACATTAATTGTATAATAATACTACGAATATATCTATAAGTACTTTCTTTCCTGTGACATCAAAAATATTTAGATAGGTTAAAGGAAATTGGTGACGGATTAAGAATACAGAGGCTTTAAGAGCCGACTTAGACTTAGGGCCGATTAAGAGCCGACTAATGGAGTAAACAACGCAGGAAAACAGAACTGCAAAGAGAAGGAAAACTTGAAACAAACCCTACACCAAACCGCCTTTCCAGCGTGGCATAGTAGGCCAAAACCCGAGGCCTATATCCAGCAGTGGACTAGTTAAGGCTGTTGATGAAAAGAAATGTCAGAATGAAGAAGAATGGGGGAATTGGGGGGAGAGGAGAAGGATTGCTTTTCTGCTAACCTCTCAAAGTCAATAAGAAGCAACGAAGCAGTTTCTTTCGGTCGAGGTGACCCATGTGACTAGAGTTAAAGCCGACCCCAACCTAGTTTGGAAAAAAGCTCGGAATACAATGATGGTTAATTATTATTTTCTTTATGCCTCAAAGGTGTGTGCTATGAATAAATTCACTAGTTGAAATAAATTCCACCTTCTCACATAGCACAATACTAGAACAGATCACGAAGAATCCACTACAAGGTCAGGTGTTCACAATCGATTCTGGGTCATCGTGTCCCGAACACATGTAGTTGTGCGGAACAATGGCTATGGGAAACCATTGTACTATTAGCATATAATACCAGTGATTATTTAATAGGGATCGTTCTATTCTTCGTCAAGGTTTCCTTCGCTATGTAGTATTCCATAATGTTTGACTATCACGCAATTTTTTTTAAAGGCCATCACTTTTCCATCAGATTGAACCAGTGATTTATTCGATAAAAAGCTTCCCATACGAGAGCTATGTTTCGCCACAAATGGGCTGGCCCGACCAGAATGATACTATGGCCTCTTTGCTTTTCACCTAGTGAGTGAGATTACGCGATACAAACCCCCCGCCCCCCAAAATCTAGAGGGGGGAACTCAATATAACGCACTTGTGACTCTTAAATTGCCTATAGGCGGCGGTAGTCTGTTACCATCTGGTGCTCCGTCTGCTCGTTCGCTCCTTAAACCTTAAAAGAAGATAGGGCTACTAAACTTGGTATAATAGTAAATTTGATTGCCTAGGAGATAAAAAATAAATAAACAAAAGTCTTTTATGACCACGACGTCTCGAATAGAGAATGCCGTAGGACAACATTTTTGAATGATTGTCCGAGGAGTCAGAGGTTAACAAAGAAAGTGATGTTTTACTTTCTCGCGTAACGATTTAGCTTTCTTTGATATTCAACCTCGACACGCAGTGTTGGAATAACGCCATGGTGATTTAAACTTTTAGAAGCGTGTTTTAATCGCACAGAGCAGTATTTGGTTTTAATAAAAGATAACTAAATATAAATAGTGCATGAACTTGCGAAGCGTGCCCCCAATATAAAAGAGTCCAGGCGAGGAGATTAAAGATTGCGAAACCTACACAGCGGTTGCTAGTTGATGCTTTTGAAGTTGTAACTTACTTCAATTGCGCGATTTAGGGACAGTAGTTACTACATAGTTTCGCTTTTCCGAAATAGGTGGCGTTAAAATATATTTTTTTGTTTCTGGAAGTCGCCACAGACCAAGCATTTATTGATCCATTCATCTTTCCTGTCTTACATCATTGACAAAGACTTTAGCTATAACCATCTCAAAAACTTAACAAGTGTTACGAAAACTTAAACAATAGTTACATCTGCTCTCATAGTAATACAATGCAAGACCTTATATCACACCGTTGCGTAACATATAACATTTTCAAAGATAAACAAGTAGGAAGTACTTCATACTTCCGAGTGGTCAATGGACCATCAACGTTCGTATTTTGTAATAACACGCGTCAATGAGCTAGGTGTTCATTATTCGGTGTAGATGAAACCATGTGGTCTGTTAAATGTTAGCAATGTATATTGATCATATGGGTGGCTATGGGTCGTATTGGATTCATAATGCTATGTAATTCGGCACAATTTATTATCGATATTTATAATTTGCAAAGATCTGCTGTATATTGCAACCGCATAGTTTCACAAACATGCAGGATAAAATTTCAACCAGTCTTTTCAGCCCATAGCTACGGATATCTAAAAGATTTGACCGTGTTACTGTGGTGTGTTGCTTAGTTGCTGATCTGTTACTTTGCCAGAATTGCTACGCTTAATTCGTTGCTTTCAGATAGGCTATATTATTGTTATCAATCAGAGCGATATGTGAAAAATTTTGACCGGCCGTGCCAGGCGCTAACCATCTCTGAGAATACACTAAAAGTCAGGAAAAAGAGAAGATGAATTTTGGTAAGGAAGTTCGATAATTGGAGGAGACTGAGATTGCTGGAGCTCAAAAAGGCCAGGGTAGGATACCCGTCCAGTGACTAGTGAGACCACTGAGACAGAATCATCAACTGACATAGAGGATTACTAATAGAGATCGAAAGCTATAAAATGCCGTACAAATATTGTCATTAACTGCATATAGTTTAGTACTATGTATCGTATATTAGTATACGATACGTACAATAACACTATTATTAACGAATACAGTTTTGGCAACAATTCAACTTCAAAACCACAAGTCTTTTTTTAAAGAAAGTTTCAGGTGCAGAATAAACTATAAATATTTAGTTTGTTAATTAAAAGTCCAATAAAAGTAAAAAAATATATACTTTCAAAGATTGTTTTTAATTATTCTTAATTTGAAACCATCGGCTGGACACAAAAAAAGATTCTTCTATAATTTAAATAAAGATTCTTCATATAAGGAACTTGATATATTTTAACGAGTGTTTTTTCGCTGGTCAACCAGTTTGTCTGGACAATCTTCTTTATATTCGTCATCACCTATTTCAGTCAAGGGCATAGTACAGATGACTCTGTACATCATGCAAAATATTGTTAAAAAATTAAGTTAAGTTGATATTTCCGTGTTTCGGAGCGTGATCATCTTTATGGATTTGCTTTAATTAGCTGTTTTGTAATAAGTCACGAGCTGGTATTGATAACTTGATTTCGATTTCATGTATTGTTTTTGTGGGTTATTGGTATAATTATAATATCATGATTTTGTTTAAAAATTTAAGGTCTTCCTGATTTTTTTTTGTTAAATAATTGTATTATTCTATTGAATTCGTTTTTATATCTACACGGACTTTTATACTTGTAACAGACAAGTACTAAGTTGGTTTGGACCCGGATTGGACTTCTATATGGAGGTAATAATAATAATAATTTATTTAATTAATATTTATCAAACGGACACAAAGAACACCCATACTCAGAACAACAATTTGTGGATCGCACAAAGCGCTGTAGGAAGCGGTGAGATGACAGCTCACACCTCTACGCCATTCATGCTATAGGTGCATCTAGGGTTGGAATTGAACCAACGCCTGTTAGTTTCTTAACGATTACACCAACAAGCCACCCAATAGATAGACACTCTATATCAATAAATTCATAGCCTTGATAAACCAGTGACAATTAGAGCCCACAGCTTAGTATGTCATTATGGTATAATAAACTGGTTACTGTTTGAGAACCTATTTAAATGAAACAACTTTGTGTAGAAGCCAAGTGTATTATTTAGACGACCAGTTTATAATCAAGTTCAAAGTTTAAATTAGTCACGACTAGTGGTTTAAATAGTTGCTTAATGTTGTGAGACGGTATCGGTTAATCAAGTTTGTCCCCGTAAATTATAATTGCAAGATTTGTTTGGTACTGAGTAAGATACAATGAATAAGAGAGATAGATTGTCGAGCACACTTGCAAACAAACAGGTTCAGATAAGGAAAACACTTTTTTATAAACTGACAAATAAGTTTGGCAAAAGCGTAAATTTGCAATACCAGTTTAGGTGATGTCACACTTTATTTAACTTTCCTTCCATCTTTTAGACTATTTCATTAAGAAACCTATTGTTTCTGTAACTTAGTTTGTCCATCTTATGAATTACGGTTTAAAACAACATTGACAATTTGAGTAATTTAACGATTTTGACAATTTGTTTAACGGTTTTTGTCAAAAGAAAACTTAACAATTCTAGTGTTGGATTAATGCATTGTACAATGGTTGGCTGGTTAAGCCATAATTGTATTCTAAATATGAGTTAAAGCTCCATAGTTGCCACAAAATCATCGATATAAATTAATACGTTACTACTAATACATATATCAATTTACTACCCAAAGTTGGACAACAAGATCACCCTACAACAAGTACCTATTAATAAGTATTCCCCTAAGTGCAATCAAATACTAAATTAAAACATGTGTTAAAAATGCTTTAATTATATTATATCATATGTATTATAATAACATATATGTATTTTATCTATTGTTTTGTAGTATTCTATCTGCTAATTTACCTTTCATAGTCCAAGCTTTGCCTAGTTTGAAACTAGATGTTGTGGCGTTATAATAGTATTTTACAAATTAATGAAACAACGATAACAACACACAAAGCAAATACATTTATAAATATTTCTAAATTATCTGAATACGACCCAATTCGAGTCCTGCCGTTACAAAATCGGTACTGGCTTGTGTAAAGACCGGTATCAATACTGGTTTTAATAATAGATAGGCTTTCGCGTCACTATCGTAATAAATTTAGTTCTTATTGAGAAATGACCTTGTTTAATCGTTTGTCTCGTAAATAACAATCTTGACAAATATGGCGAAAGTTTCTGTATCTAACATATGTATGTCACAATTGCTTAATAGAAATAATATATCGGCCATCTGACACACAACTGCATCTAGTTTTAAGCTAAGCAGAGCTTGTACTGTGAAAACCAGATTGACTGTTAGAATGTGATGTACATAGAAAACACCCAAACGCCGAAACGAATATTTGGTGATTCGATAAACATTTGGTCACAGCAGTCGCATACACTAGCACTGTGCCAACGAGGCAGTCAAAATTAATTAAATATATCTATACTAATATTATAAAGCTGAAGAGTTTGTTTGTTTGTTTGTTTGAACGCGCTAATCTCAGGAACTACTGGTCCGATTTGAAAAATTCTTTCAGTTTTAGATAGCCCATTTATCGAGGAAGGCTATAGGCTATATATCATCACGCTAAGACCAATAGGAGCGAAGCACCAATGAAGAATGTTTCAAAAACGGAGAAAATTTATTACTATTGAGAGACGCAGACGAAGTTGCGTGGGTCAGCTAGTTTTTAATAAAGTTGTCGATTTTTTTGGATTCTTTAATTCAATAGACACGTGTTCATATTAATGCTTCGACAAAAATGGGTCGGCTAGACCGGTGTGATACCAGGGCCTCACAGAAAACTGGTGTTAAGCAGTTCTTTCGTTGCTGTTTACCAAGTCAGTGAGCTTACGGGAGCCCCAAACCTCTCTCTCATCATTATTCTCGGGAGGTAGGGAAGGGGAGGGGGGGGGGGGCAAGCATCTGTAGTAGGCGTCCATGGGCAGTGGTAGTTACTTACCATCAGGTGATTCGTCTCCTCATCTTCTCTACCATAAAAAAATTAACAAACTGCTTCCTTTTAATGCCAACCATGCCAATAGATCTTTGAAGTCAATTTTAATGTCGAAATGAAAGTCGGTATTTAAGTGTCAGCGATGATAGTACCATCACGGAGCCAGGAGTTGGATAATTGCAGTCCTCAGAAGTTAATAGTAAACGCCGACTATGAGTTAACTACAACGATAACAGCGATATGTGATTATTAGGCACTTCAAAACAAAATGGAAGGGACATACAAACTTAAAACATACTTATTATATTACAAATTTGAAATGCCTTATCTAGTACATGCGAACGAAATCCGTTGTCGCAACAGTGTCATCAGTGCACAAACGGACAGACAGTTGTGTAAATATGAATGGCGGTTATACATAGTACAACGTGAGAAATATATTTTGTAAGAAGAGATAGATACTCTTATGTTAGACATAATATGATAATGTTGACATTTAAAAGTATATTTTTAGCTTGCTGTTTCGTATACATTTAATGTAACTGTGTAGAAATCAGGCCCACTACTGGACACACCTAAGCGGCATATAAATTATAAGCAAAGTAATTAATTTCTATATGTATTAATCCTTTAGTAAATGTGATTTTGTTTTGAATATTGTTTGAGACGACGATTTTTGTTTAGTGTTATTTTCAAGGCACTGCGAATCTTGATCTTTACAACAAAAAACTAAGTTTTCAAACCAGCACATGACCTGCATTCTGTCTCGTCGTTTCAGGATATATATTTATTGTATAACTAGCTGGACTGCTGGTTCGAAAGGAATATCAAAAGCGCTACCTTAGTGGTGTAGTATGCTGTGCGACTGCAGTCCATGAGGCATCGGGTTTGATTCCCGGACCGGGCACATTTTTATATGGTTTTCTGAGAGTAAAATAGCCTAAGTTACTCCTTGTATAGACAGCTACCGGGTAGCAAAATATTATCAAAATCGGTGCAGCCGTTTTGAACATTACCTCTAACAAAATAGACAGACAGACATTACAAAAAGACACTTCAATTTTATTTATTTGTATAGATAATAATAAAATTCATTGTTTGTACCTTAAACGAGAAAAGGGACCATTATACAACTAAAACTTTTTTTATTAATATAACGACTATCACTTCAAGCTTATATTAAATTAAATGTTGATCAAGATTTCAGTAAAAAATTAAAATGTCGCATACCGTATGTTCTTACTGTTCTTATACAATTGACGAATTGTTAACATTAAACATTTGGAGACGAATTTGTTGGTATTTATTTAGAGCAATAGACGAATTCCTCATTCGTGGATTGATATATTATTTGACTTTAAACGTATGTAAGCTTATTTGAAGCCATGTCTATGTCAAACTTCATCCAGATCCGTTGAACCGCTTTGGCATAATTGAGTAACAACCGTCCATCCTATTTTAATCCTATTGCAAGAAGCATTTCCGAATCTCGAAAGTTTGACTAGGAGAAATTGCTTTTAACTATAATGCTTCCCTTTACACGTATTCACCCGTACATCGGGTGAATACGTGTACTTCTTAGAAAATTTTAGTTCGTATATAATAAAGTTTTTTTAAATTCTATTCTCCACAGCGCTGGTCGCTGATTGGCTACTTTGGAATTCGAAAATCGAAAATATCGAAATGATTTTATAATTTTTTGGTTTTATTACCTACTTCTATTTTATTCTCCACAGCGCTGGGCGGCTACTTTAGTATGTTCGACAATCAAAACAAATTGAACAATGATTTGATTTTATTACTTATGTTGTTTAAGGACACAAATAATAATAATAACTTCACATATCTATATCCCAGACTAGGGAGGGCATGTACTATAGTAACCAGAATACTGATAAACATACTTATTTCTAAATACATACAAATTATAGATAAATCACACCAGCCATAGGAAAATCGGTGGGAATCGAAACCACGACCCCTGACTTAGTAGTCAGGGTCACTAACCACTAGAGCAACAGGCCAGAAGTCTGTCTTCAAATGTACTTCATCCTTCGGAAAGCACTAACAGTAGTCCCTACGAGCGCTGACCTTAACAGTAGAGGATATACCTGCCTAGAATAATAACACACTGCCATCTGTTTTTGCTCGTTCACAACGCGGCAAGTGCATTGACACAGGGCCTGCTCACCCACTAACACACTTTCTGTCACCCTCACTCTTACACTGAACGGTATATCTGTCTCGCACCAGCATGCAACTTTTTATCCGACACTTTTCCAGCCATAAAAGTTGAGTACTCATTTCGAAACGTCAGCTACTTAGGAAGCGGTAATGCACTAGAAATGATTAAAAGCATCTTTTACAAATACCTTTAAGCTCGTCTGAAACTGTAATCACTAAATACAGCTACATATAAATAAATAAATTAAAAGAACAAACAGAAATCCACGGAACATTTAAAAGTCGTCGAGTGGAATAGACAGGGGTGTATGATATGCTATCTTAGCCATTCAGAATTGGGATGATTTTATTACAAATTAGTAAATCTTTTGTGTATAAAAATATTTTAAGAACAAGAATAAAATCACGAATTAGTGTGTCAGAGGATTTTTAAAAAAAATATTTTATTAACTGTTTCTTTTAAGACTATACTACTTATTTATTAATGTTCGAAGAATTAATGGTAATAATAATTGAAATGGTAAACCTTTTTTATTAAAATTAATAATGGCCATATCCTCTATTGGCAACACTATCTGAGTCCGGAATGCTGTATCAGTTATCAGTCTCATTGTTGTAAAGTCAAAAAACTTTTTTGCTTGTTTATATAATTCATACCTAGTTTAATCGATAGGGTCAATCTCCGTATTTCGAAAGCAGACATAACAAGAATACCATCGTACTTTCTTCAGATAAAAGTGAAATTGTTACTAAAAGTAAAAATGGACGGGTACAGTCGCCGGCCGAATGTTTTTTCTTGATAATATCTGTTAAATACGGGATTCAGTTTCTTGTTGATTTATTCGTATTAAACTTTTACTCTTAGAAATTGATTTGACACAGAAAATAGTTTTAGAGAAGAGAACACCGACATAAGACAATGTCACATTGCTGGATTTCTTGCAACGCTCGGATATCAGATATTTAAAAAAAATGACACCCTAAGAATGTTTTAAATTAATTTAGAAACGTTTTTGATAACGTCGTCATTTTTTTATCACAGGAAACAAAATTACAAAAGTTTAAAGTTTTCTTTTTTACGTTTGTGAAAAGGAAAAATCTATAGCTAATTTAAGTTTCAAAAACGGGTTAAACAGATTTGAATCTTAATTATATGCAAAACAGTGTTTATTACAGTACTTTATCTTACCTAGCAATTTGAACTATTATAATGACTTACTTTAGAAACATTCCCACCCTACTATAATATCTATTTCGAATATACTACTTTAACATCGTAAGTTTCTTGCTAATCAAATTTAACCTTTAAACTAAGGTGATAAAGTTGACAACATACAACTAATCTTGTAGAAAGGAAACCGTGCGAATGATTACTGTTTTGACAATTCCATGCGTGTAATTAACCGCTACAGCTATTCACACAGACCTCAGTTAAAGTAAAAAAATACAATCAATTTTCACTCATAACATGATGAAATTATGACTGAGACTTGCTTATAATAATAATATACTATAATTTGTGAGGTGTATTGTTACGGAAGTTATTTTGAAATGGGAAATGCAATTCGTTTGTAGAACATTTGAGATGCTCTTATTTTATTTAGTTACGTAAAGAATAATGAAGCCGAACAATTACATAGCAATGTTGCCAGTAAATACATAATAAAATACATCAAGAGAATATGTAAATGTTACACGATCATTAAAATGTAAGTAACTACTTTAAGATGTTTATTCGTACTGCATTAAATCATTTACTAAAGCTACTTAACTAGGAAGAAAGTCGGTTGATGATTACAAGTGAAAAACTTACGCAATAATTGTATTCAACATTAAAATATACAGTCTTCAATTTGTTGCTATATCAGATAAGAAAATATTTTTTTTTCTTGTTATATTTAGCGTTTTTTTTTAGAAAGTTGTCTATAACCTTAATCGACGTATAGAAAAAAAAATAGAATTAGAATTTCAAAGTCTTTTTTTTTACTTACAGTACGACGAGATTACTGAAAGAGAATTATATTGAAGCTGTCCATCTTCAGTATAATTCAGACAAACTTTTAAAACAGTACGAGTTAGACACGCACTTACCCGGTTTATATGCTACATAACGTGTATATAAAGTAAATAAAGAATAAACAAAAAACTTCATTACTATTCACAATAAGAATCACCTTTGAACACTTTTGAACACCTAATATATAAACCCGAGCATACATTATACGCACGTCCTGTAATCGAACCAATGACCCAATAAAAACAGTGTCATGCCAGATCATTATGCTTCAGTCGTGCTTCCGACTGTACATACTGTGTCAGTGAAAACTGACAAGTATGTTGGTCAGGCATGGCGGTGCGATACACTCGTACTTAGTTATGTGTATGTGTGTTTGTTTAACGATAATGATATTAGATGAGGTTAAAGAGCTCACGAATATGCGTGAATTGTTTGTATTTGAGGTTTGAATGTCATTGTTCCTTTTTAAGACATATTAACTGTTAGTGTGACTCCGTTTGCGTTTTATGTATGGAGAAGCATAAAAACTCATACTTATATTATACGTGTGAATTCTATCTTCTAATCATCTGAATATTTATTATCCATACAAATTATATTGTAATTTAAATTATATCTTACAAGTTAGAAGTTGGAAGGCTAGAATACAAAGTTGTTTTGTACCCGATGGCCGATGGGGTGCCCTTTGAGTTTTCCCCTACCAAAAAAGGAGGCAGGCTGGTAGGGCTTCCTATGACCTCCTGTATCTACTCACTTAATGAAAACAACAGTTTCCTGTGAGGCCGTCATATCCTCTGATCCCTTACGTGCAGGGAGTTTGTGGGCAGATTTGATAATTAGACCTTGATAGCAAACGAAGCAACATCTATTTGAAATATATTTTTCATGTATATTCTTAGATATTAGCCGCGAGACTAACTTTGACCTTATTCACAGTAGAAACATCTGATAAATCTTTTATCTTTAACAGAGATAGTACAAACATGTGAGCGCGAAGCAGTCGTGTGAAAAACAATGTGTAACCGTTTTTATTTTTAACACTGATCGTTTAGGTGGGTAATAACTATTGTTAGCGGGTTTGCGTAATTTAATTAAAAGGGAATAGTACCATTCCATTATGTTGTACACTTTCTTAAGTTAAAACTTTCCTATAACCGCACTGTAGGACTTTTAATATTTTCTTAACTTTGTTCATCATCATCCTTCATTAACAGCCACTGCT
This sequence comes from Arctia plantaginis, assembly GCA_902825455.1. Classification (NCBI taxonomy): domain Eukaryota; kingdom Metazoa; phylum Arthropoda; class Insecta; order Lepidoptera; family Erebidae; genus Arctia; species Arctia plantaginis. The sequence goes on along the minus strand of CADEBD010000292.1, from coordinate 4,648,608 downwards.
GGACACAGTACTCTCCTTAGAAAAGAGGTTTTGGTCTACGATACCACGCTGGCATGACGGGTTGGTATAGGGTTGGTGTCAAGTTTTCCTTCTCTTTGCAGTGCCGTTGTCCTACGTGGTTTGCTCCCTCAGTCGACTCTTAAGACACCCATGGGATGAAGAGGGGTGACAATCTGTATTCTTAATCCAATACCACACACCACTTTCTTAAAGTGTCTGATTTCTATTATTTGTGAATTATTTACGTACACCCACGCCACCCCAAGGGATTTATTCATTTATAACTCGGAGGACCAACAGCTTTGACAAAGCTTAACGTAGAGGATTGCATCAGTAAGCCAATTATAGATCCCTTATTTCACTACAAAATAATTAAGTCACCATTATCATTATAAACAAACAAACCCTATACCAACCTATCTGGCCAGCGTGGTATAGTAGGCCAAAACCTCCTTTCTAAGGGGAGGCCTATGTCCAGCAGTGGACTATTAAAGGCTGTTGATGATGATGATGATGACTTTTTACCGCGATAACCGACTTACAAGCAGGCAAAAGCTTGTACAAAATATGTATACTATGACTAGCCTATTGGCCTAGTGGTTGGTGACCCTGACTGCTAAAGCAGAGGTCGTGGGTTCGATTCCCACCCAGGACCAATTGTGTGATGATTATTATAATTTTGTTCTGTGGCTGGGTGTAATTTATCTATAATGTGTGTGTATTTAGAAATTCTGGTTACCATAGTACAGGCGCTATAGTTTGGAATGTCTGTGAGATGTGTGGGTTATTATTATTTAATAGTTATAATTATAAATAATATTATGTTTCATCACTGTTACATACACAGGTGTCTTGCTTTTTAGTTTCTTATAGTTTCTGAGAATAGAAGACCTAAAAACTTTTTTGAAATGAATTTCTTGGTCACTTTACGATATCCTGTATGCTAGCAATTTTCTATAACACCCGTTTCAAATTATTTTGACATTCACCCTGATATAATATTCTAGAGTGAAACGAAGTATTAACAAACAATTTACAAGTTTAAAACGACCTTGCTTCATATAATACTTTCTACAATGCATTTGGGTTACCGTGACTGTTATGAAATGAACTCAGATTATTCAACTAGTTCACTTATTATCCGTCTTGCTTAATGTACAAGATACCCAATAAGCGATTGTATTTGCTACTTCATATTCTAATATGAAACAAAACACTACTCGTACTTGCATAGTGGTGTTTCTCACAACTTGCATAGTGGCATGAGTTTTGTCATTATTTTTTCCTTTTACACAGACTTTAACGACTGCACGGATGGCGTAGTGTTTTAAGTGGTCACCTCGCCGCTTACTTTGAGTTGTGTTGTGGGTCCGATCCCCACATGGGACGACACTTTGTGTGATCCACAAATTGTTGTTCTGAGTCTGGGTGTTATTTGTGTCCGTTTCATGTATGTTTGTAAAGTCCCCCGCGACACAGGAAATATTTCTAATGCTGGAGTTGTCTTTTTAAAAAGAAATACCTAATTAGGCTCGTAAGTTCATGGCTTGGACGAACTTTTGTGTTTCTCTGTTAGGAAGTTCTCAATGCCAAAACAAAGTCTGATGATTTCTCTTAAGTCAGTAGCTTATCAAATAATGGTGGTGAAATGTGAATATGCACATCAGTAACCAAATTATAAGTTATCAAATTATCATTTTATATTTCTTTCCTAAAATAGTTTTTTTTTGTTTACAGATTTAAGTCAAGATGAAGAAATTGATTCATCAAGAATAAAAAGAGAAGGTGTCCCCGAAAATAGGGGTAAGTTTCTTGTTTTAAACAAAATTTCTTTCCAAATTTTCTGTATAAAAATGCTTGTTTGAATCTCTGGTATGCTAGTACTGAGGACTTGACAAGTAAACCTATTTGTAAATCTATTACTACATTATTTTCTTTTTTAACTCTTTCTTCTTAACATAACAAACAAACAATTGTATATTTGAAGAGGTTTATGATGTTTAAAAGAAATTAAGAAAAGGAAAATGTGCTAAAATAAATTTATCATCATAAACCTCATTTGTTTTAATAAGCTGTACAAAATTAGTGCTAACTGTATGAAGAAAAACAAAAATCTAGTAGTATCTATTCTATTTATATTGCATTATTAATTGTATGTTTTTTTCTTTTCTTTCATCTAATCCTGTTGGTCGTGGAACAACTCAAATGGACTTTGTAAAATAAAACGCACCTCCAACGACATCCCACCTGATCGACGATGACGTTGACTTTGACTGCAGACTTGACTGTTCTCCTCGTAAACCAGCAGAGGAATGACTATAATACGAAGATCGGCCGGTACCACAGTGTGAAACCCCTTATCGGCCTATTGACATCAACGGCGCGAACGTTCATCCAGGATGGTGTGACCACTGAATTTGCTACTCAGATTCTTGGTACCACGTTGGATAATGGACGGATTTACGCACAACTCCTTACTAAATCTTCACTTGTTCTTTACAATAAGCCTACAAATGTTGAAGACACTGTTGTTGTTAAGCAAACTCGTATACACTCAGCTTTCGATGGCGAGTGGAAAGTCAAGCAGGATTTAGGCTTCATTGATGAAAATGAAAAGTTTATTCTTAAAAACACTGACTATCTGGCTCCAAGTAGTAAAATGGAAATTGTTTACGCCAGCAAACCAGCTCAGGATATACTTAAATATTGGGATAATCCATCTGTGCCTGAGGGTCAATTTGAAAACGTAATTCTTGAAGAGCCTACAGCTCGTAGGGTACAGCCTATTAACGAAATACCTCGGTATGTTCAAAATGAAGCCTTCAATTACCTTGACGGTCCATATGTCGATACTGAGAAAAAAAAAGAGTTAATAATAGAGCCATCAATTGTAAACGATGTAAATACATTTAATAGACAAAGCAAATCTTACGAATCGGCTAATGAATCCGTTAATTCAGAATCACGACCTTCCAATAGTGTCATAGATGAAACGAATATAGTTAAGGTTAAACCTAATTACGACTTACCGACGTTCACTATCAAGAACGAATTTTCACCCATATTTTATTATATAGATAATGTTGAGTCAAAACGAGTTCAGACTCCTGTAGAACAGCAGACCAAAACACCTAAAAAGTTGTTTGGTCAAAAGAGCGAACCTAGGCCTAAGAAAACGTTTACTTATGCAGGTTTTGCTGACTTCACGACAGTTGTAGGTGATACAGTCATTATATTTACACCTAATACAGAAACGAATAAGCTACAAAATCCAGATGAAGTTAATGTATTTCCTTCAGCAAAACGGGTTGATAAACTAGCTACTAAAATAACCTTCCTTGCATCTGATATTCCTGTGCCTACATCGACATTTAAAAACCATGAAACCCCCTCACCTACCACTGTAGCAGTCCCAGATGGAGATAATAGGTCCGAAAAAGCTCTATTTAATGACGAAGAAAGTCTCAAAAATGTGTTGTACGAAGTTAATAATAAGGTACCAGATGCTATAAGTGTTCAGTATAATAACGGTTTCAATATTAATGTAGATGTTATCCAGCCTTCTGAAACCCCTGTATCTACAACAGAAAGCACTCGCACTTCAGAAGAATTAGGAGTATTACCTATTCAGGATTATAGTTCACATGCGACTGAGCCACTAACTTCATTATCACCAACATCTACTGTACAAGAAGTACTTCAGGAATCAGCAGTTACAGAACAAAATATAATTGATTTATTTACAAATTCTGAAGAGGAATCTGACAACACAGCGGCGGAAGTAACGGAACGAATTGAAGAAGAAAATGAAGAAGATGTAACTACTGATGTTCCCAAAGATGTCATGACTACTACTGAAAGTGGACACAGTGAAGAGTCTTACGAAGACTTTGAAACCACTACTGAATCAAAATTCATACCAACTGAATCTCAGGAAGACACTGATGACGATAACCAAGAGGGAGTAGTGTGTACTGAGGGCCTTGAAACACAATCTACAATGACAACGGCTTATAAAACTTTGACTTACTTGACAACTTATTTCATTCCTTTAGAAAGTACAGAAACTAGTACATCTATAAAATCTGACGTTGTTGTTGAAAGTAATATTGGTTATTTAACAAACGTTGTTTGTAGAACGAATCTTAACATTGAACCTACAGCCGTAGTAAATGTTGATTTAAATTATTCTGTACACACGCAAGTAAAAGCTCACGAAACTGTAACTAAAGCTTCTTCAAGTGAATCATCTGTGGAAAGTAAGTTAATTACGGAAGTACCTCAAACCACACAACCAGAAGAAGTAGAAACTACTACTGCAGAAGAAGAAAAAAATAAGGCGGGTGATGCAGAAGAAGAATCTGAAGCGGTTGCAGAAGATAAAGAACCTGAAATTACTTCAACTACCACGACAAGCACTACTGAAAAAATTGACATCAAAGAAGGCCATGTTGAAGTTTCTATCAGTACTGAACAAGCAACAGTTCCAACAGAAAAACCGACTTCACCTGCTCCTATAACTGAAGAGGTTGAAGACCATGAAAATGAAATCGACGTCATTTATAAAACATTATATACTACTTACACATACTTCACTACATTCTTTGGAGATCAGACCTCAAGTGTGGCTAGTCACAAGTCAGTATTAACTAATATCATTACGTCAACAATTGATCTCTCCAAATTAGACCCATCTTTGTTGGGAGCTTTTAATGATGACGAAATTGCACCAACTAGTGTGGGAATAGGGCGTCCTACTGAATTATTGTATAGAAACAGCATTATAGATCTTGTTAAAAATAAGGAAGTGATTGAATCGGTAGAGGTTGATAATATTTATAGTTCTCAGACACCCACTCCATCGTTAGGTGACGACATTGCGGCAAGCATTAAGCCGGATGCCGTGAAGACATATTACACAACTTATACATTCTTTACTACAATTTATGTTGGTACTGATGCTAATGTATGCAGTCGGAATGAAGTGTATACTAATTACGTTGGACCTGATGAACTGATACCCACAAAAGCTAATCCATTGGCAGTAGCTAATACAAGGGCTCAATTTGATTTTAGAAATTGTAAACAGGTTAAGATGGCACGACCTGCTAATCAAGAGGAAAACACGTCTATGGAGTCGAGCGTAAGTGTAGAGCAAGATGTTGTGAAACCTTTTGAAGATTCTAAGAGTGATGTTTCTCCGCAACCGACTCCAATAGAAGTAGACATGTTATTCAGTGTTGAATCCAACCCCTTAGAATCCGAAAATTCTTTTGTAACTGACGTAAAATCCTCGTCCTCTAAAGGAGAAAGAAAGATACTGGATAATAACAACATTATATTGGATGATCAGATTAGCTCAGAAAGTAATATTGAAGAAATTCTTCCATCACCTACTCTTTTGCTCCAGACAAGTTATACCACATTTACATATTTTACAACAATGTACATTGGAAAAGATTCTAGTAAAGTCAAAAGTCGCTTAGAGACTATTACAAATGTCGTAACAGAAACAATAATGCCAAATAAAGAACCTGAGGAAGAAAGTAACTTACCAATCACATATTATACAACATTTACTTATTGGACTACGCTTTACAAGGATAAATCAACTACCATTACAAGTCGGGAAGAAATTGTTTCAAATGTTGTGACTCCAGTTCCTCAGGTTATTGCTACCATTAGCCCCATTGACACAACTCCTATCGATGTTGATAATGTATTGCCTCCCAAAGATTTAGAACTGGAATTGAAACCTTCCTTAGTCACTGATAATGTTGATCAAGATGATGGCCAAGCAACTTTCTATACGACTTACACATATTTTACCACTTTTTACACAGGAAATACATCTCAGATTAGAAGTAGTTTGCAGACTGTAACAAGCGTAGCAAGTATAGCTGATGATTCAAAACTTGTCGAAGATAACCAACTAGGTAGGAAAGTTCCAGTCGGACCGGCAGATCAGAACCTTATCCAAGATGGCAAAGAAAAACCATATATTTCTATAACCACAGTAAAAGAGGAAATAATTCCAACTCAATTGCCTGATCCCATTTCTGGGCCATCCACTGTTCTTTTAGGTACTTACATTGATAACTTATTTGCCGAAGTAAAACCAGAAGAAAAACCCATAACCCCCGCTCCTGAGAGCGAGAAAAAGATAATTTTCTCTCAAGTAGCTGTTATATCTGGTGACTCAACAATAGTTACAAGTGATAATAAAACACTAGCTGCTGATACTACTAGCACTAGTTCAAAACCCATAACTACTACTGAAGGTTCTATTATTAGCCCTACACCTCAAGTAATTGAAAGTTCAGTTGGAGAACCTGAAATCACAACTGAAGGTGCACATGAGTCAGAAGAAGAGGAAGAAGATAATTTAAATACTAGGAAGAAATCCCGATTAACATTTACACCGAAAAAACCATCGACTACGCCTGTGATTATTCCGTTTGCTTCTCGTAACAGGCCGACTTTTATTCCAAAACGTGTGCCATTGGCAAGTGGAGCAACTACTATCACTCGTGCTGATTTTACACCCCCTGTTATAACTGCTACACCTAGTTTGAAGTCTGTAAAATCTTCGGGTTACAGCGGTAATAGAAAAGTGTCAGTTTTCTCTGGTTCTTCGAGTGCTGGTAAACGATTCCCTGGGCGAAGTAGTGTAGGAAATCCAAGCGGTAATATTCCATCAGCGTCAAGATCTGGAGGGTTTGGTCAAAGGGCTAGTATTCAACCTACATCTAGAAGGTCAGGTTTCAGATCAGGCTCTGTAAGGGGTAGCAGCTTAGACTATATCAGTAGATCCGCTGTGCCAAGGATTAGGCCTACTGCTTCCAGCAGGTTTCCTCCGGCTCGAAATATAAGACCATCTGCCTCCATAACATTTTCACCTCAAGATCAGAACGATGAAACATTAGCTACTCAGCAAGAAGAAAGTGTCACTGAAGCGCTTGAAGAGGTTACCGAGTCGCCAGTCAGAAGTACTAATAATCCACTCTTAAGGTTTAGACGGCCACCAATTGCTAGACAACCAGGAACTGCAATTACTCCTAGGTCAACTACATCTTCATCACGACGTGGTGCAGTTACTCCCAGAGGTAGATTCACAACTACAACTAAACGTTCTACTACAAGATCTACTCCAAATCCACTTCTATCATTACGTAGGCAGAGACCTAATGCATTGTTTCCTAGAAGAAACTTGTTCAGACAACCTGAACCAGAAGTTGAAGAAGAAATTAAAGAAGAGGAACAGAAGGTCGAAGAAAGTGAAGAGTTATTAGATGAAGAGGAATTTGATGAAGACAATGACTATGATTCGTCTGATCGAAAAGAAAGACAAGTACCTACACCGTCCACTACGACTTCTAAGAAAAATATAGTGCAAATAAGACCTTTTACGTTTAGAAGGCGTACCAAACGTCAAGTTGATTACGGCAATAGAAAATTTTCCAACTTTAGAAGACCGGGAACGAAAACTACTACTCGCAGACCCGAACCAGAAACTGAGCCACCAACTACTGTAAAACAGAGATCTAGTCGCTACAATAACCGTGCAAATTCAAGAAGTACCACAGTGTCATCACCTAAATCAGCTGCGAGACAACCTTTTATTGTCCGTGGAGAAACGAGGACTACTACGACTACAAGTGCCCCAGCCTACAGAAGAGGAAAAGCTCCGAGGCCATCGTCAAGAACTACCACAACCGCATCTCGACCAAAACCTCCGAGACTTAACAAAAGCTCGTCTGGTCTAGGCACTAGGTCAAGTACATCCCGTAGCTCTAACTCAGCAAGGTCGTCACGACCTCGCACTACTACAAGTAGGGCATCTAGCAGACAAAGAAACTCTTTTGAAAACGTAAGTGGAGAACGTTACAACTACAAAAATATTTTAGATGATGGTAAGATTACTATAACACATCAGATACCAACTGAAATAACAGTACCAATAGTAAATGGCAAAATTACTGAGTACAAAAACTTATTATCTGCAACACCTAGCTTAGAAACGCTATTAGACAATCAAGTTTTGACTACTTTCGGGCCTTTCGGTAATCAACAGTTAGTTCTGGCTGCAGAATCCACAGAACTAGCTGACAACGGAGCTACTAAAATTATTAAATATCTCCTTCACGAGACTCCAACTACTACCGTGATATTTACCCCTACTACCATCCGAGGTCGCAAAACATCTTTCTCCCATATTTTACCCAGCACTATTTATAATGTAGAACCTGTTACTCAAACTATTGCACCCGAGATTAACGCTAACGTTCCACTCGCCAACTTACTGCTTTCTCAATTATTGCTGGGAGGACAGCAGCCGGGTATCAACCCACTTCTTGCTTTACAAGGACAGGGCTTGCTTCCACAGCAACCAGTAGTGCAAACGCCAGTCACAGAATTCAAAACTCGAACAACTACTTATGTGACCACTGTTGTAGATGCCAGGGAAACAGTGTTACCTATAACGTTTAGGGGCAAAGCAATTTTGACTACAATTGTTGATCCAACAACTAACGTAATTACTGCGACAGAATTTGTCACTGATACAGTTGTGACTACGCCCACTGCTTTAGCACCTGCACCTCAACTGAACTCGTTACTGCTTCCTCTTCTTTTGCAACAACAGCAGCAGCAACAACAAGTTTCGTTGTCGACTCCTAATCCTTTGTTAGGCTTAGGTTTAGGTCAAGACTTAACTGGTTTAGGTGGTCTTAACAATTTTAACAATCTCGGTTTGACTCCCAATCTTAATCAGCAACATAATTTAAACAACGATATCTTTAGTAATAGCCCCAAACCTAATATTCTGCCGGACTTAAGCAGTAACGAAGACTTTTCTGATGATGTTCAGTATCCCGAAGAAGATGCTCCACCACCTCCACCTCCTTCTCGTAAAAATAAAAAACGTCCAAAACCCGTACCTGCAGCTCCTCCTAAACAGACCAGTGTAGTGACATTATACGTATCAGGAAGACACCCTGGCGAGTTCAGTACAGTGTTGTCGACAGTGGTGTCAGATGATACACAAACGGTCAGAAAGCGTGAAGCTATATATTATGACAATGTTCAAGTTTTGCCATCTATGCTGCCTACAGTTAGAGAGCTTAGCGGGTCCTTTACCGATAACAGTGCAGTTTTGGAAACTGAAAATTATTTGAACAATGGTTCTCTTGAAAACCAAGTTGAAACACAAAGTTTAGAAAGTATAGTGGGAGAAGTAAGTAGGCATATTAGGTATGATGCATCACCGACTTACGTCGTGAAGGCAGCAAGCCCATCTGCCATTCGAGACTTGAGGCAAAGTTTAATTGATGACGTTTCGTGAAAGAACACAAATGGTTAGGTGTATAGTAATGGTTTAGTTATTTATTTCGAGTGTATCATAGTAAGTTAACTATGAAATAGTGCCTTATAGATGTAGTTTAGTTTTAAGGATGAATACTCTTTTGTACTTGACTAGATATTAACATATATTCTAAGTTCACCAAAAATGTTATTTCCTATGTTACCATAATCAATGTGTTTTGGGGAAAATTTGATGGGTAACGGTTACTCACTGCCTAAGAATAAGTCTAGATTATGATTATCATAATTACCTTGTAATACTCGTTTTTTCTTCGCTTACGACTGTACATTGCAAATACGACTTAAAATAAATAAAACATTAAAGAATTCGAAAATTAATTTGTTTAATTACTGATATTCGATTCAAATACCTAAAATCCATAAAATTAAGATGAAGCAAAATCCAGAAAATGAATTCCAAACGATTGTTTTGACATGAAAACAGACTTAAAACTACATGAATCTGACTAAAGGTTGACAAAGACCTTATGACATACTAGACTGCACCATTCGGCGATCCCGAAGGTTCCCCATGACGGAAGATTCCAAACCCTCATCCTGGAACATTTTGCAATTGAAAGGTGAGTGTTTTATTATTAAATATTTCATGGTTAATCTTATTGAACATGACATGTCCACTTAATATGTAATTTACAAATACTATAATTAATAGTAATAATTAATAATGAAAGTAATTTACATTGTAAATTATTTGAGATCTGATGAATTTTGGGATAATGTTCAAGAACGATAACCATTTAGAGTAATGGATTCGATGTAAATATTTGAGGCTTAATTTGTAATGCCTTCACAAGATAACAACATAAAATTTATTGATCTAATAGAAGCTGTAGATACAAAAATGGGGAAATATGGAAACAACGTAAGTATTACAGTAAAAACTGTAAACATTATGCATATTTTGTATGAACGGTGCTAAAACACGCAGGACTGGTATGGTCACGCAATTCCGCGTAATTGTTATGCTGTCATGCTAAGAAATGCAAGAGATTGCTATCGTCAAATCCATCGATGAATAAGATCAACTATCAGTCAGAGAACAATCACATTAGTCTCAAGTAAAGCTTAGACGATTAAAGATATACAGAAGTGGACTTTGTAAATAAACTTTCCATTTTTAATTCATCATCATCATCAGCCTATCGCAGGCCACTGCTGGACATAGGCCTCTTCTATTGCTCACCACTTCGATCGGTTTTTAGGTTTCCGTACCTCAAAATGAAAAAAAAACGGTACCCTTATAAGATCACTTGGTTGTCCGTCAAGTCTTTCGTCAAGTCCGTCAAGTGTTGCCTCTCTATCTGTCAAGACCCTTTATCACGGGACCGCGTGAAGGTATCAAGTTGAAATTAAAACGACATACTCAAGTTCACAGTTATTTGAAGCTATGAAAAAATCAAACTTCTAAGTGGACGTAAAAAAAGATACGGCCACTTATGTTGCAAAAAAACGTATATTTCGACACCTTAAGCCATAAGATGTCGAAATATACGTTTTTTGCGAAATTTTTAGGGTAATTAATTTATAGGGTATTTTCCGTTGACCTAGAACTATGAAATTTGGCAAGTAATACCGTCTTATACTACAAGTATAGGCAAAAATCTAAAATCTATACATTTGTGTACCCACAAATTTGTACGGGACCCTCGGTGGGCGACTCCGACTCGCACATGTCCGGTATTTTTAAATTAAAGTACATTAAATTATTCTTATATGTTTCGGTTCATATATTTCTTTTTACGATCAATACCTTGTCAGTAAACTTAAAAAATATACTAAGATAATATGCCTAAATATGAAATATGTTATAAAACACACCACACACCATAGGTAAGGAACTAGAAGTACCTATTTCATAGTTTCTTGAGAATCTTTTTGTCCAATGGCACAATTTTAAGCAAACGCTGAACGCAAAATCTTTTATGGTTGTATGGATTGTAACTATTTATTCTTATTTATATTATTACCATTTGCCATTATCATTATTTTCTCCAGTTTCTTCTATAAATATTATTATATTATTGGTTTACTTCTAAACGTATTTTGTAATAATGTCAATTTAATTAAATCTTGAACTTTGATCTGATTTGAGATTTAGATATCGTGTTACATTGATTTGACACAGTATTATACGAAAAAAATATGTCAAGTCTGCCTTAGAGTCAACAGAGATTAGTCAGCAAACTATTCCTACGTTTCCAAAATTTGAATATATAAACTTATTTCATTAAAATAACGCTTGAAAATCGCTTACTTGCATCGAATCAATAAATCGAAATAAATCCTTATCGACGCTTAATTTTTTTTTTTCACTTAATTGTATTGCGCATATCTGCATAAGCTTTTTTTCTAGTATTTTCTGGTAATAGCTTAATATAATACTAACTGCACAAAATTAATGTATTGCTTCCACAAATTTTAATGCTGTAGCATTAGCTTGTACTTTTATTAAGTATTAATTTCTTCTTTAGTATTTAAAAATACACTTAAGAGTTATATTTAACAAAACTAATTTTAATCGGAGTGATATTTTTCCTAGATATGAATTTAAATATTTTTTTAAATCAATAATAAAATTAGATGTATTGGGGCATACATAATTTTTTACATAGTTCATTGTGATTTCAGCGTTCAATACTAATGGCATCGTATATGATAATACGCCATGGCGGCCTGGAAGAGGAATGGATTCAGTAGAAAAACAATCTGAAGATGATGAAAGGAGATTAAAGAACCTCGCTACAAGGATTATGTCTAATGGTGTGGAAGTCTTGGTAAAGGATAAAAATTCTGATGGAAAACATGAACAGGTAAATAACTTTGTTTGGTCTTAAGTAATTTTTGTTTAAGGAGTTAGATATTTATTATACCATAGGCACGTGTAAGCAAGCAAGATAATGGTCAGATTTTGATCCATTTGCATCTTTTCAGGATTTGCTAATGCCGAAAGTATTAAAGTAGTTTAATTATTAAATAGTTAGCAACTTATCAGTTAACTTAGAGCTTATATTGCTTTACTATTATCGTTTATTTCATCTGCATCTACGCTTTTTTCTCAGCGCCAATTTAAGCTCATTCACGCAAGTATGTTACTACCTCATCACGGCCCATCTTCAACATCAAAACAGTTGCTCTCATCTGCTGTTGCTACTGTCGTCAGTCGTCAACAAATAAGCGCACTTTTTCCAATTCACCAACTCATGCAACATAACTATATCATCAAGACTTGTATGACCACATACACATACTTAACAACAGTGGTCCACAATAAAAGGAGTGCGATCTCAACATTTGAGACCATTGTGTCAGTTGTTACTACTGAATCTCTTACCAATCTATACAATACTGATGTCATACCAGATTTAAAGCCGACAAAAGTAAGATTTGGGAACCCGGTTAGATAAACCCTGGTGGAACCCTTTTATCCCTAAACGCCAGTTACCGCCTTTGGCGCCCTGTCTTTGGAAAAAGATTATATTTTGACATTTTCTAAATATTGTTTTGGTAACTCTTATCGCCTAAATGTGTAGGTGATTTATATACTTATGCGGATTGTAATTTATTAATTCCATCTACACATATATTTATTTAGGTGAGATTAATAGCTCTATTCTTATGCAGAATAGAAGTTACTAAGTCAATTTGTAATGTTGAAAAGTCTCCTTTTTCCTTAGCGGGGCAGGATTCATGTATGTAACGAAGCTTTGCTAACTCTTTCACATCTAAAATGTCTTTGTTTAGTTTAAAGTAGTTAGTACTTACATTGTAATGCCTGTATTAGTTTATATGAAAACGACGATGGAGAGGATTTATTTTAACAAAGTTTTATTCTCGTTACTTTTTACAAACAAACAACTAGTTCTCAAATTTTTTATTACTGTTTCAGACCAAGTATATGGAAGTGAAAACTATTCAGCCGTCTGCAGCAACCAACATGTATATGAGTAGTTATCCTAAGATTGATAAACGTATTGATAGTGATGAAAATGACAATTTTGAATTAATACAGCCATCTGAAGTTAGTAAGGTTCCTTGTACTAGCTCATGTTCCTGTAGTAATATAAAAACTGAAAGTTTGAAAACAAAATATACAGAGTCTGCTTCTTTGAGTAAATATGGAATGAAAAGTACGAAATATGGGGACATAGATTTAAAGCCAACTAACAAAGAGTCTCCTGAAAAAAAAACTCAGTATGAACCTTACGAATTCGAATCTAACTCAAATGCAGCACCAACTGATAAAGTTGTGGAAAAATATACTGAAGTTATAAATGATTATTCTGATGAAAAAGAATCTAATTCGGTAGAACAAAGTGAGTTATTAACAAATGAACAAGCGCCAGTTACCCAAAAAACAAATAAAGTAAATACCAAAGTTCCCGAGAAGTCAAAACCAGAAAAAACCCAGAAACCAAATAAAAATAAATTTGTTGTTGCCGATCTTTTAAAATTAGGAAGTTTAGGGATTAAAGGACTTACGCAATTGGCTCCAGTTCTTGAGAAAATGACCGGAGGTTTCATTAGGCGTCACGAGAATGTCAATAAAACTACAACTACGACAATCAAACCTGCTGAAAAGATAATAGCTTACAATGCAAATAAAAGAGTAGACAACGACATGGACGGAAAAAAATATAATTTTCCCATTTATATTCCCGTTGATGAAATGGAGACATCCGAATCTCAACTTACTTTTACAAATGCTACATTACATCAGAATTTAGCATGGGCAGCTGAACACAAGCACCCTAAAGCCCATATTGTACTTCCAAAAGTTGTACACGAAAGTCCACTAGTAAATGGTGGTATACCTATTAGTCCGGGGGAAATTATCACAGCAAACTCCGATGTGATTGTAGGTAAACCAGCAGTCGGTGGACCTCTTACGTTAGCTGCTAGTGGAATTAAACTACAAAACTCTGTAAATCCACCTCCTCTTGATAGTTTAATAGCAGCAAATGAGCAGTATTTTGTAAATGAAGAGCCACTCAGCGATCAACCATTAATATCCACTAAAGTAGATGATTCCTTTGATTTGAGACCACCTGAACCTCCCAAATCTAAGAATAAGCTTAACAGACCAACGTATAGACCTGGATCCTCATTCTACAAGCAAAATATACCACCAAATGACCAGTACCCTTATCGGATGCCATCAACTAAACATGACCATTTAATGAAGACCGAACAAATTACACCAACTGGAACAACTTTGGGTAACCATGGCCGCCCAGTATTTTTAGACTATATACCTTCATTAGTTAAACCAAGTAATATACAGGCTGAACATTATATTGATCTGAACAATTTTACGGGACCTAGTCCGGAGATAGAGGTTGCTGACAGTAATCCTAGTTCTTCTGAAATAGTACATTCACAAATAAGAGCTGATGATGATAAGGCAAATTTAGGGCATAACGAATCGAGTAAGCCGTTTTTGGTTGATATTCAGCCCTCAAGAGTAGCAAATGTTTTGATTCCTCATGGTAGTAGTACAGCTTTAGTATTTGCTGGATCGTCGGAGCCCCATAAAACTGGTGATTACATAGATGATCCATTACCATATCCCGAGCCAGGCTATTTCGGTAGTTTCAGCATAGACGCACCACAGATGACAAATGTACATAACGTTGCTCCTAGTAGTAATAAACATTTTATCGGACAATCTAATCTAGAAAATTTCAAGGAGCAATCGCTTAGAAATGATCTCAAAATTAAATGGAAAGAAATGAAACGACCTTTAGACTTTGGTAACATCCCCCCTCCGACCAGTAACCAAGAAACACATGTACAAGTAGGACCACAAATAACTGTGTATGATCCAGAAGTATACAGCCCTACAAATAGCGACTTTCAAAAGTTTAACCAAGTTAGAGGAAAAGATAAAACTAACGATGGAAAGGATATTATTGATAAGGATTATGAAAATTATCTAGCTGTACCCCCACCGCCACAACCGTCTTCACAACATTACAATAAAGATATTTATGACAAAAGTAAACCATATAGTCAAAGGCCGATTGTTCACACAAAACCTGTACAAGATATGAAAGTGTTTTTGAATATACAGCATCCAGTGCCTGATCAACTGCCACCCAAAGTTACCTCTGAAATCTATTTTGCATCTCAGATACCAAATAACAAACCCACACCTACCTACACTATTCGTATTCCTCCGTCGTCTTTTACTAATTTTAATCACCAATCTCAACATAATTTGCAACCACCGAAGACGATGAAAGGAGTCCAACATTTTGGAAATGATCAAAACTTTCAGAACAATAATGCCATGCATAACTCCCTTAATTTTATATCATCTGCAAACATCGCCAATCAATCACCCACACCTCAGAACAGTGATGACAAAAATACTTACACGGTAACTTTAAATACAGCTACGAATGTTGCTAGTAACAATGAAGCAGCACAAGTTATTGGATCTAGTGTACCAGTTGCAGTTGGAGCATTGACTAATAGTGATCAACTTAATACAGATATCCCTATTAAAACAAATTTTGCTATCAAAGTTGAAGATAATACGGCTCCGTTAGAAAGCTATAACCTGCAGCAGGAAAAAGTCAGAAATCCTTATATAGTCCACAGTCAACATGATCAAATGGCACATAACAATTCTATTACACAGATTTCAGTAGGAGATAATCGGTGGAACAAAAGTTCAACAGATACAATAAAAACCACAATTAGTGGTAGCAATTACTATAACCAAAATTATGGTGATAAAGTGAATAAAAACAGTGTATCACCTTCAATAAATAGCCATGCAAATTTCCCTATGATTAATGGTGATACGACACCTTCAAGTGCAAATGAGGACGTTAAGCTCGTCACAAATTATGCAGATAACATTAAATCAGCAGACGTGAAGAGAACAAAACTAATACCAAATATTCCTACGAATTCACATGGGTGGTACTCTAGTGTTTTCACTGGAAATAACGTAAACAACATAAATCTAGAAGTAACAACTAGAAAAGTAATACCTTTAATTCGTGATTATCATGATAAAAATAAAAATCCTCATTTCGGACAAAAAATTGCTAGCGTTGGTAAACCTCCAACAGAGTTTTTGTCGCAAAACGCTGAATCAGTTTATAATTTTCCCATTGGTAAACCTTTTACAAAACCACAAACAACGGAAAAATCGATCCCAACCTCGCCACCGTTTACCACTAAGCCATTTCATATTAATTATATACCTTCTAATTTCGATGGTGTGAAGCAACCTGCTTATGATATACCGATCCATGATAACAGTGATGAAATGACAACAATGAAAACTAAACTTCCTTTAGAAAAAGAAAAACCAGTGTATGAAAATTCAGAAGAAATTTATGATGGAGAAGATGAAACTGAACATTTAGGTGATTCAGATGGAGAAATTAGCTCTGAATCTATGAAAGTTCCTGTTGTCAGTTCTTCAAAAGAAATCGACAATATTTCTATGCCATTGACAGAAATAACTTTATTGCAAGATGAAGTTTTTTCTTCTCAAAGCATTCAAAAAGATAAAAATGACAACAAAATGCTAGTAAACTTTAATCCTGGAACTCAAACTGAAAAACCTTTTGGATCTTACAACCAGAGTACGTTCCAGTCAAATACTGTAAAGCCCATTTATGATCATCCTAATAATAACGTATACATGAAACCTCGCCCATTCGCCATAAATACGGCAATGGTACTTGATCATCAACTGCAACAACCACATTGGCAAATCAATCATATGGTTGAAAATTCCACCAATGTATCATATGAAGACACGATGGATTTAAATATCGGAGAAAAAATAGAAAGGCAAAGTGATAAAACTTCAACGTTAAAGCCTGTTTATTCTGCGGAATCAGAAACTAAGTATAAAAGAAACCGAAGACCAAATTTAGGAACTCGATTAAACAGTACTCACTTACATAACGAATCCATTATTACATCCACCGTTCAAATACAAAATAAGAAACCACTGGTTGTTGAAAAGGTTACAGAGAAGACAACTTTGCCGACATTTACATTACCAAATCTAGAATTGAATCGATCCTCAAGTGAGATTATTGACTTATCACCACCTCCACCAACGATGAACTATAGTTTCAAACCTTCTACGAACGATGAGATGATTATGGGTATGAGTCCACCTCCACCGAGAACTCCACCTGGTATAAGAATTCCCACAAGAATACCCTTAACACCTCGACCAGGTTCTCCATCACGCACCCCACCTTCTTATTGGACCAAGTCTCCAAGGCCTATTCCTTCAAGAATGACAACACAGAGGCCTTTAAGAAAACCTGGTAATAGAGATGAAATTTCTACCTATAGGCCATATTTTGACCTCAACGGTATTAGAAGACCGACTTTCAACCGTGATCAGCCTTCATCACAATTACTGCCTCCTCCTAGAGAGGTATCTACAAGAGTCGTTAATCCAATGAATGAATTGCCATCTTCCACCATTAGTGTGCCTAATGTGGTTTTCCCTACGCCAGTTTCATCTGGATGGCTGACATCATCTGGCATTGAATTTTCATCTAGTTTTAATTTTGCTCCTACACCTATACAATTTCCTGAAAATTCAGAGCCATCTAAAATAACAGATTCTAAAGAAGAAACTTCTTTAGAAAGCAATTATTCGTATGAATCGTCATTTGAGCATAGTGATGAATCTAGCTCGGAGACATCTGTAACCGATCAGGTTAATATTTCAAGCGAATCAAGCCCAGAATCAATTAGTACTTCTCTCAATACAGCCAATATTTCAACTATTCCGGATGATAAAAATAATTTGCGAGATTCCAGTCATAAATGGTCAAGCAAAGAAGAAGTCACCACTGATAAAATTAAAGTAGTTCCTCTGGCAAATAAGAACCGAAACCGCAAACCTTACCCTACTGAAAGAGACGAAAAGAGAAATAGTACTAATAAAGTCCAATCATCTACAAAGACTGCACTAACTATAAAGCCTACTAAAACCTTGTCTCGTCCGGATATTTTATACCCTACAAGAACGGTCTCAATTAAGAAAATCATTCGACCAATTTCGAGGCCTCCAGCAATTATTGCTCCAAGTGTTATTGAAAGCTCTGAGCAAGCGCTTGATGAGAAATTGATGAAGCCTACAGAAGTGCTCAAAGACACTGTCATATCATCGATAACACAAGTAGAAATCACTAGACTGGAAGAACCAAAATTATCAAACTTACCAACTCCTATAATTGAGGATGTAACTACCATAAAGCCTACACATCATGCCGGCAATGAAATTAAAATTTCAGATGAAATTATTCCTACTAAAACAGAATTCAGAACGGCTATAGTCACTCTTACTAAAACATTGTCTGAGCCACCAAGAACAGTTTCTAGTGTCGGTTACGTAAACTTAACACACACTCTAACTATCACACATACAAAGACAAGCTTAGTCAGTCAATCCGAAGGAGCTTTTACTCAAACTCTAGTATTGACGAATACACACACATCCACAATAGTAGATGTTGTGACTAAAGTTCACACTCAAGTGCAACCTACTACAATAATAGAAACTGTTACTAAACATATACCTGTCCCACAAGTGCAACCAACATCAGTTCAAGCAATTGTGCCTAAGACTAAAATTCAACTTGATGATATATCTATGTCTTCTGAAGAGAATGAAAATCTTATAATCAGGGATTCAGATACTACTGATAATATAATACAAAAGATTGAGAATGAGAGTGACAATGACACTGATAATGACACATTTTTTGTTGTGCTGAACAAATCGCAAAACGGTGGACAATCTCCGGCAGTAAATGCTGATCTAGAAACTAGTGATTACGATGTGACCAGAAATGAACAAGTAAATAGTAACGGAGTATCACAAGTGTTATTTGGTGAAATATTGCTGGCGGGAACACCTTATTTGGAGACTACTAATGTTAATCCTATTGGTAAGTGTACATACTTAGGCGAGTACAACTGAGTTACAACAGAAATATAATTTTACTATATTTTACTTTGTATTTTAGGTGGTTACGGCAAGGAATGTCAACCCGATTGCAAGGCGTCCAGGAATGAGCGTTGCCAGAGAATCGATGGTCTAATGAAGTGTATCTGTAGACCTGGATTTGCCAGAATGTTCCCTGATAGACCTTGTAAACGTAAGTAAAATAGTTGTTCATTACCTTCACTCTTAGTGGTAGTGGTCTTTTTAGGGAGCTCTTTATCAAATCAGCAGAAACTCCCTCTTCTTCTTTCTTTTAAAAAATAGATAAATGAGTTGTCATTTCCGTTATTCAGAATGCTCTACGAGGAGAAATCTGTTTTGCTTATGCTACTTATACAATTTTTAATAGTAGTTAATAAAAATCTTCGGATGTTTCTTTAAAAGCTAATTTCAAAGTAAGTGCACATCATCACCACCAAGTGCAGGCTTTTTGCTATAATATTGAATTAATAAGATGACGATTTGCGCAAGAAGGCTGGCAGAAGCTGGATGCGAGAAGCCCAAAATCGATCTAAGTGGCGTGCAATGGGGGAGGCCTATGTCCAGCAGTGGACTGCGATAGGCTGATGATGGTGATGAATAAGATAAACTTCAAAACTAAAATAGACTTAATAAAAACTGTGACACAATTTTACTTTATATTTATAACTTATGAATTTGTAAGTTTGTTACTTAAAACTTACTTTGTAACAATCTTTCTGAAATTATTATTATTTTTAGCTACCTACACTTACTCCGTCAAGTTAGCCTTAGGCTCCCAAGGTAATAAACGTCTGGAATACCATGAGTATCTATCAGATAATTCAAGCAAGCTATATCACGCTCTTGCTTTGGCGACCCACGAAGGCATCAACAGGATGGTAATGCAATCGGACTTAAGAGATGTATATCATGGTGTGCACATAACAGGTTTCCATCCAGTTGAGCTAAAGAGTCCAAGTGGAGAGCTCTATCAGGGTGTTATGAATGATTTCTACGTACAGGTACAATATAATTTATTTAATTTCTTGTTAATCTAATGTTAATGATAACTTATTAAAACTTCTCGCCGAGTACATTAGAAAACATCTCAAAAATATTTATATCTTTTGGCCCTGGATTTTATAGAAGTCTTTCGACTATTGAATTTATTATTGCAAAAATATATATACTAAATATTACAGTCTATTTTTAAGGAAAACATCACTACTTTTTAAACTGTGTCTCCGTTTTAGCTCTCAGACAATGCACACGAAAGCAGATTGAAAGAGGTGATTGAGAAGTATTTGCGGCACAACAATTACAGTTTAGGCGGCACTGATGTTCACGCTGCAAGGGAACTGATGGATAAGCTGAATGTAAGCGGTAAGTACATAGTTGTTTTATATTACTGCGGCAATATATTCAAGAATTAAAATGGAGATGCAAACTAAACAAACTTTATTTGTTCGATTTCGGTAGTAAGGACCCTGTGCAACTAATGATTGTGGTCATCGCTGCAGTTTTGGAAGATTCTTATTACCGGCCATCGTACGATCCATGTACCTTAACGATAGAGTTGTGAATTTGAAAGGGGCTTCATATTTAAAAGAGAAAAGAGCAGTAACGATTATGCGTTGAAGACCGCTTGAGTTTTATTTTTGTCCATTTCAGTTTAGCTCAAACTTAGATTAATACATCGTTTCTAGGTGGCGGGAAAGAATAGCAGTGACTCAACTCATGTCTTTAGTATCTCAAGTTTCTGATTCTTTAGGTTAGGAACTGGGCTTTGTTTTCGAGCTTCCGTTTCAAATAAGAATCATTAAAAAAACGTTCACATAAAATACTAATTGCTTGTTATGAATGTTACAGATTTCGACGAATGTCTGAGCGGCCAATTCCATGACTGTTCTGAACATGCTCAGTGCTTCAATTTACGCGGCACTTACACTTGCAGCTGCCTGGAAGGTTTTGCTGACCTCAGCGTAAACACTCTTTACCCTGGCAGGATTTGTTCAGGTTTGTATTTGGAATGACTCAATAATTTATTTCAAATTAATAATTCATACGCAATTGAAGAATTTTGCCAATAGGAAATCATACTGCCCAGAAGACCCACGGTATTATACATATTTTAACAAATTTTACTGGTAAAGTACTGTTTTTTGTTTTTTTTTTAATTATTTCCAAAGATCATAGCTAACCATTATTGATGTAATAATTAGTTTATAATTTTGAATATGGAGGGAAAATCAACCCCTTCCCACTAATATATTTCATTTTTGTTTTATAGCTGAACCTGTTGGCTGCGAGCGGTGCAATTATCACGGCGCGTGCTACTCTCGGGATGATAGAAGAATCTTGTGTGAATGTTTCCAGTGGTATTCTGGTAGTTCCTGTCAAATTAACTTGAAGGGTGAGTTGACAATGATTTTAATAGCAAAAAAATATAGATTACGAAGGTTATAATCGCTCTAAAAGTTATAAAAGGATCAAAAAATTGGGGAAAAGTTAATTAGTTAAGTGGATATAGTTATATATATATAGTTTTACCGTGGATGTTTTCAGCGGCAATTAAATGCCGGTAACGCACATGTGACTCGTGAGTGTCGGTGTTTCTGGGCAGTGGTATTTACTTTTCATCAGGTGATCATTCTTCTCGGTTGTCCCCATTAACAAAGAAGTTATTTACTTTTAATCAATAATTTATTTATTTATTTTTTTTTTTTTTTTTATTTTAATTCTTTTTATCAATTTTTTTTTTTTTTCTTTTTGTATAAATTGAAATATGTTACATTGCTCTTCGATAGATGTCGCTGTGCCGTTTTGCTAAATCGCGTTATGGTTTCGTTACCGCAATCAATATAAATTGATTTGATTTCTTTGTATTGAACGAACATCCTTTTACCTATTGTGTACAGTGTTACCTAGTGATTAATAAAACTAGTTGTAAAGAGTCAGTGGTTATAATTAAGGCTCCTGGGGATCCATTTGTACATGGTCCTTCTCAGCCGGATACAGTGCGCGGTAGTGTCGACGCGTGCAATTTTTAGTGCTTCACCAGCGTAGAAATCAGAGTGGATCGCTCTGAAGTGCTGCCGCCGCTTAGCGCCACGAAGAGGCCTCAGCGACGTATTCCGTCAACAGCAGAGGGCGCCACGGGTGTGGAGTCACTTGGCTGTCAGCAGCGTGTTGAAAGCGCATTATACAGCGGAGTGTCATTGAAGCGGACAATACAGGCGAATAATAGCGGTGGTGTGGAGGAGTTACAAGCGCCCCCTATCGGAGAAATTAAGAAGTATTGTAAATTTGGAGTAAGTGAGTGACGCATTCAAGCAAAAACTTCTAACTTCAACATGGAAGCATTAATAAAGTTGCAAAATGATGCAAAGAATTCCATTGAGAAGGGCAGAGTAAATTATAAAAAATCACCTAAAGAACGTCTAACACCTTCGTTCCTGGAGACCAGATTGGAAACTTTGGAACAACAATGGAAGTCTTTTGTAGAAACACATAGAAAGATAGTAGAACTTGCAAAAGATAATGAACATAGTTATTTTAAAGCAGATACATACGATAGCACCGAAGAAAGTTATATTTTATACAAATCAGAGTTGAGAGAACACATTTCAAAACTTGCAAAGCCGACTAAGGGTTCAGATAAGCAACCGGTAATAAAGATGTATAATAATGTTAAATTACCTAAAGTCGTTATTCCAATGTTTTCGGGAAAATATACAGAATGGATATCATTTCGTGATCTATTTTTATCGCTAATTCACAACAACGATGCAATTGATGATGTACAGAAGTTACATTATTTAAAAGGTCATTTGGCGGGTGAGGCAGAACAATTGTTGCGCCACACTCCAGTCACAGCTGCCAATTACCAGGAATGCTGGCAGTTGCTAACTAAGCGTTATGACAACAAGCGGTATTTGTGTAACGCTATGTTAAAGAGATTAATAAATCAATCGAATATTTTGGAATCAGCAGGCGCTATTAAGGAGCTTTTGGACACAACTGTAGACTGCATAAATGGCCTATCAACTATTGGTGTTGGCGTTGACTCTTGGGATGTTATAATAATATACTTAATCAGCGAAAAATTAGATAGCGAGTCACGAAAATTATGGGAGTCAACGGTTGGTACCTGTGAGGAATTACCAACATTTGACAAATTTAAAACGTTTCTAGAGTCTCGATTTCGGTCATTAGAGTACTTGGATACACAGAGTGGTAGACAAAGGTCAAGTTACAAACCAAGAGTTCTTCATGCGGTTGCTTCCAAAAACGATACCCCTATTAAAGCAAGCTGTCCATTCTGTAAACAACCCCATAAACTTAGTCACTGTAAACAGTTTTGTAAAAATGACTATAAAACACGTAGTGATTTCGTTCGAACTAGTGGCTTATGCTTTAATTGTTTAGGGTCGAATCATTCTATTAAGTTTTGTCGTGTCCCCACCACTTGTCAGATTTGCAATCGCAAACACCACTCTTTATTACACCCTAAGGAATCCTCAGGATCAACGTCGTCTAGAGGCATTGCAGAGACGACGTCAGTAGTCAAGTCGGCAGTAGCTACATCGAGTACTGCTTCCGATGCGGTGCAGGAATTAAATGCTGCCGCTATAACCACTCACTTTAGTAAGAAGGCTGTTCCAAATCAGGTCTTATTAGCAACCGCTCTTGTCGAAGCACAGACAGGCAACGGATACAACCACCTGCTGAGGGCGTTATTGGATCAAGGATCCCAGACGTCGTTCATAACCGAATCAGCAGTTCAGTTACTTGGACTCAAAAAGACACCCGCAAGAGGTATCATTTCAGGCATAGGAGGTGACGGTGGAGCTATGGTCTCCAAGTTTATCGTTTTCGTAACTATTAAATCACGTCACGATCCTAATTTTCACATCCAAGTTCAGGCATATGTTTTGGGTAATATTACATCGTTACTTCCAGGTGATAAAGTATTAGTACCAACGTGGCATCAACTAGAAGAAATAGTTTTAGCAGATCCAGAGTACCACAATCCAAACAAAATCGATATTTTGCTTGGAGCTGAAGTTTATGGCCAGGTACTCAAAGAGGGTTTAATCAAGCACCCTCTTGGACCCTTGATAGCACAAAATACACGGTTAGGTTGGATTTTGTCTGGTCGAACACACAGAGATTCGAATTTGGATTCAGCACATTGTCACCCGGCATTGGTAAGCATGCATTCGCAGATCAGTGACAATGAAATGCTTAAAAGATTTTGGGAAATCGAATCTGACGCATACAGTAAGAAGAAAATACTTACCCAGGAAGAACAGTTATGCGAAGACTTCTTCAAGCAAACCACTCAACGAGACAGCACTGGTCGGTATGTTGTCAGTTTACCATTTAGAGACTCAGACCCACAGTGCAAATACGGCCATACCAGAGACATTGCGCTTCGACGATTTCACCTTCTTGAACGTCGTTTTAAGAAGGATCCAGAGATGAAACAGAAGTATACTGAGGTCATTCAAGAATACCTCGACCTTGGTCACATAGAAGTAATCAATCCCGTAACGGACACTCAGAGAACGGAGGCTGTGTACTTACCTCACCACGCCGTAGTTCGGGAGGATAAAACGACGACCAAGGTCCGAGTTGTGGCGTATTGCAGAAGATTTTTTAAAATAAAAAGGAAAGGACACACTTACCTGACCAGCGAGGAATTAGATGAGGCCCTGGAAATTTGTATTAGAGATTTTCAACGGCAATCATTTAGTGAAGACATAGACGATGTTAAGAGATCAGGAAGAGTTAAGACTAAAAGCAAATTAAAGGCACTATGTCCCATACTGGATTCACGAGGAATACTGCGAGTAGGAGGAAGAATAGAACATGCTCAACTCTCTGAAAGCATGAGACACCCCATTATTATTCCTCAACATAGTCACCTAGCTGGCCTGCTTGTTGATGAAGCCCATAGAAAAACACTTCATGGAGGACCCACTCTAATGTTGAATTACTTGCGCTCGAAATACTGGATAATCTCGGCAAAAGGCACAGCCAAATCATTTGCACGTAGATGTGTAACTTGTCTCCGACACTTAGCTAAATTTAAAAACCTATTCATGGGACAATTACCCTTGTGCAGAGTTACA